>QLSS01000041.1:68300-144784 GCA_024372645.1 Trichomalopsis sarcophagae
TCTCTCTCTCTCTCTCTCTCTCTCTCTCTCTCTCTCTCTCTCTCTCGGATCCCCGGAACTTCCTTCTTCTTTCCCGCGCAAACTTTGACAGAAATCTAAATCGAAATCTTGAATCTTTCGTTCTCTCTCTCCCTCACTCGCACTACGTACAAACTTTCTATTCTCCGGCCCAACTTCCAGCGAACTTCATTCGACCTATATATACCCCATTGAGTCCAAAAGACTATCAGCGGGTGTGCAGCATGAAGAGGTACTAAACGATCATAATATCGGGTTCCCTCATCTTTGAACGTCTAAGATGACTGAATTTCAGGGAGACGATACCAAGAGCTCCATAACGTTCGAGGTTACAGAGCATATCGATAGTACGAAGCTTTGTACGATAAGCTCTTCAAAGGAATTCGAGTTTTATATTTTTACGTTATAGGCTATACTCCAAAGACGACGTTTAATCAAAACGCCTCACCATTATACACTGTCTTTGACAATAGAGCCAAGAGCTTTTCTTCGCATATTACTGCCGTAACATGGCCGAAAATTACAGAATCACTTGCAAGCTCCTCGGAAACAGCCGCGTACGCAGCTGATGCGACATCTGCTACTGCAGCACTATCTCTCTCTCTCATCGCGGGAAACTTCGCCGCGTTCAACTTCCGGAACGTGTAAAACGCACAGACACGCTCTCACATGTGCCGCTATCGGATTTGCATTTGGGTCAAACGCGTATCTGCGAACGCAGCGCTTATTTAGGCGGCGGTATATTTTTGTCGATTCGAGTCCATTGGGACACGTGACTCGCTTGGTGGATTTTTTTTTTCATGCCGAAAGAGAGAGAGAGAGAGAGAGAGAGAGAGAGAGGGGGGGGGATAAAGGTGCAATTCGGTTCGTCGGAGATTAGTCTGTGACAATTGGAAGCGCGTCTCGTGTATGTTGTGCCAGAGGAAGAATGACACGTTCGATTGAGATTAGCGGAAATCTGCGCGGCGGCACAGAGGAATATAGGGTAATTGAGTCGGAAAGACTGAGCCGTGCGTGAAGGACATAGATTCACGGAATATCGGGAATTTGCGAGAATGAAAATTGGTGTAGCTGTTTTTTTTCCTCGTTTTATTTCGTATCAAGGTAAATCGTACACAGCATTTTTGTGAGGTGAATAGCATTTTTTTAATGACTTTTGGTTTTGTTCTGTTATGGTCAGTGGAGGGCACAAATACATTTCGCTCAATTTGAATGAATTTCGGATAACGGTTACATAAAGTAATTTTTTATGCAAAGGCGAAAGGAATCGCTTTTTATTCTGCGCCGTACAACAGCTGCTGCAAACAGTATGTTACATAAGCGTCTATTCAACAGTGATACTCGAGCTATCTTTCCCAAAATATTTACAAGATTAAATTGGACTTGATAATCGATGCTTGATATAAATAAAACAATGGCGCGTTAAGAGAAAATTATTTTAGCATGAGTGGCTGAAGCACGTCCTAAAAGACAGTTTCGGCATAGGATGTTACACTGCTATATGTACACTCTGCGGCGTAGATTCTGGTAAGGGACACACGGAAGTGTCTGTGCGCCACCTATCGCAACTTTTTAATACTATGATAATGTTCACTGTAATGTTAAAACCTTTCGTAACCTTCCATATAAGAACGAGTAGAAACCGTTTTGATCTCATTTATTTGTTTTGTTATGAATGTATTTAAGAAAATAAGAAACTATCAAAAAGTCTAGGTACATTCGCTCTCTGGTATACATCTTATAGCGTGAGGTCGAATAAAACTAGCAAAAAATAAAGAATCGCAGTTCGAGCTATATACTTTCCGACATAAGTCTACGCAAAGTAATAAAGTCCAAATGAAAAGAGAAAAAACTGCACGTGCGAAGACACTTTTTATTTCGCATCTATCCCATTTCTGGAACCATTACGAAGAAACTCGTAAAAGTTTTATCAGCGCAATTTACACCAGCAGTGTACCTCCAGCAGCGAGTAAACAAATGGGCGAACGCGAAACGTTACATTATACACTTTCTCAAGAGTCGACGTTCTCGCGTTACTCAAATTATAAAAGAAAAAAATCGATGATTCGTCTGCAATTTTCACACTCGAGCATCGTAAATTAAAAAATTTGTCCAATTACAAAAACAAGAAGAATAATTTTTAGTATCTACAAGCCCACACATACACACACTGATCATATACGCTCTCTAGCATTTCATAATTGCCGAGCACGTACGCAAGGTTTTTTCAACCCTCCTCGTCATCCTCGAACGAATAAGGGGCCACGAACCGTCTGGCGCGTCGTCCGTCTCAGCGCGTGTGCATTATTTTTGCGTCTCTAAAAAAAAACTCCGCGAAAATAACGGATCAAAGGAACAATGGCTCTCTCTCTCTCTCTCAACACATTTCAACAATGCAGCAGCTGCAAACAACCGATTCAGCATAAAGACCCGAAAAGATGTGAACACTGTGGTTTATACTTCCACGTAAAGTGTCAGAACACTGTCAACGTCAAGGCTATAGTGATGAGCGACATACTTTACAGACGGGACAGAAACAGAAACGGAGGAGGTGTGGCCCTCTACATACATATATCACTGACGGCTAGCGTTATCTCATCATCTGGCGGTGAATGGTTTGGCAGGCCGAGTAAGCCTGAATACCTTTTCTGTGAGGTATCGGCAAAGGGAATCTCTCCGATCTTCGTGGGAGTTGTGTATTGTCCTCCTCACGCTCCATTCTTTCAAGGCTCTAACTTTATAGACCAGCTAACTACCTACATGCACAATTACTCAACGAAGGTTATAATGGGGGATTTCAACTCTGATCAGCTTTCATCATCTGAAGATGCCAGTTTCATTGATGAAAATTCCCTTTCTCCTATCCCATATGATGCCACGCATTATAAACAGAGCTCTGATACCTGGCTTGACTTGTGTCTGATCGACGAGCAGGATCGCCTGCTGTCACACTGGAAGACAGACTCGCCTTTCATCAACGGACATGACCTTATCACGGCCACTCTCGACGTACAGATTCCACGACACGTACCTAGTACATACTCCTACCGAAACTTTAAAGGAATCTACGCCGAGAAGCTAAGGGACTTTCTTAGCACATGTGACTGGTCATCTCTCACCGTGTCATCACTTGACGAATGCATCTCTACACTTAACGCTAACCTTACTAACGCCATTAATCAACTCGCCCCATCACGGACTGTAACCTAAAAAACAGCGTCACCCGTGGTTCTCCACGGCTCTTCGTGACCTTGTATCCGAGAGGGATAGACTATACAGGCGTTTCAGGAACTCCAGGCTTGATTCAGATCTCCGCTTATACAGACAAGCTAGGGACTATACTCATAAACAGGTCGAGGAAGCCAGGCTGGATTATTACTATTCACGCCTGTCAACCTTGACTGATATCGCCGAGATCTGGAGAGAGCTGGAGAAACTTGGAATTTCCGCCACTAAGGCCCCATTACCACCTCGCTTTAGCACAGATGAGCTCAACAAGCATTTTAGCTCGATTTCCAATAATCCGCTAGTGCCTGCTGTTGAGAACTATCTTCTAACCCTGGAAAGTCTTGACCTCCCGGAACATTTCGAGTTCAGCCCTATAATGGAATCGGACGTGTTGACTGCAGTGTCGCACTTCGACACCCAGGCGAGGGGAAGCGACGGCATCCCCCAGGTTGTTATCTTAAAAACACTGCCAGTTCTCGCTCCTGTATTATGTCACATCTTCAACCTGTCCCTGAGCGAGGCCCGTTTCCCATCTGCCTGGAAATTGTCACTGGTGCGTGCACTCAACAAAGTCAGTTCACCAACAGCCCTGACTGACTACCGCCCGATTTCACTTCTTTGCTTTCTCTCCAAAGCCCTGGAGTGGCTGGTGCACAAGCAGGTCTCGCAATATCAGACAGGCTTCCGCACCGGCCACAGCACTCAGTCTGGCCTAATTAAGCTAACTGACGATGTCAGGGTCGGGATAAACAAAAAGAAAGTGACACTCCTTCTGCTCTTTGATTTTAGCAAGGCGTTTGACACTGTGTGCCACGTCTGGCTCCTGAGGAAGCTAACAACTTTTGGCTTCTCTAAGCAGGTTATCCGCTGGTTTGCCTCCTATCTCACTGGAAGAGAGCAGGCTGTCGTTGGTGACAGTAGCGAGCGTTCTTCCTTGAGCGTCTTAACATCGGCGTCCCGCAGGGCTCCGTCTTAGGTCCCCTGCTGTTCACTCTGTACATCACTGACATCGGTTTCTGCCTAGACTCCGATGTTTCCCATCTCATCTACGCGGATGACCTGCAGATCTACAGTCATTGACACCTCGAGAAGCTCGATTCTTTATCAGACAAGATGAGTGCTAATGCCGAGAGGATAACAGGCTGGGCTGCGCAAAACAAACTTAAACTTAATGTTACTAAAACCAAGGCAATTTTCCTGGGCTTCCGATACTACATAAATCTACTTCCCTCTACAGCCAACACTTTCATTAATATCGGGGGTGCCCAGGTCAGCTTTGAGTCCTCTGTGCGTAATCTGGGATTGGTGCTTGACTCTAAACTCTCATGGAAGGAGCATGTTACACAAGTGTGTAAGCGTGCTCACTCGCTAATGTACAGGCTTTACTTTTTTAGAAAGAGTACCAACCTCAGATTGCGTAAACATCTTGTGCAGGCACTGCTGTTTCCGCTAATCGACTACTGTTCTCTTGCATACTGTGACTTGACGCAGGAACTCGACTTAAGACTACAGAGACTCGTGAATACAGGAATCCGGTATATCTATGGTGTAAGGAGAGATGAGCGCATCTCCCCGTACAGGCGGGAGCTGCAGTGGCTAACCACTGCTGGACGCAGGAAGTATTTCACAGTCTGCTTCCTTCGTAAAATGTTTAACACGGTCGTACCATCATACGTACTGGCCTTTTTCGACTTCCGCGTCTCGTCCCGGCCTGTGAGGGGTGAGGTGACAGCACTGGAAATACCTGCCTTCGCGACTGAGACGCTGAGGAACTCGTTTCATATCAGCGCCTCATACTTATAGAAAATAGCCTGCCATCTCACATCAGAAACACCTCATCTACTGTCACCTTCAAAAGGCTTGCTAAAGACTACTACTTTAAACTCGAAAATACATAACTCATAGACATTCATGTACACGCACACACTTACTCATTCTCATACTAATCATCTTCACTATCAGTACACTTTTACACTACACTTACTCTACACACGCCTCAACTTACTTTACTTCTAATTTATATTTAAACTTCTACACACAACTTACTATTTTTACTTTAACTGCATAATGCTGATTCTTACTATTGTACAATACAATGTACGCAAATAAATCTAATCTAATCTAATCTAATCTCTCTTTCATGTCTTCTTCGTCTACCGGGTTAGAGGAAAAATGCATATGGATATAGCGCGCGCCGGTATCATCATGTGGCCGAAGAATTAAAGCTTGCAGCTCCGCAGCGTTATATTTGGTGCAGGCGACGATCGATGTCGAAGGTCACGGTCGTCCCGGCGTAAAGAGACATTACGTAACACACGTCTGTGGAGCTGTTCTCTCGTCTATGTGTACGTAGCTGTGTGTACACAGATGCAGTTGTGTGTCGCTCACTCGGGAAAAGAAAAGACAAGGATCCGCTGGTGCGTCCCTGATGAGTGACGGGATCGAACGGATATGGTTATGTTACGTTTTGCTTAAAAAGTTATTCCGGAAGCTATGAATTCTAATTGGAAAGAATTTGAGAGGGTGAAACGGTGCATTACGACTCAAAAGGCCGAAGCTCGTGGGAAAAAAAATTACTTTCTGTATTCCAAGCCCTCCGCGTTATTTTATCACTTTCCTCGGTTTTTCTCGAGCCACGCTCTAATTAGAATGATATTTTTAATTTTTCAAACGCACTTTTTCTTTCGGCTAATTCAGAATTTTGCGTGACTCTGGAATTTTTGCGAAATTAGCTTTTTCCCGCGGCCATGTTAATCGAGGAGATCTTTGTGCGAGGATATACGAGGTTATTAAGAATGCTAAGCGTATAAAAGGATGATTTTAGCCTTTATTATTTCCATCGTTCATAATAATTCGTTCGATGATTACTGTTCACCCCCGCCAAATGAAAAAGTAACAGATAATATCGGTTTCAGACAAGAAAAGCATCAAGGCTCGCAAGTTTTTTCTTCCATTGTGCTTCTTCTCTTTCGTCGCCTCTTTTATTGTGCGTATATACAGCGCATTCGCGTATACGACCTTTTTTCGATTTTCATGTACTAATTAGGGACGTCGTTTATGTACACACTCTAGAAAGCATGCAACAATATGTAAGTGAAAGGGATCGTGCCTTGGTGTCGAGTTCGGCCGATTTTTTGATTATTGTACTTGAAATTCGACACTATTTCGGAAATCACGATTGTAAGAAAATCAGTTCTCGTTACCTTTCCACGAAACAGTCGAAATTTGATTAGCAAAGCTATACCCTCGCATACCGCGCCAGCTTTAATCGATCGGAAAGAAATTCCACGTGGAGCTAATAAGTCATCGACGAAATGAGTGTTTAAATTTTAGGCCTCGTTATTATTGTGACATAAAATGAATCGGAGAGAAAAGACTTGCGAGAGCTTTCTCGATTTTCAAATTAAATTTCTTCCACGCGACCTAAAGAGACATTTTTCAAGTTCATAAAAAGTTGCACGTGGCCGTGGTTTAACGAGCAAAACAAAGCGTAGCTCTTGGAAGAGAAATAAATGAAACGCAGTCGGTTGGAAGAGTCGTCAAGCCAATCGACTCTGGGACGCATAATCTTAGCGGATCCAGTGAGTTCGCGTCCGTATCCATTATAAGTTTCTCCGGCGCCTACTCTAACTTTTCTAATATTCTGATTTGAGAGAGTATTTCTCGAAAGAGAACAAGAAATGGAGGCAGGTACAGGTATACAGCTAGATGGAAATGAAATATTCCAGAATTCCATTTTTACGGTAAAGTTGCGCTTGCGAGATGTCCCCAGCTTTTTGTCTGATTTTGTAATGTGTGAACAACTTTTCTTTTACGCGTTAATGAAGAAATTTTCACAATTTTCCCAGCGCAAATAACGTCTAAAGATAAAAACGAAAATTAATAACTAACATGGTAATATTTTTTAAGTAAAATGGAGGCGTTGTGTATATATATATATATATATATATATATATATATATATATATATTCATTCATACAAAGGGCGTAAAAAACTAGTTATGTAAACTCGTCCTTGGAACTTGCATTTTATACCATCAAGTAGATTTCGCAAAAGAGCGTGGAAGGAAAACCCTTCTAGAACGTTTGCATTGATCGTGCTCCAAATGCGAGTGCAAAATTTTCTCGAAGTTTATTTTTACTGCAATTTGGATAGCAGCCTAATAAATAATCTTTCAAAACATTTCAATAATTGATTTAAATATAAACTTACTTTTAATGCAATATTATAAGTTTACCGCTGCGGAATTTTCAAGTATTATGTGCAATATAACTTTGTACATGTTTTCTGGTTGAATAAATAAATTTCTTAAAGTTGATTTTCTAAATTATTTAGAAGAGATGGAGAGCAGTTGATATAGCGTTGTATGGCACTTGTGCGCGAAGTAATAAGCTGTTTCTTGTGACAGAGCTTTTGCGCGTGAAACAACCGGAACACTATTCTAACGCTACGACGATTTTGATGACGACTATCATAATTAAGTACGTCCTCGAGTACGATTCAATAGGCGTTATTAAGATCCTATCTTGCGTGTATTTTGTGAATAGGTGTGCCACTACTGAAAATAGGGTTCCTCTGGGCTAATGCAGGTATCTCGTATAGGACAATAGAAGTTAAATTGCGCAATATTCCTATACGTAATTTCAATTTTTTATGTTTCCAGTAATGGTTACTATGTTGTATGTATGACAGTTATTATGTGCTTTTAGTAGCGAATTGAGTGCTCAATATCTTGTATTTATTCAAAAGTTTAAATACAAAAATAAACTCTCAGAAGAACTACTCACTTCTTGTATCGATACCGTTCGCCGAAGGACATCTTAACTTGGTCACCGTAGAGGCTCTTGTCGGCGGCCAGCAGAGTATGGTGTCCCATGCCCAATTGCACCAGATTTCTGAAACAATTGATATTGCAAACAAATATTACAAAAAAAGTATTGCGATCTGCTAATTTTATAAACTCAATAATTCATCGTGCATAAACCATCTTTTCGCAGGCCTGCCGAATATGCCCCACTAAACTTGGCACTGATCTACTTACACGCAACGATAACAGCAAAAGAACTACCTCATAAAGTCTATAAAATAGTATAAAAACTGAAGCCGAAATGAAAGAAGAATTTTTAAAAGAAACCAGCGTCTTACCAAGAGCGTGACGCGTCGCGCGGAATTTCGCACAGCTGCGTAAGGGACTCGAGGGCGAAAATCCTTTGCTATGTATACAGAGCATTTTCTTTCTCCGTCAAAGTCTCTCGCGTGTATATACTGCACAGTCAAAGCCGGGCTTTTTAGCCGCCGCCATCGTCCTCGTCGCCTCGTCGCAAGCTCGTGACACACGAGACTCGCGTGTGCTCGTGTGCCGGAAACGAGAAGCGGTAGTCGGTGTAACGGCTATATAAGAGATCTTTTAACGTCGTGCCATCTCTCGACTCCCGTCCCTTTGCGCAGTTTTGTCCGCTTGAAATTTCCACTATCGCTTCCGACTACTTGCGGCACCTTTTTGTTTTTTTATTTTTCGAGCTTTGCGCGATAATACCCGTCGAGAATTTTTAATACCATTTGAGAGGAGTTAGAAGAGCTGGTTTGCTAACTCGATTAAGGTTAGGTGGTTTCGGAGGCGAAAAGGATGATCAAATAGTTTCTAAACTCGGTTCAAGTTACTCTAGGCTCAGGATTCGAGAAGAAAATAATACTGACCCGTTAATTCGATTGAAATTTTGAGTTCCCACTTTGGAATGAAACTATGAACGGGAGCGAAAGAATAATATCGTGGCTTCCTTTGTGGGATAAAATCTATATAAGTATTTTTTCGACTTTTAATATCCGCGAGTCTCGTGTATTCGCACTTTTGCCGCCTTCTTTTTTTCATTATTCGTCCACCTTTTGATCACAGTCGCAGTTCGTGCTTTTGTGCTTTTGAGGACCGAACCACGGCGGAATTGAGATTCACTGATTCAAAGAAAGCACATACCAGTTTTGACAAGCATCCGAAAATTCCTTCGACCCCAGAATCATTTTATTTTTCTTTCATCGTGCGAAGGTTATCGGCATTGCTGCATTTGGATTGTCACTCGCACAATTTCTATTATAGAAAACAGCTGTAAAAGATACCGTCCAATAATTGAATCTCAAATTATCATTTGCACCAGCGAGTTCCAATCAAGTCTCGAGCACGAGCATCGAGCACAGAAAGCTATGCTCGCAGCATAATAGAACTGTACGAAATCCATTAGTACACCCGAAGTATCTCGCTGAAATGTCGCCATCAGTCGAAAGTAAGAAGAACGATAAAGAGCGACAATTAGCCTACACGCTTCATTAGATCGTTCAGCGGGCGGATACTTCCTACTCCTTCCTTCGCGCGCGAAGTTTCCTACTCCTTCCTTCGCGCGCGCTTGTTCCAGTCTGCGACATGCCACTCCCGAACAATTTACACAGAAGCTCCAAGAAGTCCATGAATTATTCAAGCCCTATACACATCAAAAGTACCGGCATATTATACATGCATTCAATTTAGCCGGTGCGCGGGAAAACATAACGCCTCGCCAAACGACTCCGACTCTCTCGAAACATTCTCCCGCCCTTACACTTGGAATTGCAATTACAAGATGAATTCCTGAACGACGAAACAACGACGAGTGCGACACATTCGTTCCTGGTATCCAAACGCGTCCCTGTGCCCCAGTCGGTGTATGCGAGTGGGCGCGCGCGTGTGTGTGTAGACAAAGACTAAAGCGTCAACTGAAGAGAGGAGGGGAGGGGAGTCTCCGCGGACTTAATTAGGCGACGAGCAATCACTAGCCGGGGGGAGCGTCGAACAGCGTACGCGCGCCTGCAGCGATGAGGCAAATGCCGCGTAAGCTCTCGAGGACTTTAACGATGACCTGAATTTCTTCGCAATTCCCCACGGGCCATTCTACTATACCTGCATGCATCTCTCTCTCTCTCTCTCGGCGTCGCTCTTATCTCTCGAGCGATGTGGAGCGAGAGGCACTTGACGCGAGCTGGCTCTCGGAAAGCTCTCGCGAAATAAAGCACATCCGAGCTTGCGCACCTAGGTGTCGGGCGTACCTGGGGAGATAGTACGGACGCGACACGTAAACAGAGATGAAAGCTACTGCCAGCTGGCATGTGAAGGCAAAAGGATCTCTAGGCGCACAGGTATGTACAAGTTCATGCAAATTCGTAGAGCTTTTGAAGAGCGTTATGCACTCGGACGTGTATACGAAATCGGCTATATTTTCGGTATAGACAAGGTTTTTTTTTATGGTGAGCTTTATTCGACAATAGACGCGTTTGGAGAGCAACTGCTGTGAAACGTTTTCGATGCCGCTGATGCTTGGACGCGCTTTTGTTTACGGAACGAAAGCGACGGCGAAAAACGATGAAAACGCGGGCCAGCCGTGCCTGGAATAAAACAATAAAGAAACGGATGCCGTACAGAACCATCGAATTAAAGCCTCGAACATTTTTCAGACGCTCGCCTTGTTTAAACGGTTAAAATTCGAGCGCTTTATTTGCTTGTGTAACCCACTCCGGCGACAACATTCCGCGCACGTGCTTGCACGCGCTCAGTCAACCCGTATGGACCTCGGTATGGACAAATAAAGTATAAACAGACGTTTGTTGACATTTGTTTAATGATCCTCGAGAGGCTGTTATTTACGTTTTCTGAAAATCGTCAGCACGTGCACGTTGACGATTGAATATTTAATTTATAAGCATCGCACGTGAAGTCAAAATTGAGATCGATATTCAAATTACGCTTCGGTTTTTCCAAGAGGAGTGACGCAAAATACGCGACGTCGTGAGTTTAATTTTACGAAAATTAAAGGCCGAATGTTGGTATGGAGAAGGAATAACGTGTCGCCTGAAGACGCATTTCCATGATTTGTCTCTGGGTATAACAAAAGAGCAAAAATGTCGCCACCCAAAAGACCATTAGAGATACGAATTCCACAGCCCTATTCATACAATTAAGACAATTAAGCCTGTAAATGCGAGAAAGGCAAGAGAAGGAGGTGAACAATGAGGACAAAAAGAGCGAGAAGCAGAAATATAGGGGGATAACAGGAGACTTGAGGGAAGACACTAGACTTCAGCTAAGAAGGAAGTGGGTTGAAACTGACAAGCGCTTCGCCAGTCTTAATGTCCGTCTACCGGCGTTTTGACAATTTACATCCTCATTTGCATCTAAAGCGTGTTATTCCTGATTAAGAGATTTCGCCGGAATTTTTTCGAGTCGGCCGGTCTGTGCAACGCTACGATTACAGCCCAGAAATATATTATAATTGCGGAGTTATTTAATCTACTGCTCAATGTGTAGCTCTTGAAGCAAGGATTCGGCGAAAAATAAAGTAATAGATTTTCTTGGAATCAATTTTTTCCTCGATGACGAGATCCCTTCTTTGAAGGCACGCTTTAATTTATTTTCGATTTTTTCACGGTATAAAGCGTAATGAATTTCATGGAAATTATGATTCAACGAAAACAGCTATTGCAATAGGTACTTTTTTGTAAACCTTTCGGAACTATATACAGAAAGAAAATTTCAATAGACGCATACTTCCCTCAAAATATTTGTTCTGCTAAAACGACTACCTTCGCGTCGTTTTCGCAGCGAAAACGATTTTGGTCGCATCCCGCAAAGGCCTTTCCATTAATACAAGCAAACATTCTATATCCATAAGCAAAAACTCACCATCTTCGGGCATGATGAAGTTCCGATTCTGGAGCTCGCAGTGCACCTGCGTGTCATTGCCGTTAGCGCTCGGAAAGTCCATATCGCCGGTCCTCCGCCTTACACTACTGCTGCCACCACCACCACCGCCACCATACCATCGATGGTTAGCCGACGCCGCTACATCATCACTTTCAACGACATCGTAAAGCTGTCGTTTAAGATATGACTCTGGTGTTTTAACTTTGTTTTTTTTTTATTTCAAGTTTGAAAAATGCTGAGTGAAAATAGCATTTCGCGGCTCAATGCACACTACGAGTGTATGACCCGTTAATATGAGTAGAGAAAATGATTTTATGCGCGACGAGAACATCGCGAAATGCTACCTTCATAGTGTGACCACGAGAAACATCAATATATAAAAGCGTCAAGCCACCAGAACCATACCTTGGTATTCAGCTGCGTCGTCGCCGCGCATGTCGCGCACTTTAACAACTTCTTCGCATATTACGGTAACGTTTCCACAGCTTCACTTGGAAAGGGTTAACAGTACTCCTACACCTGCCTCTTCTCATCGGTACAATTAACTTTTTCACACCGTCCCTTTCATCGAGTCTCGCGTTTATTCGCACTTTTCCATTGAATTTCGATTTCTTTGATGTCTCGTGTGAGCGCGAGTTCAATTAGCTTTTCCTCCTCTTCGCTTCTCCCTTCCGTGGAAGTTTCTAAAGTGGCCTTTTACCGCGCTTTGTTTTTCGAGACGGATTCCGCAGCGCGAACTTTTTGCGTCTCGTTTGTTACGCCCTGTTCCGTTAATATTGCAAACGCCCTTTTCGAACTTTTTGCGCGCCGTCACTTTTGTACTTTCGATTTCTCTACCCAACGGATCTTTCACTTTTCTCGGCTGAGAACTTTTCGATTTTTATACTTTTCACTTTTCTCCTACAGCTTGTCCGGCGTCGTGTCTTTTTGTTTCGCAGACTTGCTTCGTTCTGTTGAAAAACAAAGAAGAAGCTTTGAAGTTTTTCGAAGAACACCCCGATGGAATCATATGGGGGTTATTTTTCAGGAGCTTTAAACCGAAAATCGATAGTCGAAAAGTAAGCACTCTATTTCATATCGAAATTTTACGACTCGAACCGCGCTCGTAAAAGCATGGAATTTCAAAAATCCATAAAACGGCGCGTTTATCCAACTTCGAAAATGCACACGTGGAAAGTTAAAGTCAATACTCGCCGCTTAGCATAATGAGGTCGAGAGGATGGATATAGTCTCTAAACACGGAAACTGAAAAGGATCAGAAGTTCCATCGCAGAAGTTGGAACGACAAAAGGATCTTCCGGACGAACTATATCCTACCGTCAATAGCACACATGTATTCCCACTTTGCTATAACGTTCCTGTACTGCATCTCGCGAGGTTGGGGGACCACTATCCTTTATAACGTCTCTCGTCTCGAGCGCTCTTCACGCGCATCGACACGACTCCACCACCTCCTTCGGGACAGCTGTCGCTTTTGTGTAGGCGGTCCGTTTCAGCAGATCTGAAAGAATACGGACGTGTGTTATGCAAGGAAGTGTGGACGATTTCGCCGCTCGATTTGATGAGAGAACTCAATCGCATTTTAGATATTATTTCGCGAATGGAATGGTTGATGAGAAAATGAGTCCTTTTATTTTCGAAAAGGTTCTTTTAAAAATTTTGGAAAAAGGCTACCGCGAAGCATACATTTTAATGATTTGAGCCCTTATCCGAAAGACAAGCGCAACGACTTCATTTAAAAGTCAGAAACAGCTCCTTCATTTGGATATACAGTTGCGTATAATATATCGTAAAATCTCGGTTCAAATTTATGGGTTCCATTATATATGCGACGATAAAAATCAGTCTCCTGAGCAAACTTCCACTCCTTTCGCGAAACTTACTACTGATTTCAGCGAGTAAAAGAAAAGCTCTGAATTATCGACCACGTCGTCGTAATTGAAGCTCGGTCGCCTTCCCGCACTATAGTTTCGCGAATGCGAGACACTTCGGGGGTCGGTTTCGCGTCAAGTAACCATCCAAGCATTGCGCAACCTCGCGCGCGCGCGAAATTTCGGAACTGCTAAAATCCGACGGCGACGAACAAAGTCGCTGATCGAGGTGCTGCCGCGTCGCGACGCGGGGGGTATAAGCGGGGGTATAAGCGATCACAGGGTCGAAACGATCCTAGACGTGAGATTTCGAACAAGATTAATATAGCCACAAGGTCGGCTATTTATGTCTTTGAAATTTGAATTTGAATTGTATGAATTAACGTGACGGTTATATACGCCAGAAGGATATAGTGCCCTTAGTGAGTCTTAATGCTTCATAATAAGCACCTAGAGACGACATTTGAAGTACTATCACTCAGACAGTTGTGAACTTGCAATCGCTGCTCTGATATTAATTTGCGGTAAATTTGTCGTGCATAATCCCCACGAAAGACGGTATGTAGAGCGTTCTTGATAGGGACACGTACGACAAAAGCACATAATTACAACCGACTACGGTATTAATCACACTTGGAACGTAATCAACAGTCAGTATGTAGAATGAACCCGAAAAATCTTTTGAAATGACACGTTGTTACTTCAAGGAGAACGATATTTGAAGTAGCCTTGCCTACATATATTTCCGTCATTTCATATGGATGCGACATGCAAATGTCATTGGAGTTCCCGATCGTTCGACTCTCGGAATTTGGCTAAAGCTCGAGCGAAAATTTTGAAAATTCATGCGATTCATCATCGCCGCTCGTGCTTACGATCGCGACGTGATCCAAAAATGCGATTTGGTATAATACGATAGATTTACAGCCGTGTTACACGTGTAAGAAGAATTACTGTCTTTCACGCATATATAGACCTGTGGAAAACGAAGGAAACATTTCGATAAACAATACAGAACACAATTGAACAAGCTTCTGAAAAAGCCATCACATCGCCGGGCAAACAGACGAACGAGATCCAAGATTGTAAAGTGCTGTTGTGTTTATCCGAAGCACTCTTGAAAAGATCAAGGAAACTCGTTCATTTCGCCGTACGGAAAATCAAATTTATTTACAGTTTCCATCAAAGACTTTATTGACAGAAATAAGCGTGAACTCCCGAAGAAATTCAAAGCATCCAAACTCCAGCGTCAAATTTCTAACCGTCACAGACAAAATCAATATATCTCACAGTTGTTTTTTTTTCACCGGAGAACACATCGCGCGGTTAACCATCTCAAAAGTTTCCATTCAAGTAGAAACCGCTCGAAATTAGAAGATCGCACGCGCTTTTTTTCTTCCTCGGATCGCGAGCGCGTCAGGCGATGAGGGCAACTTTAAATTACGGAACCGGCTACTGCAGAGTCGAGGTAGTCTGAAAAAAAAGCTCGGCGCGGGCTTTAAGCTTGCAGCGCGATATATTTTAAACGTCCGTTTAACGCTTTAACAAGATCCGCGCTTGTCTCGCGCTGTGTCAGCGAGAATTTTTACGCTAATGCGGGGATAAGTCGATGTGAATGTTTGATGAGGCAGGAGTGCGCTTTTTGAGATACGCGCTTTTGCACTCTTGTGCGTGTATAGGATTTTTTCAGTCCTTTGTTTTAACGCGTTGAAAGATTTGACGTTTTTTATGAAACTAGGAAATTTAAGTGCGCTTCGCGCACTTAAATTTGTCATGTCATAATTAACATTTAAATTTTGCTGCCCGCTTAACGCCAACAGTTTGAAGCGTTTGTAGGTTATATAATAAAATCCGTATTTCTGATTCGCGTTCTCAATTAAATGCTTCACAACAAAGCACATCACTTTTTTAAGAGGATTTTAACAGCGTGAAATTGCAGCTCTCCGCCGACGTTGATGTTTATAGATCGTAATTAACTTTTATGCTTCGTTATAGGTTACACTATCTCGATTACTTGTTAGAGCTTGCGCTTTCGAACTTTGAAATTATGTGCATCACTATACGAATGTTGACTCTAGGAAATTGCAAATGCACGTGGTTCGCGACAAAATCCGCTGCTTCAACGGTATGCAATCATATCATCGGATTTCCGATAACCACATGTACGATCCCTTAGGAAATACTAAACCTTTGAATAAAGATTAAAGGTTTACAAAGCCGGATGGAATGCGGTCGAGTATATGAGATGATAACAGAGCGAATATTTAAATTGCATTTATAGTCGGAAGGATAATTGCATTCTTATTGTTGCAGCAGATCGATTAGTCTTTACGAGGCTTACTTTTAATTAGAAACATCGCTGAGAAATTAAATGCTTTCGAGATATGCAGTGAATGTTATGATTAATTTAAAAAAAATGTAAGAGTGACTACGTGACTTTATTATTCTCTGAAAAGAAAAATATACAACGAATCATTCGATATACGCCCGCTCGATACCTCCAGGACAATGGATTCTTGCAGTGTATCTTTCACGCTTTTTTTTTGTAAGGGTCTGCGGTGAAAACATCGCGTGGGCACGTTGGAACACCCTTTCGAATGTCCGTGGATGACTATGCTCGAGAGCCGGAACGAGAAGAGGAGGTTAACCGCTAATTTGAATGTCGAGCATGATGGGACTACACTACAAAGAGAAGACACGGAGCTGAGTTTGCAGGGGTGCACGTGATCCATGTTTATAGGAGTGTAGTTCTTTCTTTTATTTTCAAGATGTTGGTTCAGTTGTAATAATGTTATGTGAGCGTAAATTTTTAGAATTTAAAAATAGCTGCTTGTACATAAAATCCTTGTACAATAATATAATATGCTGAAAATAAATTCCGAATTTTATTTAACATGTAAAGCATATACATGATAAGAGCTGAAAAATTGCAGGATTTCACGCGCTTACTTAAGCACACGTCAAAAGTTACGTGATAAAAATGAGAATTTTAGTTTCCGCACAAGAGTGATTACTCTGAAGAAGAAAAAAACAGAAAGCAGATTATATATATTAAACTCGTTTACCTAATTTTAAAAATTGTCATAAAATCCAACACGCTCTGTAAGCACGAAATTCGTACATTTAAAACTGAAGTATATTTAAAGCGTGAATTCAAGTTCCACTCGAAAGTCTAAAACGCAACCAATTTTTTCCCGCAAAATGCGAAAAGCTTGAAAAAAAATTCATACGAGACACGATAAACCACTCCAAACTCCAGCTTCTCCCCATATATACGCAAATAGACTCGCATACAACCAGTGACTTCTCACTCGAAGTGTTAACCGGATTTGAGGGCTATATAGGCGCGCGTCTGCATCTTCGGCATACAAGCTCATTCTCCCGTCAAAAGCCTGTACATATCGAGGCAGCTGCAGTTCTGATATTCACCTCCATAATATAGCGTGTGTATCTGTCAGCTCAAGAATCCAACCGCGAGAATAAGCTTGCACATCGGCTTATGCGTCGGTCGCGTCCCTTTCGTTTTGTCGCGTTTAAATGCTTCAGAATTTATCTCACGCATCGCGGGGGCCGACTAACTGCCTGCGAGGCGTCGTGTCAAAGGCAGCGTTGAATGGCGTTAATTAATGTTCACCGTAGTGTGCGTTAATTACCAAAGTATGTTACCCGACGACGAAGCGCGGCTTAGAGAGAGAGAGAAGGGGGGGAAGTGCACACAGAGAGTTTTTAATATGCGCACGTTTTGTACGCCGCGCTGTCTCTAGCTCTCCGCCATCGTCGGCTATGCTATAGAATACAGAGAGAGAGAGAAAGAGAGAGCGAGAGAGAGAGAGAGAGAGAGAGAGAGAGAGAGAGAGAGAGAGAGCTGAGAGAGTAAAGCTCCCGAGTGAACTTTGTGTTTGGCGACTGTGTGTTTTACCGAGTTTTAGGGAACTGTAGTTAATCTCCTGGACTTCAATGGCTCTCCGGCGAGGAAGTTTATTTACTCGCCGGCGCCGCCGAGTGGCGTTAAATTCGAAAAAAATTCCCCGAGAACTTTGAAAACTAATTATCACGAGAGCCCGTCGGAACAGTATAACTGAATACCTATGTATATAATAGGAGCTGAAAGTTTGTATAGCGTTCGAGTCTGTATTAGCTCGAGTCGCGAGTTCGTTGTATTAATTTTCGCGATCGCGCAAGAGTATAAAAGCATATTTTCGAGAGAGAGAGAGAGAGAGGGGGGGCGAGTAAACACTGATGGAACGTCGTCGAAATCAATTTCGATCGTACTCGCTTAATCCGTCGATTTCAATTAAAAATCATCGCATCGAGATCCAATCAATGCGGCTAAAGGTCAAACACGGCATATCATCACGTTTCATTACGTTCAAACGTTACAAGCGCGTCAATGCCATGGGGAAAAATTAATTTCCATCATGCGAATAAACGCCTTGAGATATCAAAGTCAAATAATGAAATTCGCACAAAGTACAATTTTCAACTCAAATTCTTTTCACTCTTTTCCCCGTCAAACATTTTCATAATCACCCGCAGCATCCCGGGAACAACGCAGAAAGCCCGCAGCGCGACTTCGCAACAACGCAAACATGCTCAGCAAAATAAAAATAAAAAAAGCTTTTACTCATGCCACGAAGCCGCAGTCGACAAAAAAGTACTACAAGTAACACAAAAAAAGTGATGCAGCCGTGGCGTTAAGCGAATATATCCGTAGGCTTTTCTCTGCCGCCTTAATTTCTGCCCTGTCGGAATTTTCAATTTTCATGGAGGCTCGTCCGTTGTGCGATACACATCCTGTGCGCCAGTGTGTCTACGCCCACACACGCTGGATTTTCGCGAGCGGCTGGCACAAGTCCAGCTTCGTGACTACTGCGAATTTTTATTAGCCCTGCGCGAGTCCGCACAAGTATTGGTACGCGTGTGTAGGGTTTGACGATAGAAGCATCTGCCGTCAGCGTCAGCTGTTCGGGTAATTGATACATTAATAATTACCGATGCTAATTTGCGCCCGGTAGATTCGATTCGTAGAAAATTTATAAAGGTTCGACCATGCGCGTATAATACGAGCTTTTTCAATCGGCAGGGATCGGATTGATGTGTAATTATTTTGGGCTGATGCGTATGATGGAAGCTTTGATTGGAAAGCTTTGCTTAATATGAGCTTTTAATATTTAAATTCTTGCAAATCTGGAATGCGATGGATATTTCGGTTTAATTTGCAAAAGTCGAGAGGAAATTGCGTCATTTGGAACAATAGAAAATACAAAAATTGAGATTCCAATTTTGCTCTTCAGTGATGCAGCACCACGATACTTGATCTTATGAGGGTTAAGTATCCCTGCGCAGCTTGTACTGCAGTCTAAGCATTCCGCAAATTCCTCTTTGCGACCCAAAACCTAGAATTTTCACAGGTTTACTTTAGCCATAAAGTTTTCCTCGACGTCCGTATAACTGCATTGCTCGTTTCTACTTTGCGAATCCCCGTACAAATTACCTTTTCTCGGAACGTATGTCGCACAGTCTCTTTTATAGTCCAATTGATTGCTCTATACCAATTTTAAAACGAGAATGTATTCTGCTCTTTGTTTCCGTAATTTTAGCTAGAATCGACTCTTTTTACGCAATAAACATAATGGCACTGGTTTGATGAAATTGAGAAGGAACTTTTGCTATCGTGACTTCTGCACATGGACGCATAAGATAAATTTACTTTCAATTTTCTTCGTTTGATGATATTGGTACAGTCGTATGCACTTTGTATGTATATTCGCAGAATCTTTGGTCTATCTTTTATATGAAAATGCAAAAATACGAGTCGGATACCTATATCTACTAGTCAGTTTGGGAATGTAAATATATAGGGAAATGGAAAAGGTTGTGGGTAATGTGTATGAAGATGGTATTGCTTCTATGTTTTTTAATAAAAGCACATCAAAGTGATATTTTTTAGTATGAGTTGCGCTGTAGTTGATGACTAATAATAGCAATGATTGGAAAAAGAATCAAATCGGCATTTCGATTTGAATTCTTATGGAGAGTTTCAAATGAATGTCTCGCTTGAAACAAGGTCAGTGCTTTTGAGTTTAATTTGAAATTGAAATGAACTCGGTGTCTATACTAGTAGACTTATGTCTCCATGAGAGGTATTGAACATTTTAAATTTAAATTATTGAAATACCATAAATTATAATATTTCAATTTTCAAATGTACAATCATTCTTTGCTATTATACCAGTTTGCGACTCGTTCAATGAAATCTGCATAAATTATGCAAGGTTGTGGAAGTCCTTCAACTTTTCAGTAAAAACGAACAAAGTAGCCAGCTGCAGTCTCTCATGAATCAAAAGCTCTTATATCCTTAACTCGTCTTGGTTCTTTTCGCGGCGTTAAGTCCATCCAGTCACGTTTCATTTTGAACTTGTTGAAATCGTTTAAATCACTTTACTATAGTCTATGGAAAATTTTTCCAATTTCCGATCTACAAGAACGTGTGAACAATAAGTTTCAGCATAAGGTCACGATGTATCTTAGAGACAGACGAACGAGAAGCACCGATGTATCGTATAAACAAGATAAATCCGAGGAAGATCGTGCTTGAATGCAGCCGCAGAAATGAGAATCGCGACGAAGAATCACCGCAATAACGTCTCCAGGGTGTGAGACGCTGCTATGCATCCGAAATGCCTGCTGCGCTTCATGCTGATTTCACACGAGTAATTCGAGTTTTATTAGCTTTAAAATCACGCAATTCATCAGGACGTTAGAAAATTCGTTTTAAGGAATGTATTAAAACGAATTCCAATTTTCCATGAAGAAAAATTACGATAAAGTTTAATACCATATTCTTCTATTGATCAGATATGTGGCTTTTCTTCTTAATGAGTTATTAAAATTCAGCAAATCCGCAGAAAAAAGTCATTTCGCTCGTTGTTCGGCGAATTCGCGCACTTTTTTTCCAGGTGAAATAGGACAATCGATATATGGCGCCAGGGGATCGTATATATGCGATCGTGGAAGTGGCTGTAAGGGCAAATTTTTTATAGGTCAGAACCCGGCCAAACTCTACTTGGAAATGAGAATTCGCTGCTGCTTAAAACATTTGTTTTCTGATTTCGCATATGCGTTGAGCAAACACCCAAGCTGTCTTCTTTTTAGCTAGTCGAATGAAACGGGTCATTTTTTTCAAATTTTAAAGCTCACATAATCCTATTTCATAGAGCATTGAATTATATCAGTCTCTTCAAAGTACATCACGAACAACGAGTCCAAAATTGTCGCACGGCTCATATCGCTTATTCCCTTTCGGCAATTCACGCCTCTAAGCGGTTGAACGAGAACCAAACAAGCTAATTGTGTTAAATAAATTGCAGAGCGAAGCAACGATCGTTCGTTGCAGTTCTCGCGCGAAATATATTCATGCGCAGAGCTTTCAAGCTCCTGCTGTCCACGAGACAGTCGGCTGGAGCTGTATAACTCGCTTCGTTGAACCCGATATACAGCCGCGCGTTACAGTGAAAGTTTGCACGAGTGCAAGTTTTGCGGTGGGATAGGCTTGATTAAGAAAAATATAAGATATCCTTTTTTATGCCTTTGAAAAGTTTATACACCTAAACACAAGTGGTAAAAAACTCGATACCTGTACATTTGAAGACTTGCATATGAAAGAGGCTACAAAAAAAGACATATATTTCCCAGTCAAGTCCAGTTTATACAGCAACAGGTAAACATCAATGGATATATACACACTTGCATAAATAAATGCCAAGTGCTGGTATCTACCGGTTTATGAAGTTTCTTTGACGTTCTCTTTTCCGAATGTATCAACGGTGTACTTTACACATCGCTGTTTGCACGTCAGGAATAACGATACCAGTGCGAAAAATACTCATTAGCAACTTGAATACATAGGAAAATCAATATGAGCCTTGCTTTAAAGTATTTTTGAAAGAAAGTATAAAAGTTTATATAAATTTATTAACGTCAATTTCAATACGAATGAAAAAATTTGACAAGCATGTTTTGACTTGCAAATAAATTTAAGCATAAACTTGTGATCTAAAAAATTTAAACGCTTCTATTCTCTCAAAAGCAACTAGGAATTTCGAGTAAACTGCAGCTTATTGTGTACGTTGCTTGATTTAGTACACATACATGCATCAACCCATCCACAATTATTTACTTCTTTTTTAATCAAATTCGGAATGGTCTAAAAAATCACCTGCTTTTTGGTAACCAAATGTTTGAAATAAAGTAAACTCATCTGGTAAACATATACTAACACGTTCTATTCCAAAACCTCAACAACTCTTTGTTTTTTATTAATAAAGAGCTACCTCTATATCTGGAGTATAAAATTGAGTTCTTTTTTTAGAATCAGCTCGAAAGAAATATCTCGGATTATTTTCAGAGAAAATGAATAGATGAACGTAAAAAGGAGTAGGGCGCGCCAATGTCACGAATTTATATTCAGCTTTTAATATGAGAAGAGGTGTTCGAACTTGTCAACGGACGGAATCGATAAGAAGATTATGAGGATATTTGAAATCGAATACGAGAACAAATGCTATTGTTTCCATTATTTTGCTGCTCATCAGGTTATAGCTACATTTTATCGTACAAGTTATAAATTTCTTCGTTATCTAAAAGGTCACAGACAACTTGTTAAAAATGTATGAAATAGTTACGCAGCAGGAATGCTTGTTATTTCAGCTCAACGCCAGTGTTGCGAATTCACGTTTTCAAGAAGGAGCCTCCAGCTATCCGGGCTCTTTTTTCATTTGCGTCGGTGCTCTTTGTAACCCAAGATGACATCTTTCTGCTTCGGAGTTTCTTTGCTGACGCGGTGGTAATATTCATCCTTAAATCACAAATAGACTCGGTCTTATGCGAAAAATTAACTTAAGAAGATTTTATCATGAGTGTTACTGATTAAAATAGATAAATATAAATAAATACCGACGGCATCGAGTGTCTCGCCGCATTGGACATAATGCTGTCTTTGCGTTGACCGCGTCGCGGCGATTGCTAAGGATCGTCCGTTGGCGCAGATTTCTTCCCTTCAATTGTATAAGGTCCATTGATTGGGAAGGGTACGGGGTAAGATAACGATTGCGTACTCTTACGGACGGGAGGTCGTAGAGGCATTCGAATGCAAGTTGCTTGCGGCTAAGCGTCGAACGTTGGTTGCCATGGAGATTAAAAATTGAATAACTGATTTCGATAAAACAGTCGGTTTTATTTTTTCTCTCCGTCAGCATTCAACTCTTGCTCTTCACGGAGATCAGTTGTACCATAGCAATTAAGAAATTAACCAATTTAAAAAGAAATAGAATTTGCCTTGTTATTCGATAACAATGAGTGATTTGACTCAGTTAAAAATTATTGATTCCTTAAATTAATCTAAAAATATTACGGTATAACAAATAGGTACGTTTTAACAAAATAATATATAACAATAAATCGTTATTTTACTTTTAAAACCACAGTTTCTGAATCTTGCATAAATGCTCAGATTGATTCGTAATTTCGGGAGAACATAGCATAGCTTGTACAATGAATATGTATGCAAGTGGGTCGGGATAATTACTCCACAAACGTATTACAGTAGCTACGTTGATTCCACAAATCATTTTAGAATTTGTAGAATTTCACCAAATGCACCACCAGTTGTTAAAATGTATATCAGGAATAAAATCCAATTGTAACATTACTGAAACTTCAGCAAAGGTTTTCCACTTTGTTTTTATTTTCCTTTATAAATAAATAATATAATTATCAAATGCTCGCTGAATTCAGATCATTATAGCAATACATTATTCAGAACACGCAACCTGAAAACTTTAATCAAGCATGCTGCTCAAGTTTCGCACTGATCCAGTTCAATTCATTATAATAATGTATTCCCAACGCATTATTCCCCATATTTATGCGATAAATCTCAATCATCTGAGCATCACCAGAAACTTTAAATAAGCTTTCAATAACAAAATGCCATTTAAATAACAACGCATAAACTGCACAGCTGCAGAAGACGATACAGTTCCACATGTCTATCTCTCCCTCTCTGTTTGCATATCGGCTCTCAACGCCGAGTACTAAACACTCAATCGAGCGGAACATTTCGCGAGCTCTCTCGAAAGCGGATCAGCCTATATCTACAAGGACGTCGATGCCGAAAACGAAGACGAGCCGGCGTTTAATCCTTTTCCATTAGCTCTACAAAACGTGGTCCGGCCGCCGGTCAGCCGATAATCGATAGTCGATAGACAAAGCGCACGACGAGTCTGATATATACGAGAGACCTGATTTACGTCCTTTCGGCTATTAGGCCATTTAAATCTCGCACCATCTGGGAATTCTCGAATGCGGGGACACGTTTTTCTTTTTTGAGCTGGAGGATTGGATCGCCGAGGTGTGACGTCGAGTCGAGCTTGAAATATGATGGCATGAGCTTTTATGCGCTTTGCGTGCGCGGGCTACAAACGTAATTTATTTTGCGGAAATGCTGTTGTAGCGCTTAGATCGTCGGCTGATGGTAGTGTAGGAAATGAGGTATTATTATTCGCGTCAATTTTGCACTGGCTGTATAGTTTTTGTTGGATTATAAATTGGTTTTGCTAAGCTTTTTTTGAAAAAATGTTCATTTTGCTTTGGGATTAGTTGAGAAGTGTGCAAGCTTTGATAGTTTTCGGAGGATTTAAGTAAGTAGTTAATAAATCACTTTTTATATCTTATGGTTCATCACAGACAGCTATTTTTATTTGATTTATCGTTCTTAGTAGTGCTGGAAAAAAATTTAATTGCCGGCATTGTCATAGAAACATAAGCATAGATAGTTGTAAATTTAGCTATAGACAAGATTGGTATTATCAATCAATTTAAAAGTATCAACATTGTACGTGAAATTTTGTGGTATATTATATCCAACATATTGTATTTGAGTCTCACAAACGTGTGTACATTCGAAATTGCCAGAATTAATTAATGCGCGCGCCACGGTAAGCCCTCGCTTTCGGACAGACAATTTAATCCAGGTCATTATACGAACACGAATTTGTTAAATTTTCCTTCATGATACTACAAAATTCATGATACTATCTCTACAGAAATAAGCGTAAAAGCTATAGAAATATCTTTACTGAAGTATTTTCTCTATATTTTACAATTTCACCCATACATCGCAAACTAATAAAATTTAATTTAGAACTGTCCAAACTCGCTTCAAGCGTCCAAGCGATAAATCCATGGAGCACATTCATTACAAAAATTTCTAAAAACAACTATAAAGCGGAACATACAGAATCTAGCTTAATCCGAAGCAAATCCCTATGAATAACTAACGATCCCCTGCATCTGAGCAACGAGCTTATGCAGTCCCATTTTCTTTCAATTAGGGGTCAAGTCCGAACGCAAGAGTTTCACGAGCATTTGCAACAAACTTAGCCCCGGTCCTCTGTAAACTCGGCAACTTGTTCGAGCTCGACATGCACTATAACGTTACAAGAGCCGAGAAATCGAGAAATGTCTGTCGCTAAGAGCACTTTGAAAATTCAACGACACGTGTATACTATATAGAAAAGTTGTCGATACTCTGAAAAGGCTGCAAACATAGTGAATTTTTTTTACCTTGCTTTCGCACTCACCTCATTTCCAACCGGCGCGCATTGAAAAGAAAGAGAAAACTTGCACGCGCGCTCGTTTAAGTTTCTTATCTGCTCGATGGAACAATTGCGAGAGACTTTCGAGAAAAATAAAGAGAGAAGTCGCAAATAGCGCTGGGTTTGGCTACTTTTTGAATTTTCGCTGGTCGGGGAGAGTTTCTAGGCTAGCGGAATTGAGAAAGGGGGAGAGGGTAAGAAGAGCAAAAAATGAGGGCGAGTTTAATATGACAAAACTAATTAAGGGAGAATGCGCCCGGGCTTACTTTGAACCGGCAGAAACGAGAATTTCGCTTATCAGCTTTTAGATTGAGCCGAGAAGAACTTTGTAATAAAATAATGGAGTATTTGTGAAAATGGCTGTGTTTTTCAGCAAAGGGCGCTTTCAATTTTAGATTTAATTTTTGTGTCAATAGGATTGTACTGTTATAAAGTTACTTATTTTTTTAGTTGTCATTGGTCTATGAGTTTTGTTCAGTGTACATGTATACGTTTTCAGATGGAGCGAAAATACCAGTTATAGTCTGGCCTTTTCCTTAGTCTCCCTGTTAGTCCCTGGATAGTAGACACAGGTGGCGTAGAGGTAGTTTTTTGTTTCCCGCATCACTACAAGGCGAGGACACTGTAGATATAGCGTTGTGAGATCCATGCCTAAACTGTCTTAGTGCCTTATCAGGTCTGTCGATTAGGCCGCTCATGCTATAACTGTTTAATTATATATGCTTACCGATTTTTCTTAGTCCATTGTCTTTTTTAATTATGAGCATTAATTTAATTTTGTCTTCACGTGCATGGAAAAGACCCGTTTCCATGCATCTAAAGTGAATAACAAGCTTCTCATTTCCAGTGTGCGGGAGGGAATGATTCCCTCCCGCTACTCAAAAATACTTTAGAATTTTTCCAAATTTTCGATTCTCAAAATTTTCAAAATTTTTCCATATTTTTATTGTAAATGTACCGCTTATTATCCTGTAATTTCCCTTCGTTTATTTCATTTTTTAATATCTCACCGTATTGTAAATGAATTTTGAAAGTTTCGCAGGATTCAAAATGAAAAACTTCCCACTCACTTCATATGCATAAAAACGGGTCTTTACTTGCACTTGTCAAAAAAGGTACAGTGTACAACAAGGAGTGGAGGGCAATTTCTACCTCGAGTATTTGAGGACGAGATAGAGTTGAGGGCGTCGCAGGTTCTCATTAGAAATAGCCCGTTTCCCCCCTAATTGCACAATATACTATTAAACAAGCCTTACGGTCGATAAACCATAGAAAAATATAGATAAAAGCGTGCCTAAAAAATAACTCTAATTTCTAATTGTTTATATTTGTTTTATTTACATAAATTATAACCATGTATACATATATTTTGTCGTTACATTATAATTTATTGTGAAATAGAATTCAATTATTTAGTTAATATTTTCTGTGTGATCATAATATCATATATGAAAATCCATTATAGTACTAGAACACGAATCAACTTATGCTTTTCACAATATCCAAAAATTTCACTAGCATTCGCCTCTCTGCTTCATCTGTTTTTTCCTAATTGAAATTGGATTTCAATACACAAAACATGGTTGTAGTAAAGGTAGTGAAAAAACTTGTTAACAAATGTTGTCAAGAAAATAATTGACTCGCAACGAGTTTTTATAACTTTCAAGACAATCAGCTTTCTCAAAACAATATATTCTTTCATCAAGTCCTTCGTTACCTTTACTATTTTTTTCCCTGCAAAAAAGTTGTGAAAATGTTCGACCTTCCTCAAACATGGCATTCACTACACAAACATCCGATCCAAATCATTCTTACGTATAGAACAAAACAGCGATTGCTATAAAAGCCAGAAATAACCCCCAAGCGACACTCCACACGATCAGAACGGATTCTTATCAGAATCGAAGTACTCTCCCCTCATGTCGATGCACTTGGCCCAGCGCTCCTGCAGTTTCTGGAAGCAGCCCTGGAAGTCCTGGAGCGTGAGGGTCTGCAGATGCGCGATGGTACCCTTCTTCATCGTGCCCACGTCGTCGAATGTTTTTCCCTTCAAGAAGAACTTGATCCTCGGAAACAGGAAGAAGTCGCATGGTGACAGATCTGGTGAATACGACGGATGGGGCAGTACAGGTATCTTCTTCGCTGCCAGGAACTCACGGATGACCAGACCGTTGTGACCCTGAGAGTTGTCGTGGTGCAGGAACCAGGACCTGTTCCTGAAAAGCTGAGCTCGCTTGTTGCGGATCTTCTCACGTAACCTGATCAGCACCTCCTTGTAGTAGGCTTGAGTGACCGTCTGGTTCTGAGGTACGAACTCCTGGTGGATTATCCCTTGAGAATCAAAGAAGACTATCATCAGAGTCTTGACATTGCTGCGAGCCTGTCTGAGCTTTCTGGTCCAGGGCTCGTTCAGAGTTTTCCAGGCATACTGGTGAGGACCCTTAGCCTCCGGGTCGTAGCCATACAGCCACATCTCGTCACCGGTGATGATCGAGTCGATGAACAACGGGTTATTCTCCGCACGACGCTTCAGCTCCAAACATACCTCGAAACGTCTGTTCTTCTGGTCATCGTTCAGGAACCTGGGCACCAGTTTCGCAGCAATCCTCTTCATTCCCAGGTTGACGGTCAGGATCGACTGGATGGACTCCTGGGTCAGTTGCAGTTCATCAGCTATCTCCTTGATGCTGAGCCTACGGTCCTCGTGGATCTTCTGACGAACCTTGTCCACGTTGGCGTCGTTGCACGAGGCCGAGTGCTTTCCCGCCCAGAGGTCGTCCTTCATCAGGTCCTTGTCCTTTCTGAAGCATCTCACCCACTCGTAGACGATGTAACGACTGAGACTTGCCTTCCCGTAGGCCTTCTGCAACATGTCATAGATCTCCGCCTCGGTCTTCTCGTTCTTCACGCAGAACTTTATACACACGCGCTGGTCCTTGCGGTCCATGTCCGAGGGATTGCTTTCCTTTGGCGACTCTATTTTGACGTGAGCTGCGGCACCGCGCCGACGGACGGGACTATAAGTTCTTTCGGAGGGATCGAAATCGAGACTAATGGGCCGATCGGTAACGCGAGCGGCTCAGCCCGTATACTTCTCCCACTTACTCCGGCCTAGACAAATGTCCAGAGACGATGGCCTCTCCACCCATGAAGGCTTTACTGTATGTGTGTTTTGGCGCGGGAGGAAGCGCGCTTGCGTTGAGATGTTTAATTGACTCGCTCTTGATGAATATGGATGCCCGGCTGGAAATGATGTAAGTGATATTGGAGCGTTTCGCTTCTGACACTTCGAATCAATGCACCTCGCGTACGCATTAAAATCGAAATAATCGAAACGATATCATCGCCAAACGCATATATAATATGAGATAAATAGCCGACAATTCATACGCGCGCAGCTCATTGATAAATTATTTTTAATCATCCGTCAACAGACCGAACTGATCGCCAACTGAACACACATCAAACTTTAATCACGTGCAGCGTCGAATTATAAATCACTTAGCCGAAAACACACCTTTTATTACTAAGCAAACCGCCTCCCCGCTCGCGGAGGCTTAATTAGAGCTGAAGATCGATAAAAATACATCCTAATAAAATCCCAATGGAACCGTTAGCCGGCCTCGTCATCACTCAATAAAGCCCGAGCGCAAGGTCGCCGCCGATACATTATGCAAATCACTTACTTCCTATATAGTCCTCCACGCCCCGATGATGGAAAGAAGCATATGGATATACGCGCACTGATCGCCTCTCCCATACAGAATGCGTCGGACCGAAAGAACTAGCTCTCTCTCTCTCTCTCTCTCTCTCTCTCTCTCTCTCTCTCTCTCTCTTCAGCCGACGTATTTGTGACTCTCGTTCATTAAAAACCGGAACCGAAATAAGCGACGAGTCCGGCTAGCTACTGGCGCACTGTACGTACGCCTACATCGCTTCGAAATAATGGCTGGTTTTTAACTATATATACTGCATACGTGCGGTGCAATGCATACGCTCATTATGGTAATGAACCCGGGCGTGATGTGGATATTCGTTTGCTTGTGCTCCAATTTTTTGTTTCCACTCTCGCGAGAGCTTCTGGAGTTTAGAGGTGAACGGCGGGCGTTTTTAATTGTAGAGATTTCGATTCGAGCTTCGTGATTGAGTTTCAAACGTAATTCCGCTAGCGCGCGGCAAATTCGAATAAAAAAGTTCGGTCTCGCAAGCGCGTTGCGTCGAAAGTTCCGGCTGATAGATGCGTGGCGTTCTTGTTTTGTAGAATAATATAAAGTATGCGGGGATGAACGGATGAAAACAAAAGGCTTTTTCTTCGTTTGCCGAGATATCGTATAGAAATCTCTTGTTATAAAGTTCGCGATTGGTACAAGGATGCGTATGAATCACTAGTTTTCTGTACTCTCTCGATCTATCGAATGCACTTCGGATCTGGCTTTAATGATATTTATAAAGCAAGAATTCCAAGTTCAAAAATCCTTTTATCTCGTCTCTGCCTATACACGTATTCGCTCCACATGCCGGGCATCCGAAGCAACGAAGTTGGAGCTTTCGAAAACTTCCTGGCGGGATTAAGCTCTTGAAAGATTCTAAACTTTTAAGGGTTTAACGGAAAGGGCAATCGGAATTCCGTAGGTTTTTATTTCGCTCTCCAGAAACACGATGCTTATTTCGTTCGAGAGGCATTAATTAGTTAGCTAACTCGTTAATATACTTAACTCTTTATCTGACTCGTTGAAAACTTGCCTCTCTGCATCAGTTCAGAAAATCGGTTAGCGTCGATCGTGGATATCAAATCTTCCAAAAAAAATCCAATAGCCCAAAAATCCCATGAACACAACGCACTGCATTCAGCCACATCCGATTGACTCCGAATTCAACACCCTCCCTCCGATACAGCTATACGCGTCTCAAGCTGATTCACACGGAGGCTATACAGCCGACAAGTTTCCTCGCTAACGTCAGCATCTTGCGCAGCTGCACATCAGATCAAATCGCGCGACACCTTCTCCAATCGTATCAGCCAACAACTTACATCAGAGTAAGCGCACGTATAGAGCAACTACAGCAGCGGCACTGCGACGTCGATCTGTATTCTACGAACAAACGAGGCGCGCCTAATTACGGCGCGGCTCTGCAATTATGATTTGCATGATTAGTCGCGTGTGTCGTTCTGCTCTCGCTTCGTTCTATCTGCGCCCTGTGAACAGCGCGGATGGACGTAATGTAAATCATATCGCAGCTGTGTTTGCGAATTTCGCCTCGTTGGTGACGGCTGTTTGGGGTAAAGTTTATTCGATGAATTAAGCTGTTTAGTTTCGAAGAGTGAGGGGGAGATTAATTTGTTTAGTTGTTCATAACTTTTCCACGCTGTATATAGTATAAGAGGTAATGCTTGGCACGTGCTGGAGAGAAGCAAAGTTGGCGAGATGATAGTGTGGTAACGCATTACGCCGGTGCTTTGGAAAGTTCAAAAATTGAGAAACATTCGGTGGTGCAGTGTTTGCGAATGCTTGCTTATGATTAGCAAATGGGCTAGTGCATTATATCATCCGATGCTGTGGGAAAACTTTGTTCGCTCCGTTTCTAGTTTAAACGCTTTGATTTTTCGAGTTGGTGACTGCGGAAAGTTATGCGCTAATTAAATTCATGACACTGGCGAGAATAATGTGTAATTTTTTAATAGGAATTCATTATGGACTAATATAGGTGGTATATTATCTATTCGTCGAGGCGCGAGAGTTTAGAGGAAATCAGCTAATTAGAAAGTAAACTGCGCAACCTCATTACATCGCCCAAATATACGAGTTAACGCTGAATAAATAATTCGTATAAATAATCTATTTGATTAAATTATTTCACTCGCATCGACGAGAAACGCGTGCAACAACGGACTTAATAAAAGCTCGAGTAAACTCATTACGAGCGCGGTAATATACATGTTGTTTTTCGTTTGCGGTATCCCGAGCTACTTGTTAATCACACAACCATTACTACGCGGCTAATAAAGTGGCGCTGCGGCACACGAGAGTTAATGAACACATTCAAAGAGACGACGCGCCTCGCGGGTAGTTCGTTGGAATCTGCTTTATCTTGATGCTGTCATCGTGTCTGCGTTGTTTAACCCATCGAAATTTTTATAAAACATACCTATGTAAGTACAGAACACATTTGAGTATAGCCAAAGAATCATAAATTTCGAATTCCAAAGAATTCGAGTCGTTCATCTCGGCAGAAAAGATTCCGACGTTGCGCGGTGGAAATAAATTCTCGGAACGTGTCGTCGCGCGACGCTACTGTGTGCATGTGAGCCGATAACTCATATAAGGGAATAACGAGAAGAAGCCATAATACGCAGGAAACTTGTTAAGTAGTTTACGCTTCCTCACCGTAATATCCCTATTAATTCTAAAGAGGAAAACGGGGTTAAGGAGTTCTTCCGCGATTTCGCCGAGTTGGAAATTGCGCGCGGTATTCGATTCGGCGCGGATCGTTGCGCGCCGAAGCTTTAAAAAGCGCGCCGCACACATTCGAGTTCATCGAAAAGTTTCCGCATGAATTTTTATCGGCTGCCGAAATGGAGCGATCGATATATTTTATAGAGGTTCTACTGCATCGCAACTTTTATCGCTCGATATATAGCGTTTTGGAAAATTCGACTCGCGATGCGGCTTGTATTGATATTGTATATTAAAAAAGGCGCGTATATAACAAAGTTAATTTGTGTAAATAACTCTTGACGTGAGAAATTATAAATTGCTCAGGCGAGTATCGAACGCTCGCTAGTGTCCAATCAAATCGGCGAAACTTTTTTTTTCAAGTATGCTTCGGGAAGTTCGATATATCGATTGGAACTATTCCTCTATATATGCATCTTAATGACACGACCTAAAAATCGCGCAGGTAATGAGTACTTATATTATAATCGATCCGTAAACTGGAAATTTGTAATGAGGAAAATTTTTGCGGTATCGGTATACTTGCATTTCTAAATCTACTATCTACTCTCATTTCATAACGAGCTTTGATATTTCGTATAAAGTCGAGGTTTTCTGCACGAGACAGTTTATACAGGAGTGACTGTGTCGATACTTCAGTTGCGTAAGTAGTTGGTGTGAGAGAGACCTTAACAAAGTGCAGACCAATCAAAAGTTTGAGAACAAATTTTTTATGGATTCTACATCTTACATAATATTTCGTAATCAAGATAGCGTCGGAAGGGTGCGTTTTTAGCGTCGACAATAATTATATGAAAGCTCGACGATAAAACTTTCATTAGGCTACGCACGTTTGAAAAAAAAACGATTGTTCAATCAAACGTGCTAAAGAAAAATTGCCTTAATTCAATAAGCGTTAAGAGATGATGCCGCTCAAGATTTCACACAAAGATATACTTCAGAATTAATATAGTCCTCGAGTCCTTTATTGGCGCATAGATACCGCATTTAAAGATATCTTTACAGTTATACGAGTCAATAAAAAGTGATCGTCGCACAACTGCTGAATATTTATAAATTCAAGCATTAGAAAAAAATACAAACCAATGTTTATCCTTTTAACTCATAGCGCAAATATACAAACATGAAAATAGTAGATAGAAAAATCTAGTCCGGGTTTAAAGCCTAGAACGGAGCCGAGAGTTCAATCCGAGCGTAAAGAGGACACAGAGCCGTTCGATTAGAGCGTCAAATTTCGAAAAAATCGGCCAAGAACCAACAATACGCCGCCCCGGGAGGTAACGACTCAGCACAATGCGATTGTGCTTCGGTGAGCGAAGCGGAGCATATACAACATATAGTGAGCGGAGAGATGCGTCGTTACGCGTCGTGATCCAACTTGGCCGCGACTGATATCACACACGCTACACGGGGCCTTCGTGTGCATAGCTCTCACGGCAAATGGGGCATTCCATGCTGTGCTGCGTCGGATGCGCGCTGCGACCTGCTGCCGTCGAGATATTAAATTCCTGGTTTATTAATTTGACGTTGATTTGCGTATACGGAGTCGTTCCGACTTCCGATTCAGTGTACGAGCGGCAAATTTTTCCCTATGTCCTTTATTTTCTGATATATGGGATTTCTTCTGCGATATATGGCACGCACGTGCAGGTATATACTCGAAATATGAGAATTCTTGCACTCCGTGCATAAACGTTATATAATGAAATAACAATTCCAACGACCGTAAAACAACGCGATCTGACAACCGCTTGAATTTCGACAAGCCGCTCGAATTCCCCCCCCAATTTCCTCTCGCACTGTACTACCGCGCATAATCTGCCTCCATTTTACACCCTCGTGTATTCTCAAAACATTCTCGTCGAATCGCGGACTCCTGTCGCGCCTTATTACAATTTCGCGTTCGCGTTCGCTCGAGAAGAATTTCATTGTGAGCTCTCGCGGGCACTCGACACGAACTGGCCCGTATATATATACATTCCGAAAAATGGAACAGAGCGAACTCAGAGACGGCCCTCGCTCACTGGTATACCTATATACACAGCCTCACACATAGATCTCTCTCTCTCTCTCTCTCTCTCTCTCTCTCTGCTGTACATTGATCCATCAGTGTGTGTGTGTGTGCGTGTGCGTGAATTCGACTCTCCGTCGGACTCGGAGAGTAAGTAGCCGTACACAGCAGTGTACACACACTCGAGAGAAAGAGAGACGGAGAGTCGAGCGCGTGCGCATTTTTACGGACGTTTTTATGCTGACGGCATTCCTCTCTTTCTTTTAGAAATTGTCAAAAGAGAGGAAGGCTCTTTCTTGGCTGACTGCTGAGACTCGCTGCTCGTGCGTGAATGTGCACGCGAATTTTTGGCGTGTTCTGTACTGTCATTTTACTCGAGCTTTGAGAGTGGAATATCAGGCTATTTTTCAGAAAAATAAATATGATTATGACTGGGTTCAGAATTCTCGTCATTCTTTATTTCGTGCGACGCACTGACGGTGTGTGGCAGATCTTCCGCTTTTGTTCGCGGCACTTCGTTATAAATGCGCTTTTTGCCTATTTTCACTGTCCTCGTCGCAATGTCACAACGAATTTTACTCTGTTTTTGTCGTGACAAATGATGGCGATTTAGAAAACTGTAATAAACACGCGTTTTGAGTAAAAGTTACTTTTTGAATTTTTAAAGCTGACAATCCTCTTTAATTTGTTCGTCATGTCTTTGGACAGAAGATCGGCTCTATTTACTGTGTGACTAATATATGAATAACGTAATGGAATAGCTCTCATACAATTTTTAATAAAGAGACTCAACGACGCTACTTGACCTTTACTTGAAAATAAAAAATCCGCTTATTATCAGGTTCGAAATGAAATCTAATTAAATCAAACTAATATAATAAGGAAAGTTTTTATTCTCGCTCAAACTCGTCGTTACGAAAATATTCAGTTTTTCGTCGTCGACGTTTTTTTAATTATATCGAGCTTCAATAATAATAAAAAACATGGCAGTCTGATGAGCGTTATTATTTTTTACTGCTAAACGAAGCGTAACGTTAGCGCTGAAAAAAGGTGTAATAAAAGATAAGCAAGCAAAACGCCTAATTACTTTTGTGCATTCGTGGAATTTTTCTTCTTTTCACCTTTATGATTTCTCCTTTCCATAAGTAGGTCAAGTAATTAAATTAAGCGTGAAAATTGAGTGACACACGCTTTTATTTTAAAGCATGCTGTCAAATATTCAATTGCTTTCTCCTAGAGGAAGCTTTTTTTCTATCAAACTTGTTCATATAACAAGCAAAAATATAATAACGATAAGATTCTTAAACCAGTCGCTAAAATAAATATTTCAACAATCTCTTCGATATGCTCCAATCATCAATATTCCATAAATATCCGACTCTCATTAAAAATCCTTTTTCCGATTTCAAGCCCGCGTTTGTCTCTCGCGCGCAATTTTGCACATCGACCGCATTATTCTGGTCCAGCGAACAGGAAGACGTCTCTTCGAACCAAAATCAGTATCGATTCCTCAGCTCTGATTTCCTCCTCGACTAAAAGTAAAAAGAGACATGCAAACAGGCGTACTTACATCTGCTTGAATCGTCTGGTAATTACCGGCAGCAAAGAAAATCGTCCAGTCCGGCACTTATTCTGATCAATTCATGAGTCGAGCTTTTTTCCTTCCCCCGATCTTTGGCAATCGCCGTTGAAAGCTGCGTCGGAAAGCTCGCAAGCACGCAGATTATTACCCCTAGCAGCTGCTTCAATTAGTTGTATAGGTATATGCTTCTTCTCTGCAGTGTTCCGGACGTAACCGAGGGCTTCTAGAGATAATAGCAAGTGCGGCATATTTATTCTTTATTAATAATGTATTCTACTTATTAGTAGTTTTAGCGAACGTTTCTCCGTCATTTGGCGCTCATATGCGCGAATCGACAAGGCGATTCGTGGCTAATTCAGGCCAATACGGTTAGGAGAGATTTTATAATCATTCCAAGACTGCCAGGACCCCCTCTAGGAGTTTTACTCCGTGGATTTTGATAGTCACTTTCAGTGCGGAGAGGCTAAAGGGCCGATCTGTGACTGCCAGGCCAGAGAGTTGAGTGGCGGGAGGCGTTCGCGTGGGCACATGACTGCGTGTGTATAGCTATAGATATAGAGGAGCGCGCGCACTTCTTCGAGTCCCTTCGGTAGTCCTCGGGAAAGCGTCTTTGTTTTAGCGGGCCCGAGTTTTCGGCGGCGTTTAATGAGTATAGCGTCAGTTCTCGGCGACAATTTGTGAGAGAAGGTCACACAAGGACCTGATCGTTAGGAGATTTCAATAAAGTCATAATATCTGATCAACAATGTTTTCACAGTTTATTTTTGAACCTTAATGTAGTCTTGTCCCATACAGAACTTAGGTATTCCTTTGCCCGACGCTTCTTTTATTTCGAGCAGGCTTTTAGCGCGAGGATTTCGCTGGATTATTTGGATTATTTAAAAAGAGCGAGTTATTTGATGTTCAAACTTTAAAAGCAGCAGAGGAGATTGATGGTAAATATGCTGGTGTTTAATTAAATTTTTATACATGGAAAATGACAAGTGTTCGATAAATAATATTAAAAAATAACGATGGCTCAAAAAGGCTATAGCCGGGTTACTATGGTGAAATGGCCCCCTTGGAAAATGTATATATGTTATATACCATTCGATGGGGGATAAAAAAAAACTCCCATAGCCAAATTTTTAGCTCTCTGCCTAGTGCGCATGCGCAGTAACGTCGATAAACGTGTTTTTTTGATTTTATTTTTTTCTGAAGTCCCTATAGGATAAAAATTTTTTTAAAAATTCACATTGGTGTATTTTTACGTCATGAATAACTGCAATTTTTTTGGGATTACATAACCTCAAATATCGGATCTAAAAAAATTATTAAAGTTTTCAATCGATATTTTGACCCCCTTGTTTTTGAGGTGCAACTTTTTAAGTAGACTTTTTTTGTGTACTTTTTCCCGTTCTTTACGATGGCACTAACGTTTTTTCCTTAAAAATGGTGGCACAACTCGATTTGAGCCAAAAACTGATTTTTTTGCCATTTTTTCACGTTTTTAGCTGGTTATGTTACAATTTAGTTACTAAAGTGACTCCTTTTGAGTAGTTTTGCATATCTTCCCATGAAAACATAATCAAATGAAATATTTTGTTCGCTCCAAGCCGTATTTTTTATATTATCTTACGTTTTCAATGATGGTCTTATCAGAATTGTGATATCACCTTATTATAAAACTGATGGCTAATGTTATGTTCTTTTTAAACGTTCTGTGATTGGTCGAAAGTATTGTCTCTGTCGCACTTTTTTGTTTATTGTTTATTTTTATTTATAATAAAAGGTTATGCTTGGCCGCGCGGTTGACGCGGCGGCTGCAATGCAGACGATCTGCGTAGTGAATGGTCAATCATAAAATTAAGAATTATCAGGAGCATAAACAAATAAAGTATTTTGATTTCTTAATTAATTAAACGATGCGCAAACCAATGGCCAAAATTGTTTTTTTCAAAACTAATTTTTTTTTTCTTACAATTGTCTATATAAGGGAGAAAGTACAATACGTCCCGTCCCGTCCCGTACCGACCCCGGGACATACCGTCTGAAATAAGTCACTTTTATATTATTGGCTAATTCTGTTCGATAACCCAATCGACGGTACAGAATTAGCCAATCCCGTAAAAACAGCTTATTTCAGACGGTATGTCCCGAGGTCGGTACGGGACGACGGACTCAATTGTACTTTCTCCATAATATACTAATACAAGTGAATGGTGAAAACGCTGTTAGTATAAGTTTATAACTTTTAAAGTAAATTAAAATCTAGCAAATAAAAATTGTTTCGATTTTTCTTTTTACTATTTCGGCTTTTGACTGATAATTGATAGCAATACTAGAAAAAATAATAAAGTAGTTAAGTATTTATTTTCAAATACATTGGAGTTAGTTGGAACCGAAGGCTGACGCGGCTACTTTAAATCTTTCTGCTGTTTACTTCAAAACTAACAATCTTGTATATTTAAAGTGAGTACTATATATTTTACATATCTTTTAAAAAAATGAAGATTTAACAAAGTTTTTCAAAAGTTTTGACATCACAGATTATATGCTTTGATATTAGGGTTATATGTATTTCTAATACATATTACACAATAAATTAATATTTTGTTAAATAACTTCTTTAAAATCAAAACCTATTATTAATATCTAAAATGTTATTTTTATGCCGACACTTTGAGTTTTGAAAAAAATACTGTAACCAACCTACTGATAAATAAAAAATCTCCCATGTATTTATAATAAATACACTTGTATTTTACCGGTATATGCAGAGTAAGACTTATTAATGGGTAGAAAAATAAAATTTTTATTATAAATTCTGTAGTATTAAGAGTAATTGTATCAAAAATAATGACAGATAATATAGTAATATAATAATATGATATAATAATATAATAATATGATATAATAATATAATAATATAATATAATAATATAATAATGTAATAATAATAACAGATAATTATTAGACCTTTTTATACGCTAAATAAGAAAAACATGTTGTGTACGTTATTAAATTCTTGCATAAAATCAAAAGTTTAAACCAACATTAAATTATAAACTGTTTTAGTACTCGCATAAAGATCCGATCTTATCCTAAAACAAAAATAGCAATCAGATTTTAAATCAATAAGCTAACAAAAAAGTAATTAATAAAAATGAATTTTCAATCCTATAGATATAGATATACGTACAATGCATGTAAGGGGAACGAGTCTTTATCTATTTAACTTAACCAATTTAGGCTAATCACATAAAGTAAAATGAGAAATTAGTTAAACATAAAGTTGTTGAAACTATTAACTAAATAAAATTAAGAAGGAAAAACATTTGAATAAAATATGACAATAAACTTTTGCTAGAAACGGATTTGACGATTGATGAGTTGCATGTTTTGATGTAATGCGGTATATTAATTATACAAGTATGATTAAATTGATAAAATATAGAAAGTCTTGAACAATAATTAATTTGTTTATGTATAAAATACTGTCAAATTAATAAAAAATGCACATAAATATCTGCATATGACTATATATGATGTGATTTTTACTATAGTTAATTATTATGAGATGAGAAAAAATATTTGGTTTTACATAAAAACAATACATGAGAAATAATAAAAATGAAAAATAGAACTAATAGGATGCGAACTTATTAATTGTCAATTAACTTTTAAGTTAAAAAAATGTAAAATGAATAAAGTAAACACAAGCTAACCTATGCTTTAAACACATACGTATATGAAACATCATTAAAAACAACATTATTTATTTATTTTAAAATACACTATTATTCATGTCTAGATACAAGAACATATTTTTACAAAAAAACAAATTGAATATAATAATTTCATAGGTTTGTTGATTTTATAAAATCACTAGGTGCAAGCACTTCAATACAGTTTTTATGACAAAAAAAAATTATTTGCTTAAAAAACTTATAAATGAAATACAACTTATTTCACTTTTACTAGGCAATATTATTTTTTTACTTTTCATGTAAAGCTACTGAGAAAACTGGATTATACAAGAACTTAGATTATAATATTTTTGTAATATTTATTATTCATTCTAGTTTTTAATTTAAAAAAAGGCAAACAATTTTTTTAGATTTTTAAAAACTAACTAACAGCATTTTTAAATGTATTGTAAAATATTTATATTTTATTATTTCAGAAGTGATCTTCTTGTCTAATGGTTAAATAAATATGGCATCTAATAGTAATGAAGAGTCAGATAACATCAGGAAACGCGATGATCGAAGATGTGCCATGTGTAATATTTATATTAGAAAATCAATTGGTCGAGAAAAGGAAATCGAATCTGAAGTTGAAATCGAATATGCTAAACAATTATCAAATAAAGATATTTACATCCATGATGTAATTTGTGATTCATGTAGAAAGCGATTAGCCAAATACATATCAAGCTCTAAACCTAAAAAGGTTAATGTTCCAGCAACTGCTTCGTCTCAAGATTCAAATGTTTCTGAATCATTTTCTCAGCTAACTGTCACTTCATCATCTCAGGAAAGTACACAATCATCTGTATACACAATAAAGGAACAAAAAGTACGAGCAACCACGGAATTACTTATTCAAAGGACGATTGCGACACATAAATATTGCTTTGTTTGTGGGTACCAAAAACAGACTAATAATATATTAGTTCCTTTAGAGGCCCGAATTCAAGTTTATAGTAAAATGAATGTTTTTATTCCACATGGCAATAGATGCTGTTGCACACATTTAATTAAAAAAAGATTTTATGAAGATGAACTAAATAAAATTAATATTTTTTCCACTACAAGTACGGTATATATTGATGAATTACTACAATTTTTGAGTCAATTATCAATGAAAGCAGACGAAACTTTATTAGATACAGTAGCTGAATTTTCCATGCCTGAAAAAAAATTGAAAGTTTTTACGGGATTAACGTGGGAAAATATTAATTATCTTAAAGATCAACTCACTTCTCTGAAGAATTCCTGTGTAAGGACAGCGACACAAGCCATTGTCGTATTTTTATTCAAAATGCGCTCTGGGAATTCTAACTCGCTCATCTCTACAATATTTGACATTGAAAGCGAACAACAAGTATCTCGTTTTTGTCAATCAGTATTATTATCTTTCGAAAAAGATTTACTACCAAAACACTTTGGATTAGAAAATGTAGACAGAAATGAATTGATTGAAAATCAAACTTCTAATATGGCAAAGAAATTACATCCTGGTAAACAACTTATTTTGATTGCTGATGGTACTTATATAAGGCATGAAAAAAGCTCTAATAACGAGTACCAAAGAAAATCTTATTCAGGCCAAAAAAAAGTTCCTCTGACTAAACCATTTACTATATGTACTACTAATGGTTATGTTGTTGACCAGTTAGGTCCATATCTTGCAAATAAAAATGATGCTACAATACTGATTGAAATATTGGAAGAGAAGCAGAATATTTTACAGAAACTTCTTCGCCAAGGGGACATTTTTATACTGGATAGAGGTTTCAGGGACATTAAACAAAAATTAGAAAATATGGGTTATATTGTTTTGATGCCTGCACTCAAAGGTTCAAAATCTCAACTTTCTACGCAAGAATCAAATGAAACAAGATTCACGACAAAACTGCGATGGGTTGTTGAAGCAGTGCACGGAGTTCAAAAGAAAAAATATAGGTTATTAGATCACAAACTTGATAATAAAATGGTGAAAAATACTGGATCTTATTGTAAAATTTCTTGCTACTTAAATAACTTGTTTGGCAAACGCCTAGATTCTGATGAAGACATGCAAGATGAAATATTTAGTGCTATGCAATCTAGAAAAAATGTTGAAAATACATTAGCAGTTTTAGTAGCAGACAAAAGATGGAGTCGTCGGAAACTACCATTTAAAATAATAACTTCGGATGATTTACCAGACTTTCCTGAATTAACAATAAAAGATTTGAAAATTCTGTTTACAGGAACATATCAGCTTAAACAGACAATATCTTACTTAGCGGAAATGCTTGACGCAGATAATAATTTGAAGATTGGATATTCAAAAGAGACTAACAATATTCTCAAACTTGAAGTTCAATCCAGGCATATTAACAGAAAACAATACAAATGTTTCGTTGAGTATAAACCAAATGGTATTGGTTATTCTAGCATCTTAAGACACTGTTGTGATTGTGCTAACGGTAACCGTACTATAGGATGTTGTGCGCATATTGCTGCCATAATCTATTATCTTTCACATGGAAGATATTTATCAAAAATCATACGACCAGCTGAAATTCTGTCTAAAATGTTTCTTAATGATCAAATTGAAGTGTGTATTGATGAAGATAGTGACAATGATGAGTGAATCATTTTTTCTATTGTGAACATTCGTTATTTTTAAAAAGCTACTTGTATACGTTCCATAATTTATTTTAAATAGCCTATGAAGATAATAAATTATACTTTGTACGAATTGAACATACTTAACTTCAATTCCTTTTTACCTGATAATTATTACTGTCAATAGATTTTGAATAATCAATTAAGTAGAGGCAGATAAGCCAAATATGGCCTTTTTAAGACCACAAGACGCCAAAAGTACCCTCAAACGATCGATTTCAAGGCTATGTTTAGCTAAAAACAGGCTTTTTTGCGTGAAAACCCTTGCATTATGACATTTTTAGGTTAGTTTTGGGTTACATGGTACCAAAAATGGCCTTTTTCGGCGTTAAATCACTCAAATGAGGGCATTTTTAGGTTAAAGAGAAAAGCAGACACTGACAGCGGCGATATTCTTTTTATATATAGAGAGAAACCCTTTATTACCTCAAATTCTGATAAGACCATCATTGAAAACGTAAGATAATATAAAAAATACGGCTTGGAGCGAACAAAATATTTCATTTGATTATGTTTTCATGGGAAGATATGCAAAACTACTCAAAAGGAGTCACTTTAGTAACTAAATCGTAACATAACCAGCTAAAAACGTGAAAAAATGGCAAAAAAATCAGTTTTTGGCTCAAATCGAGTTGTGCCACCATTTTTAAGGAAAAAACGTTAGTGCCATCGTAAAGAACGGGAAAAAGTACACAAAAAAAGTCTACTTAAAAAGTTGCACCTCAAAAACAAGGGGGTCAAAATATCGATTGAAAACTTTAATAATTTTTTTAGATCCGATATTTGAGGTTATGTAATCCCAAAAAAATTGCAGTTATTCATGACGTAAAAATACACCAATGTGAATTTTTAAAAAAATTTTTATCCTATAGGGACTTCAGAAAAAAATAAAATCAAAAAAACACGTTTATCGACGTTACTGCGCATGCGCACTAGGCAGAGAGCTAAAAATTTGGCTATGGGAGTTTTTTTTTATCCCCCATCGAATGGTATATAACATATATACATTTTCCAAGGGGGCCATTTCACCATAGTAACCCGGCTATAGCCTTTCGAAGTAAAAATTTACTGGGATGTAGTACGTGTACGTCCTATGGACAGCTTGTATTTGACTCCGTGATTCTTTTATAAACCAAGAGAGCGGTAGAAATTCTCCAGCAGACGTGAAAATTAAAAGCAGGAACGGCGAGGTAAGTCGATGCCTTGCTTCTTGTTTCGATCGATTTCCGCTCTGTCGCTATTATAAGGGTAAAACGCTTCACGAATGTCGATTTTGCTTAATCGTGTACTTTTTAGGTAAAAATATCTTTCTCTACTTTTTAAGATCTTAGTCAAAGGATTTCTATTTTAAAAATAAAAGAAACCTTATCGGTTTGTTTAAATTTTCGTTCTCCGAAAAATTAATTGTACTTTTATTTTGACGTAAATTTGAAAAAAATGATTCGTGGAAATTTTAGCTAATTCTTCGAGGTTGAATCAAGTAAAATTAGCCTTCGAACGAATAATTAATTAAGTTTTCCAGCTATTGCAAGATAAAATATTTTCAAAATAGTTCGTTGCAATTTCGTATCGGCCTCTGTTTAATGCTAACTGTTTAACTAGCACGCTTTGCTGCCGAAATTCCTCAAATTCTGCGGTACCGTATGTAAAGTTTGTCTCGCACTGACACCTTTAACATTCGAAATTTACCCGCCATAAATGTGAGTTAAAATACAGCACAAAAATAGCGAACTTGAAACACTCGAGTATGTATGTACACGATAAATCATCCGTAACTGAAAGATAATATTTAGAAGCTCGGTACGCAGACCGCTACGTCAGTTTGCAAATTCAACCTGAACTTTGTTCCAGTTCTAAAAAAAAATACGCGTCTACAGTTACCCGCATCGAGAGCGATAATGTTTCACATTATATTTTCATTCTTTGTTCCACCGAATATGGACTTTCCTTTCAAGAATCAACAGCGCTTCATCGATGGATCGGTAACAGCTTTTGCAGCTCTAAACATCATCCAAATTCCACTATATCCTTCGCAACAGGGAACTAACAGGAAAAAAGTCAAAACAAACTGTAGGTAAAGTTAGCCATCCACAGGGCCAAAACAATCGTTTCACACACAAACTGTGTATCTGGATACCAGATATTTTTCGCTTGATTCACCAGGGTCAAATGTCAAGGATTTCCGCTCAACCTGCGTTCGCCCAGTGTGTGTGTGTGTGTGTGTGTGTGTGCGCTCGCGCGTATACAGTGTACAGCTACACAAATATCGCGCGTATTTGTCAAGAGTTGTTGTAGCGGCAGTAGTCCACGTGAAAAATCGTATTTGCCAGTTGCAGGTTAAGAGCGAAAAATGCAAGAGGAGGAGGAGAGAAAATCGATCGCGTCTTGAGGCCACTAGAGGCTTGCAACGCGGCGCAGCCTTTTCCGCGAGTCAGCTGTTTTCGTTGTGTACGCTGTTTAGCAAATATAACATACCGCACGATGTATCAGTTTCTCTCCGAATTTTCAAGTGATCGAATTCGTGAAAATTGTTCTTGTGTGATTGTTATTAATTTTAGGAATTGTCTGGTTAACACAATCGGAGCTAAACAGCGGTAGACATATCGACAGAGGATGTATGTAAACATCTTTAGTTTCGGGTAATTACTCTAGCTGAAATCTCAACGGTTTGAACTAGTGGTCAGTCTATTTACACGGCGATCAACTGGAGCCAATCCGGGTGGTAATTACACAAAAGCTTTTCAATCAAGACTCTTTTGCGATGACTTGAATTAGCCTGATTATTAAGTTGATACTGATCCTGGTCAGGCAGGGGGTGAACTTGGAAAAGTTTTCGACCGCGTCAGAACTGATTAGAGGAAGTTCGACGCGGGTTTGTCAGTTTAAGCATTGTCTACAATATCGATTAGCCAGTACATATATGTACACTATTACTAACTGAGTTGCAACTATTGCTGGAGACGCGTTTAGGTACGGGGGCATGATACTGCATATTTGTGTTAAAATAATTAATCGGTATCGTAAAACAAAAATAATTGTTCTTAGACGACCGGTATATAACTTCATTACAATTAATATACTGATTATTTTGAAAACACGAGTGAAAATATGAGTATCAGAGCTTTAAGATGTGTTCCTTATAATGCGCTTCCTACCGAATAGAGCTGGATAATTAAACTTCGAAAAAAGCACAAGTTAGCAATAGCACGAAACTTTTATTTTTTTTCCTAGGGCTATTGTCTATCTTTCTCTTTCTCCTTATATTGTTTTCGGAAATCTTTTTAACTATCATAAAACTTCGGAATTATCCAACTTTTCCGGAGAAAGAGTTCAATCGCACTCTTTGCTTTGTAAAACTATTCACTCGGTTTGAAATAACAACGTAATCAATTGCTATCATGCGTTTACAAATATCGTGAACAAATTCCTTGTACAATGAACATTTTCGTAAATGGAAGTCTCTTTCGTAAATGTGGATAACTGAGAGAAAAGCTTTCACGTGACAGAGAAATAAGATGAGGTTCCATTTCTATATCTTTATAGAAATAGCGAGTGCCATTGTGACAATTTGATACTAGAGGGCGATAAGATTCTAGGCAGAAAGATTTTCGACGTCTTCCTTTAGAAAGCATTATCACGAAGCCGCGTTGGCTATATATTAAAAGCTTCAGCGCTATCTTCAATAGAAGATGAAACATTGACAACTTCATATAAGTGTGAAAAGAAAGTACAATCCTAAAGACAGTGGAACATGAACTAAAAATCACAAAGCGGGGCGAGAGGGTGAACCAAGTTTTCATCAAAATTGTAAATTAGATTTTCACACATATATCTTGGTGTGCTACTATTCTACAATTTGGAAGCCAAATATTTTTGGCTCTTTAGGCAAATATATTCGATAAAAACTTGAATCGCGTAACTCTTTTTTGCACTTTGAATACATTATTGAATTAAAAAAGTGAAATTTTGGACGGAATCCAACTGCAAGCTGCCTATAGGCGAATCCTTCACATAGTTGAACGAACACGCATTTTTGTTCGTTAACCAAACACTGTGATGCATTCAAAAAATTGAAAAAAAATTGAAGTTAATTTAAATTTGTAATTTTACGCCACAGTATTATCAATCAATTTGCTTATATATTATGAAAAAAAAAAAAAAAAAAAACAATTGCCACGTGCCGTATCTCATAATCATTTAATAAAGTTTGAAATTCACATTTAAATAATTTGTCGCAAACCAATCGAATTTCAATACGACTTTTAAATTTATTAAAAGATGGATAATTGTGTAAAGGCAACTAATTGTATTAAATTCTAATTCGACCTTCATCATTAGATCTATTAGCAAATTAATCGCCGAAATCAAGATTTTTAATTGACTTTCGAATACATCCTTCAAACATTCAACAACTTTTCAAAGCACTGTTTACCCCTTTTAAACGACCATCTCCCATTTATGCTGGACGGCTCGTATTGCAAGCTCTCTTATGTCTCCCCTGCAAGCTCTGACACATCAACCGCGCAGCAAAATTTTGCGAGGCACTCGACAATGCTAATTAGCACGCTGACAAGCGCCTATTGTTAGACGCAAGAGTACGTGGCTTGTTACGATTGCTCGACTTGCCTTGCTCTCTCTTCCGCTCTTTGTTACTTTTCGTCCCTCATTTTTCGCCCCTCCGGACTGCGGGAAATCGGATTTCGTTACTTTCGCTCTTACCAGATTATAAGACACACGAGTCTGCTGTCGAGGTAACGAAAATCGCGTCGCCCGAGCCCTTCACACGCGGTCTCATCTGCAGCTGCAGTTCGGCTTGTTGCAGGAGCTGCTCGACGAGCCTTGAACTAGATCTTGCGGTCGGCGCGCGACTGATGGCCGAAGAGAGAGAGAGGCAGATCGATTTCGACGAGCGTCGCTCGCTGCTCTCTACTTAACTCTTTCGCGCGAGAAAGAAGGGTAAGAGAATTTCATGAAAGGGCGCATTATGTAGGTGGAGGAGGTCTCGACCTGTACAGGCGAATTCTTTCCGAAATGATGCGCGTTATATTTCGAGGGCGCGATTGATTCGGAGGCTGAGTAGAAAACTGTACGCTCTAACTTTTTTACGACGATGCGTGTATAAGCTGTACTGGTGATGCGCTGTTTGGAGGATCCGTCGAATTTGTGATGCCGACGAGTATAGGTACAGGTTGAATGGCATTGTTCGATCGGAGGGATGAATTATTGACTCCAACGCTAGCTTTTGCGATATTCGCACTTTGTTATCACAGCGAAATCAATGGGACGGGTGATTAATTGAAAATCAGAACGGACGGATGGTGCAGCTGTTCAAAGGCCTTGGTATTGTTAAAATGTTTTTCGCCCCAAAGCGTCTGATTATCGCTTGAATTTCGAATTTCGAAGTACTGGAATTATTCTTTCGAGATCCAGAAAAATTGTCTTGGCTATGCAAGTGGTAATACTTCAAGCTGGTCAGACGCTGTTATGTTTCTCGGAAACGTTCCTGCGTCATGTACAAGCTTACGGCAGGCTACTGTGCGAATAAAATTTAATCGACGGACGAGTGTTTGGCTGGATAAATATTGACGTGAATAGTCTTGTATCCTTATTTCACGATCGAAGACATCGCATGTTTAACTGCTGTAAGATTAATCCTAGTTAGGGTCATTTAACTGACACTGGTACATTACAATCGAGATAAAAGAAGCTTCGCGAATATCACCCTCCAAACAATCTTGCTCACCAAAAAAAAGCACTAAAGCATGTAAGTTCCGAACCTCGTAAATCAAGCCGTCCATGTTTTATGAGCGCAAAGAGCGACATTATGCAAAAATTACCTGCTTACGATAATCCTCTGGCTCGTTTACGTATTCGCCAAGGAATAAAGGCCGGGAAAAATTAGAAGCGCGCGCCGAGGCTTACCGGCATGTATAATCGGATTCACAGTCTCAAAAATTCGTGCGGAGCGAAGCCCTTGGCGAGCACTTACTCGCCCGAGAGATGAACATGCCGCAGTGCGCAGCTAATATACAGAGAGCCAGCGGAATGCCGTAAAGCCCTTTTTAGCCACATTCCAGCCGGCTGACGCTATTTTGAATTGCGTGTAACTACGTTTAAATGCAATTTGAGTGGGAAAAAATCGATTTTATTTTTCGTCGCGTCGAGGGCTGCTGACTGGAATTCGGTTGGTCAGATGCTAATCGATTTTTATTGCGATGAACGTGAGAGGGAGAGAGAGAGATAGATACTGAAAATGTCACGAGTACTTAATCATTGTGTGAAGTGTGTGCCGGTGAAAAATTGCGGAATGCCCGAGCTAAAATTGACGGAATCTGATTTAACTTTATGTCTATTACTTGTATTTCACATTTCGTAATGCAGAACAGCAAAGTTTTACAAATGGGTTCGATACCCCGAAGAAGCTATATAATATGTCAGATAAAAGAAAACAGAACAAAAATCGAGTTCGTACGAGAAAGAGGAAACAAAAGTCTCAGAATCCGCGAACGAAAATAAAAGAATTTCCCTTTCAACTGCACTAATAGAAAAATCCTCAGTATAGCTCAAAGCCGAGATCGAATCTGTCATTTTTCCTGGGATAATTTTAAAGAGCGAACGAAATGTCACTAGCACATTCCTGCACCAGCGAGAGAGAGAGAGAGAGAGAGAGAGAGAGAAAGGGGGGGGAGGGGAAATAGAGAACAATATTCCCAGGACGTAGAAAACGCACTGGCGTGGGTGACGATTTCACAGCTTGAGTAATAAACTCTCGGCTCGCTCAATTCGGCGAAATCCAATTCTTCTCGGCGCCAATAGCCTGTTTCGATCTGTGTTCACGCGCGAGCTGATAATTAAACTGCAGCCCGCGCAACGGAGGCACGACCGCGAGAGCAAAACAAACACCCACGTCGAATGTTTCTAGTTATATAGCGAATCGGGGAAAGAAAAAAAAGAAAAGCGCGAGGGTTCCGTTATAAATACTCGGAGCGCGGCCCGTGTGAATGTGCATTTTTCAATGCAAAGAAGGTTTATTATATGTGGCTTATTAATTATAAATAAAAGCCTGCATCCAAGTGCGTACAACGATTCATGTCATAATTCTTTTGGAAAATGAATGTTTTGTTATTTTGCATTCGATCATCCGCTATATATAACATGACGTATTTTTGGTCAGTGCAAAAAGCTTCTCGCATTTCCCCGATGGCAATACGGGTCGATTCCTCGATAAAGACATCTGCATCTTGAAACGTATCTTATTCACTCTCTCCGGTGATATCGTAGCTGAAGGTTCCGCGAAATCCGCTGCACAAAAAGGTAAATCGACCTATACGTGGAAGAGACGAATCGCCAGGACATATCAGTTGGTCCGAGAAAGATGGACTTTTTTCCTTTCTACTGCGCGGACGTGAAAGACGCTGACTGAAAAATGCGTTACATGATATCCCCGAGTGTCGTCGTCCGTGAGAAAATCACAGGAGACACCCACGTTCGCGCGAGAAAATTACGAGGGGTAGTAGTACGCGGCGCGACCATTTCGAATACACGGGTAAAAAGAGAACCCTCAGCACATACCGCGAATGGAGGGAAAACCGTTATTTTTTTTTAAAACGTTGATTTCAATGTAGGCTTGATCAGGCCTTTAATTGGATTTGTTAATCAGTCATCGTTCTCACCCTTGATCTAGAAATAATTAGGTCAGACTACTAATTATTATAAAGCCGATTTCGTTAATTTGATTCCAGCTAGTGAATAGAGAGCAAACCTCTCTCTGTGAGCTTAACGTATGAACGGGTGTGAACCCATTGATCATTTTACTTACATTTCAGTTGAGATTACTGGGAGTAAGATCAAAATGGAGAATAATGACGAATTCTTTATTGTGAAATTATTGTTAATTTGATATTAGACAGCTTTTTTGCAAAATGATTGGCTATAGAAAACCATTTGCAGCTTCATTGTTCATAATCAATCGTTTGGGAATACAAAGCTTGGTATAGTTCCAAAGTAGCTATATAGCAGGATTATATTACGAAGATATAGATTTCGGTTTAGCAGTGATCACTAATGCAGCTGCTGCATATTGTTTGCAGATAAATATTACAAGCTTGAAAATGCTAGTTTTAAAATTAAACCAATTTTTCGTATAATAAAAGACTCTTAATAACTTCTTAATGGGTCGTGTTCTCAGGATTACCGGATGGAAACTTTTTTAATAATTAAAATTGAACTATAAGTATCTTGAAGAGCCAATAAAAGTATCTTCAAACTTTAAATATTATCCGAGCAAAAATGTATCACTGTATTTGAAAATATACTTCTTTCTTTTTTTTCAGAAAAATTGAAGGTTATAAAAGTTTTTAATAAAAATTCGATCATCCTGTATTTTTTGGAATATCAATTAAACAATAAAAAAGACACATTCAATTATAAAGAATTCCACATCAACATTTCAATATTGCAATACAAGTGAAAAAATATTTATTGTAAAAATAAAATGAAATACAAATTTTAAATTAATTTCGATACTTTTCCCTAGTAGAAAATTAAACATTTTGGTTGGTTAACGTGTTAATCAAATGGAAGCATTTTTTCCCAAAATGAATATCTGAATTTCTTATAAATGGTCTAACTCATGGTGTATCGTTTTTGATTACGAATTTAGCCAATAGTTCGTCAGCTGATGCTGAGTGTTTCTACCAGGGTCATTTAATAATTAATCAAAAACTGTCGTGACGACGTGTAGTGTACACTATTATACGATAAAGCACTTTCGATTGGCCCTTTTCCTGCACTGCTTAAATCTTCCGTATCTTTAGATAACAAAGGTAGGTGGCGTACTGTTTTCCGTTCAGTGCATTTCTAATAGCATGTCGCTTATGCCGTATTTGCTTTTTGTCAGGCCAATACTATTATTGATTTAGAACTATGTAACAAATTTCTTCATTCACTAACTAAATTACTCTCGCGCATTCGTAGTGAAAGCTGTCAAACTTAACTTACTGCCTTTCTTGAAATGTGCGAAATGCACAAATGTATAATGAAAAACGTGAAATGTTGGCTAAATCGAATTTAATTTTATTTTAGAATATTCATAACCATCGCAGTAATATATCAAACGAAAAATTCTAAATGTCGCCACACCCCCGACGTCGCTAAAACTTGTTCCCATACTATTCCTTACCCAACCGAATCACCGAACCCTCCTAACGCAACCGATCATTTTGAGTCGTCACCAAATAAAACAAACCGAAAATCCTTACCTCGAGAAAAATCCTCACTGAGTAGCCAATCTTCCAAAAACCCCGTTCACCGTGTGTCACACCTCGGCGAAAATCTCAATGCAGTCCGTTAACCTCGATGCAAGTATACAGCGAGCCGCGATATCGAATTCAGGAAGACGTACTGAGTAAACATCGGAATACAAGCAGTCAGAGAGAGACGAGAGCGACCGAGTTGTGAAACCGCGCGCCTCGGGCTCCGCGCGCCGACTGCGAGACTCGCAGGGGTTGCGCCGACGCTTCGAAAGCACGCAGAGCTTCCGAGGATTGGTTCGGCGCCCGGCCACCGACGACCAATCGCGCGACGACATACTCCGCGCTGGCACGAGGAATCGAGCTGTACTCAGCTGGCTACTGGTATTTAGATGTGGATCGAGGTTTGTGGGGTTGGAGTCGGTAAGGGGAGATGGACCAGGTGGAGAACGAGGGCGAGAAGAGAAGTATGATTATAGTGATTTTTTTATGTCATGAATTCCATTGCTACACTCGAGCATTCATCGGTTAGCCACCTACAGTCTAATCCAACTCGAGAAAGCACTGCAGCAGCGGCCAACTACACAAGCCAACAAAGGTCCGAGAGTCGCGCGGTTATCGTCAATGTCATCCACTCAGCGTGACCTCGTTTGCTTTGCACAGTCTCATCGGCCCGTCGCTCGGCCTACTGCAGCAAACGAAAATCTGCGTCTCTCTCCCTCGCTCACCTTTCTTTCCGCGAGTCTCCCTCCTTCTTTGTGTGCGCGCTCCGCTGCAAAAGAGTCCCGGCGCGCCACTTTTGCGTCTTTTTCCGTCTCTGCCCCTCGCTCTCCCTCTCCATAGCTGTATACACAGAACAACGACTAAACCTCCGGCGTCCCTTTACCCGATGCATTCTTCTTGCTTTCTTTTCGGTGTCGAGGCTCGGCTTCGTCTTATTTCCCTCCGCCACTTCGTCGTCTACTGTGTTTCAGACACTGAATCTTATGAGCCGTTATTTACGGAGGACGGGTATTCCGTCGGGAAAAAAATATAATGACGTACCTGCCCCCTCCCCCTTCTCAGCCGAACACTTGTTAAGTCGGATGCTTATTTTACTCGAGACAGCTCGTTTGTTCGGGAAGCTTGAAAAGGTTCTCACTCTATATTTACATAAAGTTTCCGTCGCGAGAATACACAATGGATTCGACGTGTCGCATATTGAAGGAGGATATAGGATATAACGCCATATACAAGTCGTTGTCGTTGGGCATAACACGTGACCCGAGATCGAAGCTTTCAACCGCTGAATACAGATGCGCGCTCGCGGCTCCTCTCGCGTGTATTCGTTTACGTGACAGTTGATCCTTGCCTCCGTTCGCGCCAATTAGCGCAAGGGCTCGATAATTAGATCAAACAGACGTTTGTGAATTTAGATGCTGCACTATAGAAGGCCTTTTGCTCTCGGGGCATTGCCTATGTATGCGGGCCGTCGAAATAATGCATCCCGAGCAAACGAGCGTGAATAACCTGATTAGCGGTGCACAATTGATCTCACAATATGCGGCTAATTCCGCGTATTCGGTGTCTTGAATGGATAGATATGCCTCAGAGGAACCAAATTTATTGTGCGTTTTAATTTTCGATGCAGCGTGTTAAAACACTTTGGACTGATGTTACGTTTTCAATGGTTATCGCACCTTGGTTGGCGAAATTCGATATAAATTTCCGCGGGACCCAACCGCAAAGCAACAATAGACATGGGACGGTTTCGAAGTGCGGAAAACGGATAGCGGTTTCGACAATGTATAGCTATGCGTTTGATTTACGGGATCCCGGTTTGGGTTAATTTAATTTGTTGATGATAAGATTTCGGACGATTTATATTTTAAGACATTTTTATTCGTACGCATAAGAAGCAAACGTATGCAAACGCAGGATCAGGAGCGATGGCAATCGAAAACGTCTGGAATACGATTTATCCTTGATACATATACAAGTACAAATGGCATGATGTAAGCTCAGGATACTGTGTATTGGAGAAACCTGACACAAGAATCAAGAATCGAGGATAAGTGGGTTTGATTTGTTTGGGTAATCGTCCGGAGTAAATATAGACTAAGGGATGGATTGTTATAATTAGAGTAGAAGGAGGTTCGAAGAATTATGAAGGTTTATTTCGTTAATAGAAGTTGAATACAATATACAACGCACGATGAAGTGCTGTACGAATGAAATTGTATTGCCGCGCCAGTCAAAGAAGTTAGCTCAGATTTCTAGTAGTACGAGTCAATACAGGGCCGCTCGCGAGTAGCGATCCCTACCTTTTGTCGGACACTTGAGTCGAATAGAATACGGGTATACTTTTACGTGCGTTTGATGTACCGGAGTAGTTTATTTGTCGCCAAGTTGAAATTGTAATAACATATTGAATATATTATTTATGACATTTACCATCGAAATATCACAGAATAGATGAATTTAAGAACTTTCCAAGTCGCTCAAGTACCAGAAGGCTCGAACTCCTCATTTCCCCGTCAAGAGGAACTCGTCACGATGTACGTAATATTCGTTCTCGTACAATCGAGCTTAAAGAAAAAAAGAGAATAAAATTAATAACACGAACTGTGCTTGAGCTGCAGAGAATGAATTCAAAGACATGCGTATAGACTTTGAAATGACCTTGAAAGCTCGTAACCGCACGACAATCGAAGCGTTCTTGAGGACGTCTATTTCGAAAAGGGCTTTGAATGTCACTTCCAAAGGCTCGCTGTAACATCTCCGAGGATAAACGTGCATTGTCAGTGGCTGCTAATTATGAAATGCCATTGAATTCAACTTAGCCATTCAAGTGGAGCTTGCAAGCTCGATCGTTATAGACTTGAGCGAGTATATTGCTGCATAGTGCGAACCTCGTATGCCCACGTCATTACGTACCCACACGTATCGTTGCAAAACACCTTGCACAAAGATGCGTCTACCATTATAATTATAATAATAATGACAGTCGGAGAAAGAAGCCGTGAACCTGTCCGACGCTTAACGCGTCTGCCAAGGACGGACTATTCGATACACGGAAAAAGCGTCTCGAAGAAAACTACCCGTTCCATACATAAAGCTCCTCGTTTTATTCCACGAGTATAAGCGTATATGTGTGCGACTATATGTATACAATGAGCTTCGCGACTCCCAAGGGAGAGCTTTACAATAGCGTGAGCCGCGCGAGAGACGGGCTACTGAGAAACCGGCATGGATTATGTAATGGTACTTGAGGCTACAAAGTCGTCGCGTGTTGCGCGCGCGTTTCTGGAAAAAGGAAGCGAGTTTTGCGACGGCTGCATTTTTAAAGTGATATTTTTTTCCTGCAAAATTGAGGCGAACGTTACGTTGGCAGAAATCAAGCTGCCAAAGAATATAGAATTTTAAAGGTATCTCGGAATTTCCGTGGAGAATTCCAGAGTCACGGTATAGCGAATGGGATACATCCGGTGGATTTGGGCAACGTGCGCGTGTAACGGTTTATAAAAGGATTCTATTCTAATCTTATGTTATGGAGTATTCTCGCTCGCGTATTTGCGTGGAAGTCGCGAGAGAAATCGCGTTTTTTTATGGAAACTGTAGTAAGTGAGTAGGATCTGTGTAAAGCTCTTGAGGTATTACAAGACTTGCGGAACAATGTTTGGATTAATGAAGCAAAAAATTGTATACGAGTCAGTTTCTCAGCTCCTTGTAGCATTAAAAACTTGGAGAAGATGCGGAGTAATGTACACATACGTGAGGACGTATAAGTAACGAAGGTGCAGAGTATGAAAAAACAGACTGTTCTTGGCAAAAAATATGACGATTTAAATAATCTCATAATAGTCTTATGACGTAATCAGTATGAGCGTATATAATTGCATTTTTAATGAATGTTATCTAATCAACTATCATACTACTGTATAAGCTGTATGAACATGATTGGTATATCTCTTCTCTTATTTGAATATCGTCACTCATTAGCGAGCATAGACAAATGATGTAAAAATGATTTAATTATAACGATCAAACTTCACTCGGCGGGTCGATGTAATAAGTTTAAGCGTGATAACAATTTTCAATTATTATTAAATGCCAAATAATGAATATGCAAGAATATTTATTTCAATAAAAAAAGCAAATGTGCAGATATGATTGTAGTTTCATTTCTTACAACGACGATAAATATCAAAATGTTAGACTTAGAACTAGTGCTGGAAGACCTGGATACATAAATGTATCAACAATTATAAATCTTAAGTCACGCATGTGATTAGGATATGGTCTGTAAAAACGAAGTACAAAGCTTCGTAATACTGAGGTATTTTCGTATAGTATGCTGAGAGATTCCAGTTTATCACAAAATTTCGCCAAAATTGCCTGAAATTAAAATCGTCTCATTATTTTACACAAAAAGTAAATCACGAAAGTTCGGAATTTCAAATACTCACCTTCTATACAGTCTTCCTTTTAAATACCCATTAAATCTTTCTCCAAAGTCGGCTTGTACTTAAATAGTTTCGAGTAGCGGCGAATCAGCTTTTTCCAATAGCAAGTCACGTCAGACATTTTAAGTTTCTCCCAAATGAAATTCCTTCCCCTATCAGCGATCCTCTTGGCGACGGCGTCGTTATCCTTAGCGAATTGAATAAGATCTCTAGAATAAAACAATATGCAAATTACATTTTAACACGATAACCGCTTTATTCGGAACGAACGTACGGTTAAGTGCGATAATGCATCTCTATTATACGTCGCCTTTCAACAGTCGAAAGCCACTTTACATAAACTCTCGAATAAATTTAGTCGAAGCTGCGGAAAATGACTAGTATTGCCTTAGGCGATAGGGGAAAACGGGGAACAATGAAAAACGGGCAAGGCTTACTCTAGCTGTTGTTGGGAGGCGTGCTTAGGCACCGGAATGTAGTGAATCCAGGGTTTCATGGAGCCATAATAAAATTCCGTCCATTCGTCGCCTACGTGAAAGACTAGAGAGCCGCAGAGGAATAAGTGCTTGTGTCTGAAGGAGGCGGCGACGCCCCGATAATTGAAGAGATACTTGTACGAGCAGTGCGACTCTAGCGAGACTTCTTTCGCCGGTGGCATGTTTAACGTGTCCTGTAATTATACGAAATCGACGCATTTTAATATACTAGAACAAAATTTTTAATCGAGCTTTTCTCATCATACCTTTTCCGACTTCCAAGCCTGATTCTTCGTGTACTGCGCATCGACGAGCTCCGGTTTGGCTCGACTGAGCAGCACCAAGTTATCCCTTTCGGAGCTGGTTCTCGAGCCCCTGAAGAACGCTTTGTCCTCTTTCTTTTCCCAAGGATTTTCCTCTCTCGCCTCGTTCAGGGATTTCCGATGCAAGTCCCATCGGCCGAGACCGCGCGGATAAAGCGAAATCGCCGGTCCGCCCTCCCAAAAGACCCACGCGGGGTACATTATGTCGTAATAGTCCGGAGTCTGTGGAAGTAGAGGTTTGAAAGTGGAATCTTCTCTTCGATCGCGCGCACAGCTTTGTGAAAAATTTCGTTCGAGTATAGCGAATAATCTCACCTTGCTGAAAGAGAAGACGGGCAGGGGCTGTCCAAAGTGTCGGCTCGACTGCGGGTAGTCCCTAGTGTTAACGACCAGACTCACGTCCGACACGTTGCCGATGACTTTCAGCAGGAAGTGCTCTATGCCGGCGCATCGAGACGGGAACATGCAATTTTTCTCCCTGTACAGTTTGCCTCCGATTATCTGATAAAACGTTCCCCTGGCGGCGAGCAGAATGAGGAAGAAAGAAAGAAAAAAACGTTAATTACAGTTCCGCGCGGAAATATAGCGGAGGCGAGGTTTAATTTTCTCTCTTTCTCGCCCGAGCGCAAGCTGCTATGGTATACGCTTATGGATTGCATGTATATATAGATATAGGAGGCAATCGTCACCTAGGCCTGGCAGCTTCAATTAACTCCTGGTCGATTCCGCGCTCAGCGAAAGTCTTGAGGTCCCTCGTTATCACGTCGCCGAAGCACTTGCACTTTTTCGAGTCGCACTCGGCGTAATTAGCCTCCGCTTCCTCGATCGCCGACAAGTACCGGGAGTACCTCGTATTTACATCTGTAACATGTATAGTCGGCTTGCTGGGTGTGAGTGCGGGAGTGGAGTTGACGGAGTTTTTCTAAGAGTCTCATTTGAATTTGTGATTATACTTGAGCTCTTTATGGTGACATTATTTTATATGCGAATGAAAATTAATTAAAGGAAGCGTCCATTCGTGATTTTTTTTGTATTTCAATTAGTGCAAAAATCTTATTAAAGTGAAGGATGTAAATTTTTTATTTTGTGTAAATGTAAAAAGTAGTAGGTATAGCTTTTAGCTTATCCAATCAGACAATAATATCGTGTGCATACAAACCCTTTGAGTATTTTTCAGCAGGTTTACTTGTGCTCTTCTCGCAAGAGGCTTCATCGCTCGCCGAGCAGGTTTCGCTCTTACAGCGAGCATCGTGGAGCAAAATTAAAAATACTAAGTGAATCCAATTCATAATTCAAAAGGAAAAATAAAATAACTGAGACTGGTGGAATACGGATTTTTCATTAGGCGATATTTTATCGTATTATTTCTTCATTTTTACCTGAAAATCGGAACGATATCGTAAGTCATGAAAAATATTAATGAATAGAATAAAATGTTTAGGTGTATAAATCTAAAAAAACTGCATAATAATTTTGAAAAATTTAATTATCATCATCGTTCAACGTTTAAAGGAAAAAAAAACCGCTGCCAATTCATTGGCACGTAGCTTCCTCCAACTAAATTTATAGTTCCAATAGATAAAATATTATTTAAATATACAATGTTAATGCTTTTTTAAATATTTTCAATCTCGATTATTTTGCTGAAGGAGCAATTAAAAATAATACAAAATATTGTGGATCTGACTAAGTTGGAATTGAGTACAGGGCAGCTACAAAAGAAAAGTTTTATGTATATTTCAATTGTATTATTGTGTGTGTGTTTATCCCTATTATACACACACAATATATATATATATATATATATATATATATATATATATATATAATTTTGACATAAATTAATAGGGAGGGACTTCAACGATGTGCAACGACACCCCTATAAGAGGAAGAATAGGTTTTAAGAAAAATCAGTTTTTACATTTTAGCTCTTTACTTGCGAATCGCTCGACTAAATCGTTTAAAAGTTTAGCAGCAAATAGCTTTTTTTATGGTTAATCACCAAATAAAATTTTGAAGCATTTGACTGCATTGTTTTAGAGATATGAGTAATCAAAACATTTTCGAAAAAAAATTGAAACCTTGATATCTTAAGAACCATAGGGGTTCGAAAGCTGCGTAATGAACTTAGCCAAGATACATAAAATATCTTCTTTTTCCCAAAATCTCAAGTGCAATAAAGCCTTTCTACTTCCGTAATCGAGGCACAAAAAAAGTTTTTTTCCAGTTTTCGATTTTTTACTGATAAAATAAGTAGTCAAATCACTTGAAATTTTAATGCAATATAGTTTAACACGTTACCCATCGACGTGATTTTTTTCGTGAGGTTATGATGTTTAGTTTCAGAGATATGAATTTTTACAAAAAAATCACCTTTTTCATTTTATCTGCCGAACAAAGCGGTCGATCCCGGGGACCAAACGGGGTAAAGCAGTTAATTTTATTCTCTTTCAAATGCATATTAGCTGAATTGTTTCTAACGATGGGATGATTGAAAACAACGCAAAATAGTGTTTTTCAAAAATCAAAAATTGTCCATAAAATAAAACATAGTTAGATAAATAAAAAATAAATGTTTTTCCCGAATTCAGAATCCAAAAATATACATGCATATCAAATTTTAATGATATTCACCAAGGAGTTCCAGAAATATTACGGTATACATACACACACACACACACACGCACACATCCATACGGACATTTTCTAAAAACACGTGATTTGAACTTCTAACACACCAAAAAGTATTTTCTAGAAGTTTTGACGAAACTCAAAATTTTACTATTACAAAGCTTCCTCTAGGAGGAAGCAATACAGTGGTGAGACTATTGACATGCAGCTAGTTTCAACTTCGCCATAATTTTTTTACTTGAGTATAAAAAATTTAATCGACCCCGTCGCCTCTATCTCACTCCTATGACGCAGACGCGACTCTGCCATTGACCATAACTGTCAATCGCACATATCTCTCATCTTCACGATGGTAACTGTGCATATACACGCGTACAGCTATATTCGCGATACGAACATCCATTCCTTCGCTACAAGGTGCTCCATCATCCCCAGATGCCTGTCTTACGCAATGATCGCCGCTGATGTACGCTCGATGTTTACGTTTCATTAGGGATAGCCCGTGATGTAATTCGTTCTATCGGATTTGCGCTCACTACGTACTTAACATCTGTGCAGACTCGAAGCTCTTCTATTGTTAATTAACCGTCTATACGTTCGCGATGACGTCATGATTAATTCGCGTCGATGCATTAGACCAGGAGTATATCGCATTAGCGGGTGATAAAGTATTTGGATTTAGATTTTCATAAAAATGTTTTAAGCGAACGTTTAATTGGCTGTCAAGTGTAGCAGTAAAGGTTGAAAATTAACGAAGGAACGATGGGACATAATTACGCGGTATTTTAATTGGCGTTGACGAGGTTTACAAAATTGTATGTTTGATGGGGTTATCTGCTGAATTTTAGAGAGCTTTAGTGGTTCTTGAATACTTATGATGATTCTTTAAAGCTGTGCATTTTTATTAATTACTATTAGATGAAAATATTTAAGTCTTGATTTTTATTTTGGTTTCCTTTATTTTCAAAAAATACAATACCACTTATTTACAATATTCAATTTATCATCGATATTGTTATCTCACATAACACAAGGTTGTACATAAGTGGAGGAAAACTATATAGCAGTACTAAATTTATTGGTGCATCATACTACTTTCATTATCATGATTATATATAGATAACATTATCTAAATAATTAACGAATCAATGTGTCTTACGATTCGCAATACATTGTAAATCGACGTTGTATTTTATTATAGTACGTTGTATGTTGCGTAAGTCAAAAAGTGTACAATGGCATGGCTTTGTCGCGTTTACATATCCTGTTTCGGAAAATGATGCATATAATCAATTTCGTCATTTATAAGAAAAAAATAAATGATCGCTACTTTATAAACCATGCAATTAAAGTCTAAGTGATGCAATCATATCAATACTGGATGATAACAATTTTACACATAGATTAGTTGTATGGTTGTTAAATCTATCTAACATAACATATTTTACATATAAATGATAAATGCTGCAGTTTAATTAATGATTTATATTGTAAATACTATCTATTTCAAATATTAAGAATGTTCTAAGCCTTCAGCCGGCGAGCAGCCAACAAGCTTCGCATTTTATTTACGTTACACTTAATTTGTGTTAATCGACTATTATTGGATCCATAAGAGCCTGTGATGTATAACTTGCAAACTTTGAACTCAAATATTACGGATATGTTACGTAATACGACGTATAATTATTATATTATTAACAATACGTAAAAATCTGTTACAATTTGAATGACTTAAAAGCTGCTGAATCTCATCTTTCGTGAACATGCATCGCAGCCTGAATGAGTTTTAGTGTATTACCTTCGGTCATGAGTTGATTTGTAAAATCAACCTAATCATTTTTTATATGCGTTCGATCTACCTTGCTTGTATTTGTAAAACAAAAATCGAAATTAAGAAACACCGCAAGGTTTTAAATAAGCTGTGTATTGCGAGCATCGTTCGACGATTTGGCGTGTGTTTACTTTTATAGCCAAAAGTCGCTACGTCGCGAATCTTATTCAATTATATTCAAACCATATCACACGATCAATGAATAAGCTGCTTGTTATTCCAAATAATATTTACGCACTCAAAGTTATTTACGATAACCCTTATTGCGAACTATCCGAATGTGTGGTAAATATCAACAAAAATAGGATCATTCTGTATATACTAGACGAATATATCTTCAAAATTTTAGTTCATTCTCTTAAGCTTTGTTTAATCATAGAACATTCTTAATACAGACAGAAATCGTTTTGTCAAGAATTATTGCAATTATCTTGTCATTATCAATTATCATATCTTCAAAATTTTAGTTCATTCTCTTAAGCTTTGTTTAATCATAGAACATTCTTAATACAGACAGAAATCGTTTTGACAAGAATTATTGCAATTAAAATTTAATATCATCGCGATTTTCTCTTTTCTAATTCAAAATAGTATGTTACACTAGTGCGGTAAAGTAGTTTCACCCTCGTGGGTGAAATTCCTTTAACTCCCTAAAATCATACGATATTTTATGATACAACGTGCGTAAACCAAGATTTAGCATTAAATTGAGGTTTATGCCACGGCGTGTCATAAAACAATTTAGCCTCAAAGATTAACAAATTGACAGATCGGTAAGAAAAGTGGACTCGACTAGATCGTTATTCTAAGAGTAGTCTCAAAAAATAGGTAAAACATTCCATCCACAAAAGATATCAATCTGATGACACTTTTTCTATTTAACATAACTGTTGGGCGATTATGACAAATTATATTTAGAGGCAGTCGGGACATGTTTCATCGTTAAATCCTTGTTTGCCACAGCGGAAACAAAATTCTTTTGACGGAAACCAACAGTTCTCGTGTCTATGACCAGTTTTGTTGCAGTTCCAGCATAAATCACGTGTCCTTCTTTGTGATGCATATCGATTATAGGGTTCTACGTTCTCTTGAACATACTCAACTTGAGGTTGGAAATAATCAATCTCGGGTGGCGGCTCCACGTGTATTTCCAGTAAGCTTGGAATCTTGGGCTTGATCTCTAGTAAACTTGGAATCTTGGCAGAACTTTTGTTCGCGATCTCTGTACTTCTTGGGGGGTCAGGTACTGCAATAGGAGTTTTTAGAAGCGGTTGTCGTGGCCTTTCGTGACAAAAGGGTTCAAACTTCTCATTTTGGAATTCATTTGGTCTTCGGTTTTCCGGCATTTGTGTAACTTCTTCGCGACGTTCTAGCTTTTCGCGAAGAGCTTGGGCTACCATTATGATTTCTTCAATGGTCTTTTTGGTGACTTCCTCTTCCTGTACGTACTCGTTCGGATCTAGCGCTTCCCCGCCAATAGATGAGGGACCTTGACGTGGTTCATATGGATCAGCCTCCCGGGCACATACCTCTTCGTATCGACCTTCGTATCGATCTTCGTACCGATCATCGTATCGGTTGTGGTACCGAGCTTCATTATGGTCTTGGTACCGAACCTCATTTCGGTCTTGGTACCGATCGTCGTATCGATCTCTAAAGCGATTTTCATAACGATCATCATACTGATCTTCGTTTTGATTCTCGTAACGATTTAATCTTTGATTAACCATGTGGAGATTTGCGCGCAACTTTTCTATCGTTTCAGGAGGAAGCAACGGTTTCGGGCCCGAGTCAGGTTCGCTAGACTGATACGAGCGATAATTATCTAAGTGAGAAGTCGATTCCTCTTCGTAATATTGGGGCATTGGCATTCTTCGTCTCGGACGAATAGGACCGGCAGGTATCTCCTCGAGATACGGTGTATCGTAAGATTCGAATCTTTGTCGGGGGTGGAACGGCGGAGCGTGGGGTCTCATCCGACGAAAATCGTTTCTCTCATCGGCGTAGAAAGGCCTTCTGTGATCCCTTCTAAACATCTCCATGCTTTTGCGCTCCGGATGGACTATTACCTGCGAGAACGGTAGGATTATTTTTAAGTGATTCAACTTTCTCAGGGGTGAAGGGGGGGGGGTAATAATAAGGGGGGTGGGTAAGGGGGGTTGATGAGTAACTAAATTAATTTGGACTATAGTTGACAGTACTCGTATCAATTACTTGCAATATCGGGGATTCTGACTTTTCGAAGGGTGAATTCAGCTTTATTTCTACGTAACCAGCAACTTATTTCTCCGCGAACGAACCAACTCAGCATTGACAATCTCAAAGATCAAAGAAAAAAAGTGCACCACCAAAGGTGCGAAATAAACACAACGGCGCGTTACACAACGCTTTAATGAATCCGCTGATAAGCCAGAAAAAGCTCGTGCAGTCTAAACAGAGAAAGAGAGAGAGGGAGAGAGCTGGATGGAGGTGGAAAATCAGCTTTGCATCCGCTTTGCAGCAGGCGCGCGCGCGCGCGCGAGAGAGAGAGAGAGAGAGAGAGAGAGAGAGAGATCCTTCACTCTAAAGCCTGTTACGTAAAAGCAGCCCAGGATCACGTGGAAGAACACGCGTTTAATCCGACCACGTGCCACGTGAGATGCAAAACGCGTGCAATAAGTATATCAGCCTGCAATAATAAGCTTAAAGCGAGGACCCGAGCAAGGATTCCCTTCTCCATATAGTCATCACCTTGTTTTGGCCTCGGCTGTTTTTTTTCTGGGGAAGACTGATTTTCGACGACGATACAATAATAATGTACTGAGAATTTGGGAAGGTGAGATTTTGATCGTTCTCACGCTGTTTTTTTGCGAGAGGGTCTGACGGGGAGGATATTTGTCATAACGCAGATTCCAGCGTTGATTGATGGCTGTTTACTTTGGATTTTCATATATCAGGAGGTTTCCGATTTCGACTTTGATTAAGAGGTTGTTTCAAATATTTGCGATTAAGCGAGTTGGACTTTTTTTTACTCGATTATTATAAATTTTATTTGATTCGATCTCGAATTTTCAGCATTTTTACGAGGCAACTATCTTAACCCAGCTAAATAGAAAAAAGAGCTGAAAACCTTCCAAAGAAGAGAAGTATGCAAATGCAACAACGTTCTCTCCCGTTAAATGCATCCGGTGCTTCTTTTTCGTTCTTTTATTTAAATTTTTTTTCGACATTTTATCTCTGAAGGTTCGATAGAGGTGTATAAGGTAATAGCTTATGCAAAATTGACAAAGAAGGGTCTTATCCAGAATGCTTTATTAACTTCGCGCACGAGGAGTATACAGATTTTCTCCAAAAGGATTTCGCAAATCCGCTAAAAGGTTAAGGGGGGTATTTACACTTTTACATGCTTTTAATCTTCAAAATCTTACGTATTCAGAAGTTTGATTTTATTAATTCTTGTTTACTGTTCAAATCGACCAACTGCTTAGAATTTACCCACCAAGAAACATGACCTGCATCCAGCCCATTTACAAAAGCAACCTGCCCACATAGTCAAACATCTTACAAGACCTGAGGAGACTCAACGGGCATCAGAGGCCGACAAGTGGGTTAAGAGATTTTGAAAATTCGTCGAGAGAACAATTTCGCTATGGCGCCTCTGTGGCTATAAACTTTATCAATTTTGCCTGCGCGGCGCGTGCGCGTGCATCCAGCTCAAGACAATTAAAAGTTCCGAAAGTTAAATTATAACTTGGCGCGCAACGACGACTCGCTCGCGCATACTTTATTTTACATCATCCACGTCTTAGCGTCATTTTAGGCATATCTCTCTCTCTCTCACTCTCTCTCTCTCTCTCTCTATCTCTCTCTATCTCTCTCTCTCTTCCTCTCGGTGCGGCGGCTAATGCACTGTTTGTTTACTGCGCCAGGGCGTGGGAAGTCCGAATTTCATTAATGTTTTCCGGATATTTGCAGCTTTCAACGAGCGCAGTTTGCTTTTGAAGAGGCGGACATTGTAAATATGGCTCGCCAGCGGTTGAGCTTCTTTCGCGAATCGCTGATTAACAAAGTTTATGCTGCGTGCGGTTGTTTTATGAGTTTCGTTGCGATTATATATAAACCTGTGCATCGTTGGATAATGCAATTATTAGATGTATGAATGGATCTGTACTGAGTGTATACGAGAACGGTTATGAATGAAAATTCCATATGCACATGTATGGTACACAGTATAAATACATCTTTCGATATACACGGCGAATCGATCGACCTAGTTATTTTTCAATACAAGATTTGTACGAATTCAACGAGTAGAGCACAAACGATGGAAATAGTTAATAATAAATTTTAGATGCGTTAGAAGTTTTCATTGACAAATATAGCTGCGAGTTTGAATGGATCGTCGTTGATGATACAAAATCAAAATTTGATCAATTTTTCATATCTGTTAGTGCGGCATTTAAAAATAAATTTCCTAAACTTGATTTAGATCTACAAAAGTAAAGAAAAACCAGAATGTAAATTATATGTAATAAATATGACAAACAGACGATAAAGGATAGTTAAAATAATAATCATTTATATTGGATATAAGAAAACGAATTGACGTTCATAAATCAAATCAAAGTCATAAAGGCAACATGTGCAATGATACAAAATCAGTCTATCATAAGTAATGGTAAGGCATTGGTTGTTTTGAACTATATTTGTTGGTGTCTATCACAAATAATAAAGCTCCATGATTAGACTTTACTTGTGTTTTATGAATTAGTATGCCAAACTAAAATTTATGAAGGTTGCATTCAATGGCAGAGTTCGTACAATAACAGTCTTTATCTAGAGTCGAATTTTCAATGAACATTGATCTATATATTATAGATCATTTTGTTGTAAAAAGCGAATACAACTAATGCTTGTTATAGTTGTGTGATTACAGAGTACGCAGCATGATAGAAGGTTAAATAGTATAGGTAAAACAATAACCGTAGTCTAACTGTACTGTACTTTTACTCAATTATCTTATTGTTACAGTTTATTTTTTGTTTTAACACAGGCATAATAAATATGATTTATATCACGAAAAAGTTTGCAAATACATCTTTGAAAAAGTTTGTTAACAATAAAAATCACGTTTTTTAATAATATTGTTTATCACTAAAAGCAAACGTTCAAAAACATTAAAATTATGAAAAATAAAACAATAGGTAAGCTAACCTAAAAAATGTCTCTGCGAACATTTTGACGCTTTAATGCTAGCTGATTTAAGCTTTATTACATTGTTTCAGTTTTTTCAGATTGTATTATACATTTTCATGAATAAAATACTTACTTAATTCTAATGATGAAGGTAAATTATTGAACAAAACCAAGCAAATAGTCCACTGTAGACAATCACTGTTTACTACTTAGTCGCTTTTCATACCAATCCACTGAAAAGGTTAGGAACAGTTTAGCAAGTATGGCCGATGGCGGCAAAATTTAGATTTTGCAATGCATGCATAACAAAAAATTTTCGTCATGCATTATTTAAGAAAAAAAATTGCGTAACTGTAACTGTTATAAACTTTTTTTTTATTGTTTGATCGCTGTACAGAAGTTTGTACATTGCAAGCACGTCTTTATAAACCTTTGAGTATATAATCTCCAAAATGCTTTTTGTCGTGTTAGTAATAAATATTACATAAATAAGCTTTTAAAAATACGTTTCATATAGTATTTTAAGTAGAATAAAGAATTTTCCATAAACTAATATCACAACATCAAACATTAAGTATGTAAAGAGTCATCAGTCAAAAACTAGAAACAGTCTGTGTTAAGACTATCGGGTGGGATGATGTATCAGTATTAAAAATAGATTTTGTGCGAAGTTATAAATCTTATAAAAGTTTTTACAATTCTGTAGAATGTAAGGGAGTTTTTTCATTGACATTACGTTTGTTCACTACTGCAGAAGAACATTTTCTTTGATGATCATTGTAGGCCAAAATAGCAACATTCCTTCCACCTATGGCACTCATTTCCATTGCACTCGCTGCCCATTCTATAGCATTTACATAATACAATGCATCATCGAGTTTAAATTTATCATGCCTTGAAGAAGATGAATAACGTGGGTAGGCCTTCCATGTAATTTCTTTAATTTCATGAACCTTTAAAATAGTAAGAAGGATTAGTGATTTTATTCACTAGATTCATTTGAATTGTAATAGTTCTTTAATAATAAAGCTTACTTGAGAAAACATTTTATTCAAGATCGAATCATCCAATTGTTGCCTGCTAAAGATTTTATAAATCTTGGTGATATTGTTCTTAGTGCCTTCAACAGAAGATAATTGTCCTATTGAACTTATCTTTGTTTCAATTGGATCGCAGCTTAAAACACCCATTTCTTCTTCCAGACCAAAATAAGAAGGATTGACATCACCAGATACAAAAGTTGCAAATGTTGTTTGGTATTCACCAGAAAATTCCAAGTCTATGTTTTCAAATCCTTCGAACTTAATAGGATGTTCTTGATCAGCAGTCATTGGTGCAGCAATAATCACAATATCATAGAATTTACTTGTAACATTGTCTTGATCTGGAATTTTATCTATTATTAATAAAAATACTCTTCAGAGTTCAATAAATTTTAGAAAGATAATGTACCCTTTTCTTTATAAAATATTTCATATTTAGTTGCATGCTTCACAGAATGCCGATAAATTTTTTCTACAGCGAAATGTATGACTGAAACTTGTCTATTATCTAAAATCAAATGCTTAGGCACCTGTAATAAAGATGTAAATGTAAATGATGATCAATATTTGTAAATTAAACAAAAAATAGATTAATAGTTTTAAAGTTTAAAAACATGCCTCTTTATTTCCACCTTTTACTGACCACAAGTCAAAACCAGCACCAGCTATCGAGACACATGCGACAAATGATTGAACATCTGTATCTTGTCCATAATTAACAACAAGAGTGGCCTCGACCAGTTCATTTATCAATCTACTTCCATAACCCAAATTGGTTAAGTGATCTTTTATCGATATCTCTAGTAGCGTGATGAATTCTTTATTCATTGCGCCAATTAAGGCTGTAACATTTTCATAACCAATGTTCTTGTCTTGAAGTTCATAAATTCTTTCAAAGTCATCTAAGATAGCACCCACATATCTGTGTAAATGGAATGGACCAAGTCCATACCTGTAGAGAAGCTTGGCTAATGTAACCGAATCCCAGCTACTTTCCTCAAATACAAATTCCTTTCCATTCCAAATTCCAAAAGTAGAGCCAACAGGAGGCCGTAGAAACAAGTTCAACAACTTTACAAAGTTCTTCATGTATTTGTTTCTTGGATGAATAATTGCTCCTCCAGCTTCATACTCCTCATCGCCAAATTTAATAGTGGCAAGACGACCACCGATCATTTTGGATTCATACATGTCAATATCCACATTTTCATTGAACAATCCAGACAAAAAATGTGATGCAGAAGCACCACCAATACCTGCTCCGATGACAGCTGCAGAATATTTATGAAAGTTTAATGTTGATTAAATATTATGTAATGCAAGAAATATTTAGATAAACAAATTACACCTACCCACACGTGGCTTATTATTACAAGAATCAGAACAATAAGAACTTGTAATATTTAAGAATCCAATTAGTAGAGAAAATATGATATATTTCTTCAAAGTCATCATTTGGCCTTTCGAGATAGATTGTAATCATTTACTTCATCTTTTTACACAATGTAAATATTTCTCAATAAACACAGTCTATTAGTATCAAAGAAGTTAACCATTAATATATTCCTTATTGCAACTTTGCTTTAAAACAAACAAGCATTGATATTGTTAGCAATAATTCCATTTACTATATTGCTATAGGCCGTCACCAAAAATATTACGGTAACTATAGGCCATTTATTCCATTTTTACAAGTTTTGTCGTCTGCTGTTTTAAGTGCGATTGATACAAGTAAATAATGTGCCTAATTACCTACACGAGCAGATAACTCAAGTAACATGTGTTGGCACCATCGAGATTTGTACTATAAAATAATTTTTTTTCTAATTACAATTCTGTTGGAATTATTATTATTTATTATAATTTATATAAAACATTATCAAACATGTTTTATATGCAAACCTACGTTACCGACTACCGTTCCTATCGCAAGTATTATAATATGAGGTTTACGAATATCCCTTCGAGATGTCACTTTTACAGCGCGAAAATTAAATGAAACAAAAAATCTTTGAATAACAATAGATATGTTTTAAATTATAAATAATTATTTTAAAATTATGAATATGTGTTAGATAAGGTTGAAAATCCCTAATGCAACTTACATAGGCTCAAAGAGGATGGAAAAACACGCAAAGATATGTTGGGTGGATGTAGATAGGTATATATTGCTGATGGTCGAGATGTATGTATGTAACGTCGCATATCGCGAAGTTCTGGGATTTACTAATCAGGTTTTTTCGTAAATCTACATCCTTTATGCCCATCTTTTGATCTACCTTTCTACTATTAATCTTACCTTTTTATTCGTTTCTCCAAGAGACGGCCTCTGATTGGTTCATATATATATATAGTGCGCATACGTTTAAACAGCACAGTTCGAATTTTCTTCCATAAGTATAGTGCAACTCAAAACGTGCACATGCTTACTCACGCTTTTGCCTTGAAGACTTGTACTTAGTGAGTGTAGATGGGACCTATGAACTAAAATAAGACCCCCTATTCATGAGTAATTTATTTTTATTATTTTTTTTTTTTTTATATTTATTGCATAGTACATTTTTCAGTTATCATTTAATTACTACAAATTCAAAACGTACTGTTTATTTAGTGTATAATTTTTTTTATCATACTGTCGGGATATAATAACAATGACATAAGACTTCAAGACACTTGTGATAAAGTAGCAGTTGTGTCTTTCATATCTCAATACAGTGTAACACTATCCCGACGAGTAAGGATATACGACAATGCTTTCTTTTACTAAATTATAAATAATTATTGTTATTGGGTGTTATAAATCAATAAATTTTCTAGCAAAAAGTCAAAGTAACAGAAAGAAACTTTAAAACATATTTCTAATATAAAAATTGATATTACGCACTCCATTAGGTTCCAAAATTGAACGATTCGCTTTGACTTATACACATCGTAATATTGCTCCACATATTGTTGTGACCTTAACAAGGGACTTGCTTCATTTATTATTCATAGCGTTAATTAACATTGCTATCGATCAAGAATCATACATTACATGCGCGTAACAATCGTATTTCTAATCTACGCGCAGAGCACCATTAATCCAAATCACTCGCACAAGATCACATAGATAGAAAATAATAGAGTATTAACAAAATGCTTACAAGATATGTTCAAAAACATATATTCGTAATACGCTGCTGTTCGATAGCAAAAATTATCGACTTACCGGCTATTACAGCAGACGTTTTCTAGTTTTCTAATACATTATACAACAAATTGAAACAAGCCTCTTGCTTAGGACGTTTCCTTGCATTATAATTGAATACTTCGACCATCAAACTTGCAGTTATCTTTCACAGGCTCATATATAACAAGCAGATTAATTTTCTGTGTGGAACATATATTATTTTAGCGAAAATCAAATAAATCAGAAGTAAACGGATGAAAATGTGTCAAAAATGACTAGTTATTAATATCTACTTTGAATATTTACATGCATCGCAATTCTTTTAACAGTTTCTTTCATCGTCATCGTAAAATTGTTACAATATACAGGCAGTTTAATTTCTAAGTCGTTGTACATCGTTACGCTTCTACATACTATTGTTAATTCCCAATACACCGCAAAGGATCTTCTAAAGTCTGATATTGGGCGCAGATAGTATTTCAGTATATTTACAGAAGCTACATACAAAATTATAAATAGTCAGTAGTAAAAAAAATAATTTGATGATTAGTGAAGATTAAAGTTTCAGTAGTTTAGAAAAAGGTATAATCAATGCATGTTGTTTAACTCTTCCGATATTACGCTGATTTTTCATTCTTCAAAACAATATCAGCGTATACGTGCATCTGCACTAAGTATTAGGGTTAATTTTTCATTATTGCTTGTTGAATTTGAGAGAAATGAAGGCGGCACGCGTAAACTTTTTTTTCATAATTGTCATACTTTTTGAAAAAATTTTAAGTCTACAAATTTTATTTTTAAGCCTAATTTTTTACATCTATTAAATAGAATACTTTAGAACCGAGATTTAAGACCGAATGTGTAATACAATCTCGTATACTAACAAAGAAATATTTCAGTCTCAAGGCTTAAGCGCGATTGTCAAATATACCGATGGAGTGATTATATGAAGCGGCGCAATATGATTGCCACGTATCCGTCACAATATTTTATTTCCTCAAGCATAAGAGTTTCATACCAACGGCAGTGATTCACAATTCCTTTTATTCGTTCCGTTAAATTTTAGTTGCAATCAAAATCATTATAATTTATTTTCTGCAAAAATGAACGCTACGAAAATTTAAGTTACAAACGAAAACTATTGTGTACACATGCTAATTCGTGTCATGTTTATTAAACTTGCGTTACAATACTCCGTTGCCTGATGAGATATTATACAGATTCGAATAGTTTACACAATTGTCGGTTGAAAATTATAGGCACGTATTAATAGTGGAGTACGAATATAGGTCCGAACTAAAGCATTTACCGGTATTAATTTTTCGGTTATTATTCCCGTCAATGTGCCTACCTTTGGTTTTTTCACCATAAAATTGAAATCGATAGACATTCTAGGCATTAGACGTAGATCAGTAGGTACACAGAGATATACAAATTATCACATGAGTAAACAATTCAAGGAGTATGTTATAAAAGAATCCGATTAATTCTTTCTCTAAGTGTTAATTCTTGATATTATCTGTAATAATTCATCGCGAAAGAGTCTCATACGATTCTTATATTGACGATAGATTGTAGATTTTTTTTTAACATACTCCTTACTTGTTCCATAGCAGTTAGGGGCAACAATTTTAGCCGAAGGCAGCGTTATGCTTACACTTAAAATACGTCATCTTATGTATATATAATATATATATATATATATATATATATATATATGTGTAATTTGTTTCATGTATATATAATAACATATCTCTATGTTTTTTTGTCCAAACTACCTATATTCCTTACATAGATCGTATTCGAATTATATAAATAATATTTTAATGTGATAACGGTAACATCTTCTAGCGTACTTATATCTTTTAAGAATACGTCGCTCACGTTAATCTTACGCTTTATCTCGATCAACCTTAAATAGCTAGTTTACACTTATGAATTACCAATCCCTCCCATGTAATAAGTCGTACATCGTACATCTATAATGTATAATATAATATGAGACCATACTTACGAATGAATCTTTATATATACCGTATCATAGCTCTTTTCATTGAAAAATAATTTGCTGTTTCCGATATGTCAACGGTTTCGTTATTTCGTATTTGTTCTCTTCCTTTGCCCTGTTATCGTTGGTATTTCTGATATTATATCTTGTCCTCCTCGAGTTAACTGAAAAATACGTTTTTACTTATACACTTCACGGCGATGATGCAATGTATGGAGAAAACGAGTGAAATGAATACACAGCGGTATCGTTACTTTTCAACATATCTTATACGCCTATTATTTACAATCGATATCCCTATAGTTTCTCATTGATCCCGCCTATTACATAAATTTATCATTATGATGTGTCATAGCCATGGTACACTTGTTTACTGTGCAATGTGTGCGATCGCACGATATTTCCATACCCTTACTCTGATAGAGTCGTACTCTTAGTTATAATGATTAATTTTACATTATCCACTTTCTAAGCAAACAAAACCTCAAAGGATGTTCCTTGCGCTTATTCATTACATAATTGAATGTTTATAGTAAATAATTCCATCGGAATCTAAAGTTGAAATTCCTTAAATTTTTTCGAAAATCCTTAGGCTATGTCGTATCATATTTTACAAAATCATCAAGTAAAGCTCATTCATCAAAGCGAAACGCGCATCTCAAAAGCGACAGCCCGGTATCTCCTCGAGAGTTAACGCTGATCAATGCTATCGTGTAATACCTCGAAAATACCTTTATTTCTCGCTATTTCCCTTAACAATAAATACCTAATTACGCGGTATACATCGTATAATATCAATGCGTAAGGATGAACCTCAGGAATGTTCACAGCAATCTCTCGATACGTCTTACACAATTAGACATACACAGAAATTCCTCGTCTTCACGTACATTCGCCTGTTGCAATTGAGTGTATACGTACAATGTCGGGATTTTACGTAGAGTCCGTCGATTAATTTTATCTCAGACTGAATCCATGCGCCTTATTAAAAATAAACCTTTCAGTATACTATGTGTCAATCACGCCTAATGCGAATACTTGTAAAAAATCACAAAAAGTACCTAAAAAGTATAACCATAACTCATGTCCACGTAAACGGAAATCGTCTCACAGACGTCGAAAGATCGCTGGTACGCAATCCAGCGGTTTCAATACTATCTAAAAACTATAGTCGTATATATTTCGAGACTCTCTCAGATGCAGCACAAAAACACGGCGTTAGAAAATAAAACGAAAGGAGAAAAACTTAAATCATCGTTCTCCTGATAAAGAACTGGTGATCGGCGAGTTGGGGCTCGGATCAGGAAGCCGTGACTTCGATCTCGACGGTACACGAGTCAACGGACATCGTCGGCGCGGATCGTCGCTCGGCGCCGAGCTCACGTTCTCAGTATCAAGAGGTAGGCGCGTAGCCGAGGTTTTTGCGCTGCAAGAAGAGCGAAATCTCACGGAAGGTCGGTCTCTCGGCCTCGTCCCTGCGCCAGCACTCCAGCATCAGGTCGTAGATGTCCTTTGAGGAGGCGCTTGGTTTCGGCAGGTGCTCGAAGCTCAGTCCGATCTGTAAGTGTTTTTTGTTTTTCGTTTAATCGGATGTGAAACGTAGTAGAGGTACGATTGGGATATGATTGATAATAACCTTCTCGTCCTCGTCGTCCTCCTCCTCTTCGCTGCTCTTGAGCTGAGAGGCCTCGTTGCTGTCGGAACAGTCGCAGCAGAGTCGACGAAGACAGCGGACCACCTCCTGGTCGCTGAGGTGCTCGTAAGGTACTCGCCTTCCGAGATTCAGGATCTCCCACAGCGTCACGGCGAATGACCAGACGTCGCTTTTCGTCGTGTATTTGCCCTGAGGAAAAGTCGATCGAGTGACGGTGAGAATCGAGTCAGGATGAAATTAAAGAGGCTTCCCCTTATCAAGGGACACAGTTTACATACGTACCAGCACCAAAGACTCCCAGGCCATCCATCTCACCGGTAAAGGTATGCCACCGTCGACTTTGTAGTAATCACAGGCGTATAATTCGTTGTCCGTACCGAAATCCGATATTTTGATGTGGTAAGCCTTTCCCACCAGGCAGTTTCTGAAAAAGAAACAAGATTTGTATTATACTATATGGATGACTAAATTCTGTCTTATGCTACTTAAAGCTCTAACAGCAGCAGCATCTGAGCGTAAAAAATTCTTCGAGTTTAAAGACCGAAGCTGCAGCCGTACAGGTGCATACTTCAGTGAGAGAAAGAAACGATAGCTGCTGTAGATTTACTTATACGTATAACTCTTTCTCGCGCTCTTTCTTTACTTTACGCGAGCGCACCTGGTATGTGTGTGTGTGTGTGTATAGAGGAGAGGGATCTTCCTCGGTTCACCCCCGGCCGTAACGGCAATAGATCGTTTCGGCTATTCCGGGATTTTATATGGACTCCTCGCGAGGATAGCGCCGGCTATTCTTTCTTTTAATTCTCTCGATTGCGGTATTTCGCTCTGGGTAAATTGCGTTGTTCTGGAAGCGACTCGTGAGAATTAAAGAGCAGCTTTAGCTGAATACGGTACGGAGTATAGTGTTAAGATAGACGCTATTTACTGTATGGTATATATGTTTTTATTACTATGAATGGCTTTTTTCCTGCATTTAGTCTGCCGTTGATAGAAAGATTTAGTCTACATACAGAAAAAATATAAGTAGAACAATCCGAGCACGGCAAGACTACCTCTGTACCATTTTAATTATAAAGTACTATACGTCGTACCATACGATAATACGCTGTACCTATAATCGCTCCTAAATCTGCACATCCCTCATCAAAATCAAGAAGACCACACACCTCGCGCTAATTCTCCCGAACGACTATATAATTATAATCGTCCATTGACGCGCGAATTCGCTCTTATACACACAAATCCTCTCATCAAAAAGATACATAATGTACTATACACTTCGCGCGACACACTAGCTTATGGCCGTATGTAGATATATACACGTAACTCGATGCTTACGCAGGAGTATTATAGTCCGGCGGACAGCTCTCGAATTTGAGCCTCAAATATTCATACGACTGCATAACAAATGAGCGCCAGTCTGCAGCAGTCCTCTGGCCTGCGCTCCACCTACATATATACGTATATACGTATATGCATATATAGTCAAGCACGGGATTTGCACTTTGACGTAGTGCGGCTGACTATAAGCGCCTCTCTTTCTCTCATTTACCGCGCTTATATAGCTATATAGGTATACGCACACGCAGTGTATATAGCCTTTGCCGGGGATAAGCTAATAGGAAAATGAGAGAATCATGAAGAAGCTCGAGCGAGGGGAGAGAGGGAAGGCGGATAAGCAGAAACAGAGGGAATAATAGAATTAGATTTATACATGTTAGCGAGATGAAAAGAGAGAGAGGGGGGGGGGGGGGGGAGAGCTCGAAGGTAATGGGAAAAGGAAGCTGGAAAAGCGATTTCTCGAGTCCTTATATTTTCCGAGGCTGCCGCTGCGACGCGCATATACTTTCAGCGGAAAAAGTTATTTCCACACGATGACAGTTTAATTTAACGCGGGGGCTGCATATCGATTGCATTTTTATATAAAAGTATGAATTCTGACTATATTGTATAATAAGCTCGCTTATCTAGCAAAAATTTTTCGAGTATTTCAACCCACGCTGCATAATAACGCACACGTCTATATACCATCGCACGCGACTGATCCATTAACGTATCGAGCAGACGAATAGCCCGAGATACAGTGAAACAGAAATGCTCGCAGAAAGGATAAGAGTATCAGAAAGGAGTAGCTCGGCAGATTGATGCGCGCAAAAGAGAAAAGATGCAAACGGATGGAAGCTGCGCTACTCGCTGCTGAACAAGAGAGGATGAGCATCGGAGCGCTCCGTATATTTGTAACCGAAGTCGCGGAATAAAGGGAAAAGCTTCTCGAGTGGCTGGCATCGGTGAAAGCGGAGCAATTTCGCATACCGCGCCGCGATAAGGCGCGAAGCTATTATTCTTCTATAAAAGGTTTATTTAGCGAAACCGTTTCCGCGAGAGGGCGATTAATAATAGCCCCGTACAGACAGAGGATGCAGCCGACAGTCCGGTTCCTGTGTATAATAAAAGCTTCTCGTCGTCGATATAGGTCATTCTTAACGTTTCTTCGAAAGCTATCTCTCTCTCTCTCTCTCTCTCTCTCTCTCTCTCTCTCTCTCTCTCTCT
>QLSS01000041.1:144794-182704 GCA_024372645.1 Trichomalopsis sarcophagae
TCTCTCTCTCTCTCTCTCTCTCTCTCTCTCTCTCTCTCTCTCTCTCTTTCTTTCTAACCACACACTTGCCGAGGGAATAAAAGCTCGACGAAGCAGCGACTGATAAATTAAAATTCGCAAATCACTCGAGACCCTATACTCGACACTCTTATATTCTCGCTCGCGAAATATACTACACATTATACGAACACCCTCGACTGCACACGAGGCGCGAAAAACTCGACTCTGCAGTGACAGCTCCTCGATCGTACAATGAACGGACTACTGTCGCGCGAAAAAAGCGCAAGCTCGCAAAGAATAACACACACACATACGTGGCCGGGGTTTGACACTTGGCCCCATTTTCGCTGCGCCGATACATATTTTGTGTATTCAGTTATGAAAAAGTGCGATGGTATAGTCGTATACCTACACAGACCAACGTGCGTGGGTATATTTTTATCGCAAGCTCCGACGCGTCGGATTTATGGGAAAAAGCATCGGTGCCGTACATCACGCGCCGGTGGAAAAAAAGAGGCTCATGAATAATTGGCGGCTCTCGCTTTCGGTGTGCTACTGTGCGCGCACGGGGATTACGGATTTTTTTAGCAGGACGACCTTTTTGATACGGTTTTAATGATTCTTCGTGCAGTATATCGAAGCGTGGTGATTGTACTATTAGTAGATGTATTCGCGCGAAATTATCGCTCATTCGATTTAAGACGTAATTATACAGTACAGTGTGTCACAGACGCACACGTCTGCAACGCGAGCTGCGAAACGAGTCATCGATAAGAATCCGCAGAGTCGTACTACGATGCATAGCATGCGCTTGCATCGTAGACGTTAGCTCAGTGGTTAGAGCTCCCGCTTATTAATCTCGGGGTCCGCGGTTCAAGCCCGCGTCTACTCTTTTTCGCTTTCCGACTCGTCTCCTCTCCGTCCGTTACAAGTGATTACCGACAACTAAAAACTAATAAAAACTGCTCATCTGCTCATTGTTTTATGAAAGAAGGCTCTCTGTCTGTCTCATAAAAGTGATTAAAATATAATTTTAACTATATCACTTTTGTACAGAATCAAAAGATCACTGAATCTATGGTTCGTACAGTTGATAAAACAAAAAAAAAAAATGGAACGATGGTATATGGGTAATAGAGTCTAGCTGATGTATTTCACAGTCAGAAGCCATCCCGCCAAGCGCGCGGCTGACCTAGTAAATCAAAATCCAAGCATATTTTTTATCGTCTGACAGTTTTACGGTCATATTCATTGTTCTCTTTATCTCATATTTATAACGTTCGATGTAGTCGCCAAGTCATATTTTGACGCGGCCTGCGGAGTAAAGATCAAGCAAATAACGGATGGCCTCTTGCATGTATGCACTCTTTCAATATAATTAGCCTTAGATCGCCGGTACATCAAAAAATCAACAAAGCCGTAAACAATCCATCGCACGATATACATATAGAGCTACTCTTTTCATCTTCTTTCTTTGAAAATCTCCGCTGTTGCAAGCTTTTAATCGCTCAGCTCTTTCTCTCACCGCGCGCGCGACTTTATTTACCCCGTGGCTGCAGCGCTATAGCGGTGAAAAATAAAAACTTGCCCCGTTAAAGCTTAACAGCAGCGAGTGTAATTGCCCTGCTCTTTCTCTCCCTCTCTCGAACTTTCCCAATTTCCAACAATTTTTTCCAATTAAAATCCGAAGACATAAAGCCGCGACATTCTTCAATTTACGAGGCTCCGCGCATTATTTTATACTACCGCAGCGCAGCGGCAGCATCCGTTGCACTTAACCTACTAAACTTCTGGCGCGAGGACAATTTCGCGCGCGATTTGCGGGACGCGGGCGCCTAAATCACCGGCATTCCGAGTATGATATTGTTTTCCTCTTTCTCATCCTTTTGTTTTTCAAAAAATATAGCACCCGCGCACTCGAATAATTTGATTTCCTCTCGGAAAGCGCAGGGGAGTAGGTATAGCTTCCATTAAGATTTACGAGAGACTTGGTCAATGAGTCTCTACATACGTGCGGCTTTTCCGCGCGAGCACGTGCCTCTCGAAACCGCGTACATATTGATTCGGCGGAGGCGGCGAGCTTCTCGATAAATCGCGCATACGCGAGCGAGCTCTTCTCGACTTCCTCGATTATTAACTTTATCCGATAGCGCTTGGCGCTATATATATAGTCGAAAATTAGGTTGAATGAGCCCGGCGTGCATAACGTGCTCTCCTCGCGCTGGGTATTATACGCGCTTTGCGCAGAGCCAATGTTTGCTGCGTCTGCGGTCGCTCTCTCTACCTCGGCTTGATGAGAAAAGTTCGAGTGAAAATTGGAAGCCGGTATTAATATGCAAATTACCGTAACGCGCCGGCCGCGTTTATCTTATTGTTATACACGCGTTATTATACTCGTAGATACACGGCGAGACGAGGAAATAAGAGTTGCTCGCGATGCGTATAAGAATGGTCGCGAGAAAAGAATAGAAATTCACTTATATAAATTGTTCGAGGAAGAGCGACAGAGCTCTTTGAATTCGCGAAAAAGTCGCGCGAGAAATGTAAAAGAGTGCGCGCGCGCGCGAATTCCTCGGCTTCCTTTTAAACAATATATGTATATTCCGCGAGAGAGGCGACTGCCGAGGAGATAACAGGAAAAGTTGAGAAAGAAGTTTCTCTCTCGACGCAGCGCAGCAGGAAGAATCGCCGCTGCGCTACGCTGGTACGGTGTGGCGCGGCGAGAAGAAGAAAAATCAGGTCAGAGAGCTGTGTAGCGCGAGCAGGATTCCCCGAACTTTTGGCGCTTAGAATTTCCGCTGTACACTCACCTCGTAGCCAGATCCCGATGTACAAAGTTGAGGTTCTCCAAATACCGCATCCCCGATGCAATTTGCGCAGCCATGTAAATGAGGCAGTTGAAGCTGAAACGAGAACGAATCCACTGTAAATCCGTTGATAGATATGTGTATACGTATATATTTAGGTGTATTGGGTGCAAGTGTTGGGGATTACCAGCGCCGAGAGAATGCGAAGCTCGCCAATGTTCGCTTTGCTCTTTTAGCGCCGACGTGACGACTCGAGGGATTTTCACTGCGCTTTCGTATCCGTGTACGGCATATTTAAAAAATGCGTTGCTCTTCTTTGAAATTCCAAAATCCACGTATAATCAGCAGAACAAATAAAGAAAAAAACAATTACCTGAGTGTCTTGACACCGATGGGCATCGAGTGGGCGTCCTCGGCAGTGACGTGAGTCTTCAGAAATTGACAGAGATCGCCGTGCTCCAGGTACTCCATTACTACGCAGAACGGTTCCTCGCGACAGCAGGCGCCCAATACACGAGCGATATTGCGATCCTCGAGCGCAGCCAGGATTCGCACGTCCCTTTGGAAATCCAGCCTGCAACCGATTCAACGATCTTGGATATTGCTCCAAGCTGCAGCACGTACAGCTAACGCGATAGACGTCGAGGAGCTGCTATGGAGGGGGAGGACGAGACGCGGGAAGTATATATCTATATGCTGGAATGGCTTCGACGACTTTTGTGCGTCGATGGGGTGCAGAGCGGGGCCAAGTGGATATGTCTCTATTCGGTGATTTTGCGTGCGGCGAGAACGATTTTTCGCGCTGTAGTTGCGCGCGGCTTTATTGGATGCCTATATGCGACGTGAATCCGTTCGATAAACTGGTAAACTAAAATTTCTCAAGAACGCGGATGATGTATACTTTATTTTAACCGAACACGCGGGAAAGTGTATCGATCGGCGACAGACGCGAGAAAGGATTCTGGGCCGCTACCCGTAGATGTAGCCGCACTACCCCCAGCACGTGTCTCGTTACTTCGTAGACGCTACCGGCATCTCGAGTGGCTCGTCCCTGTGTGTATACACTATGCAGTTGCGCGACTTTTATTGCGAGTCGGCATTCGTTTTCTTTCGAGCGAACGTGTACTATACGCTAGATGTGTGTATGTACGTCGGATGTAGCTTCTTTCGCCGAAGAGTTTTTTTTTAACTTACCTCGATATAAATAGTTGAAATAAATCAAATTCACTCCATAAGATCCGCGATTAAAATTATTATTCGCAAGAAATCGAATCAACAGAAAAGCCGACCCCAAAGCGTCGTCTTTATCGCAGCGGCAACAGCAGTCTGCCATACATACACTTAGTTCCCAGTCGAATTCAATAAAGAAAACGAGCCAATCTAAAATGAGAATCACCGGATAAATTTGTTTTTTCCTCCCCCGCGAAGCCTATACTTACTATACGCGCACAACGCACACACACGCGAAAACCAACCGCAAACAAATAAAAACGAAATAAGCGCAGTCAAGCTAAGCGACTCTCTGCGAACTTATTTACGAGCCTCGACTTCCCCGCCGTCTACGTGTCTATACATATACCTACGCGAATTTCTCGTGTAGAAAACGTTAGCATATTGGCCGTATACGCATTCCTTCTTCCGCGTTTCTACCCTTCTTTTTCCGCCAGCGGTGTATAGATATAAGGCTACTGTAGACCTTTTAAATATCGCGCCCATTAAGGAAATGATATGCGCGCTTTGCTTCCCTTACGTTTATTCTGGCGACTGTTTCTTCTTTCGGACGTTTAAATACTTTTTATTTTTATAAATACACTGCATATTTCAAACAAATTTGAAATTAATGAGAAGTACGAAATTTTATTTAAATAATATTGTACCTCGTCAGGTCGATAAATTCGCAGTGCGAACGGATGAAAATCGAGGGGAATTTTTAAACGATTTTTACCGTAATAATTAAAATAGATTTCACGTTCGTATACACGGCGAGCTCTGCCCTCTCGATCCGAGGCTTAATTCCAGCATTAAAGAGGCTGCGACGCGGGCGGGGAGTGTTATTTTTAATAAAGTGTCGCTAGGGCGAATGATACCGCGCCGCGCATAAAACAGCCTTATCTTCCGTCAACACAGACTCTCTCCCTCTCTCTCCTTTGCACTCTGTCTCGAGCTGCCAAGAGTTTATCCACTTTTCTCGCTTATAAGCCGACAGCCGCGAGTTACGCCCTAGGCCTAATGCTCCCGACTTTTTTATTAGCATATTGTGCTTATCGAGCAGTTTTCCCTCTTTTATCAGAAAATGTTTATGGGCGCTGCGTTATTTTGATTGAAAAAAGTGAGAGAGGCAGTGTATAGTACACGGACTACTCTGAAAATTACCATTTCAGCGAAAGGAACGAGTTATAACTTTCTTTGAAGCGCAACTGCGCGTCAAATTCACCTCTCCTTTCACGAGAAGAACCTGCGCGCGGATCACATACACCTCTCGAAAAGCACCTCTACGCCTCAAAGCGTCTCGAGAAGTATACCTCGAAATGTCTGCTCCGGCTCTGAATAGAGCCGGCTCGCATGTATACGTGAAATCGATGGCCGCTCGTTTGGGGCCGTTATAGAAAATCTCCGCGTCATACAGAACCGACGTCGGGAATTTCGGCTTTGTCGGGGTAGTGGATCCGTGGGCGACTATACGTATATATATACGTATATCCATTGTATGCAAATATCAGAAGTCGTTGCAGGTCTTCCCGGCGATGTCTAGGCGGCGATAGCCTCGCCCCGCTTCTCTAGTTATGTGTGCAGACTATACGTATACGTATATATCTGAGCGAGGACATCGGGGAGAGGAGAGAAACAATGAGGGAGAGAGAGAGAGAGTTTTGTGCGATAAAGGAGGGGCAGAAATAGAGTAAACGAAGCGGGACCAAGGACTGATAAAAAATAAAATAATATAAAAAGGAGAGACGCGAGGCAGATGCAGAAAGAATAGCCGAGAGAAAGATGGCAGATAGAGATAGAGGAGGACAATGGGCGAGCGCGGCTAAAGAGCGGTTATATACAGTAGCGGATTCAAAAGAGCTGAGTTGCCGGGCCGATATTTGCGCTCGTAGAGTGGAAAAATGAGTTGTAAGCGGTCCACTTAAGGTAATACAATCGCCAATGCTATACACTCCGTCGGGACTCGCTCCTTTTTCGAGGCTATTGAATATTATAAAGAGGGCTTTTAATTTTCTTGGATCTATCCCGTGAGGTCTCGTGTCGCGCTTGCGCAGTTCAAAAGGTTGCGATCTCGCGAAGCTTTTGCTTTCGTGTGTTTGGATAATGGGCATAAGGAGAATTTATTTTCGTTCGCGTTTCTTCGAAGTATGAGCGAGCACAGCAAAATGACTAACAGCTACCGAAAGAATAGATGTAATAGAAGATATATGACATCGATTATGAAGGGACTATAGACGCGCTTCGCGAGCAGTTATAGCATAATCGGCCGTAGCGACAAACGGTAATTTTACCATTGGTGACACACCGCTATATCTAGACTCGGCGCGCTGATTGTTGTGAGGAAAATGAAATAGTACATATGCGCCACCTGTTTTCACCTTTCGCAGACACCGAGAGTTTAGGCAAGACTCGAGAGAGGGCCTGTGCAAAACTGCTCTGATTTGGTAATAGCGATCGCATTCGTATGTATAGCGGTAAAACTGAGACTAATTCAGACCGCACAGACTAATTTAGCAGTGTTTTTAAAATAAAAATGTTTGGTACATATAAGAGTACAAAAAGAAAGAATATCATCTATCTATACGAGCGCTTTCATCGCGGTCTACCGAAGTTTAAAAAACTCAAGAGCGAATTCTCACGAAAAAGGACGCGAGTCGATTGTTCGCTCGAGCGTATTATACGCGGGCCTGAAGCGAAGAGAAGAAAAAACACACAGTAGTCTATCGTAGGTACAGGTATACATGCACGCATGGAGGAACGTTTTTCGAATCGCGCGGCTTTATTGCGCGGAATTCGCGCTGCAGAGAGAGGGAGGGGGGGGGGGAGAGACGCGGGATAAGGAAAAGCTGCGGGGGCGAATTAAGGGCGCAGTGTGTTTGTACTTACTTTTCCTTCTCGTTCGCTTCCGGCAGTAAAAACTTGACTGCCACGAGCCTCTTGCCAAGGGTTGTAGTCGTGCCGTACTCCGGAATTCCCTCCGCTTCCGCAATGTAGACCTTCATTAAAATGGATTTTTTTTGCCTTTTAGTAGAGTGAATTCAGTTCACCCTAATACTACTTTTTTTTGTCTCTAAGGGAGTGTTTATGGAAAAGCCCAGAGTCGATCGCGAAGAGGAGTTTACGATCGTTCGCGATTCAATCTTTGTGACGTGATCGTAGTCGCTGTACTCAGAAATGCATGATACAGTTTCAAAACTTCTCACTTCAGGGCAATCAGCACACACGCGCATCGACGTAAATCAATCTACATTGCGGATAACACACTCACCGATCCGAAAGCGCCCTCGGCCAGTTTCGAGAGCATGCGAAGCCGGTGTCGTGGGAAGAGGGGCACACTGGTCTGCTCGAGCCTCTTCTTCAGGGCGGATAGCACTTCCTGTTGCGTCGGCGACTGAAACACGCGAGCGTATTCATGATTTTCATTTCATTTTTTTACACCGCACATCCTTGCACGTGATAATGCACGAGTCGAGCTCACGCTATGGTTATAACTCGGCTGAATTACGAGGAGAGACGTGGAATCGCCGATGAAACGGTGAAAGTAGGTGGTGCTCAGGGCTGATGTCCACGGGATACGCGGTCGAGGTGGGTATAGAGAAAGAGAGGAAATGAGAGATAATGAGAGCCGAGAGAGTCGTAAATTACCGTTTTTTTTTGCGTCAGAGCTGCGCGGAGTTTATTACTGCGTCTAGGAGGCACTTAATTTGCGTACACGAGAAGTGCGTTTTTATAGCAGCGAAGGATTATTCGATTGAGATTTTCGCTTCACGGTTTATATTAGCTCGGAATCTCTATTTCTGTCTCTGGAAACACCGAGAGCCACCGCATACGCCAGTTCGTTAAAATTCGCGCGCGTGTATAAAAAAGAGATACAAAATAATCTCATCAAAGCGCTGCACTGATCCGGACAAACCGCGTCTGTATCACAACAGACGTTGGCTTTTATAAGCGCCGTCGAAGTATCCCGTCGGGCTTAAGAGAGCTCGTAAAAATGAGAATATATGACGCGCGACTCCGCGAGAGTACCGCATCAGCGACGAAGAAAAAAAAGGAGAGGAAAAAGAAGAAGGAACTCGGATACATCGGCCGATCCTTGGATCTTGAACTTGGAGTCGAGCCGCCGTCGGAAACGCATTGACAATTAGCGAGGGCGCAGCCAACGAGTGGCTTGGAGTGCCATCGATTATCGGTTACGTCTCTTTGAGCGGGAGAGCTTCCAGATTAAACGACTTCTCAATACTCGAGCGCAGCTGCTTGTTTCTCGGCTTCTCCGCGCCTTACCTTTTTTTCTCCTTTTTAAAGTTCCGTCAGTTCGTCGCTCAATTTATTCCGAAACGTCTTTATATTAATTCCCCTTCAGTGCTGCCTGGAGTTTTTAATTAAAAATTGAACGTTTCGCTAATTGAGGCGGGCTAATAAGCGAAATCGCAGGGTTGTAGGATTAGCTGTTATGTTTATGCGTTTTTTTTCGAGGAAACTTAATTTATTTAAATTTTAGTGGTTGCGCAATCGTAATGATTCTACTGATGTCTTTGTACATATTAGAATGATCATCAATTCTTGTCGATTTTTTTTAATCAATCTTTTTGAATGTTGAATGATTAGGTGAATTTAGTCGTTGTTGGCAAAGATACGCCAAAATATAATCGACATGTCTCTCGACTTCCTGCATTTTAACGACAGTTTACCATATTACGAAGACGATCTTCCGTACACGACTCCCACGAATGGCAGTGAATACGACGCCTCCGCGCGTCAGAGCGAAATCAAGTAGGCGAAGGTCCTGCTCATCGAAGCCGACATCAAAGAGTACCCGATCATGGAAGTCCCTAAGCTAGTCGTAGTTCTGCAGTTGAGCGACCAGGTTAAATGGAAGTATCGACCGAAGAAGTCCAACAAGTTTTGTCGCGCAATGAAAGACGGCAGATGTAACTGGCCGAGAGGAAAGGTTATCAGAGGTAGCACTATTTTAAACTACATGATAGCAACCGGGGGATACCCGAAAGATTACGATCACTGGGCTGACATCAGCGGGGACGAGTTCTGGAACTATAAGAACATGCTCTACTACTTCAAAAAGCTGGAACCTTTTTTGTACAATGGCAGTGAATTCGACGAGAATCGACATCATGAATTTACGGATGCTTTTATCTTGGCTAATCAAGAACTTGGTCTATCCAATGCCGATTTCAACTCTAGGACCATAATAGGTGCCTTCGTCGATGTTTATTGAGAGATAGTGAAGGTGAAGTGTGAGCAGAGCATATCTTCCGCAAGCTAAGGATCGAAAGAATTTTATAGCACTGTGTGACCTAAACCCGCACTTAGGTAACGCTTATCCGTGACCTAAGAAGCTCTTATTTACACTGTGTAATAATGACTTTACTTAGGTCACATACGCATAGTAGGTTACAATAAACATTAAAAACACTCAATATACGTGTTTTTATTGACGAGAATAAAAGAAAAATGTAAATAATTTCTGAAAATATCCTAAAAATGCACTCAAAATCGATAAAACTGTTTCAAATCATTGCAATATTTATAGGTTAGTTTCAAAGTGTCAAGTCTATTGGTCATATGCGACATTTTTTGGGGGAAAATTTGAACAGTATTAAGTAGCAGTAACTTCAAAATAAACAATTCAGTAAATTTAGTAAGTTGGAATTTTAGGAAGGATAGGTGAATACGAACTTTCTGAGATTTCCATATTAGCGTTAAAAACCAGAACAACAAAAACGAACGCACGACGTGATTCGATTGTAAGTATTCAAAATCTAAAAAGCACACAAGTTGGATAACGGACAAAAAACGCGAAATATAGTGTAGTAGTATATTACAAGATGGCGCTATGATGCCAATACTATACATGAAAAAGTAGCGGGGTTTTCTCATTCGTATTATTCGTATTTCATGAACTACAATTTAACTTTTTTCAGTGTGGGGGGGGGGGCTTCGCCCACCCGAACCCCCCGCCCCCCTTACTCCCACACCCTTCAGTTTCCCAATCTCGATAGCCGGTTTATGTCACACGTGCTACAAAATAGTATACGATACTCGTGACCTAAGTTGGCACTTTATTACACGGCACGACGGTATCGCCCTCGCTCCGCTGGGGCGCTAAGTAAGCGCCGTGTAATAAAGTGCCACTTAGGTCACTTGTATCGTACTATACTATATGCCTGACAACAGAAAGTAGCGTCAACAGGATTTTGATAGATGAAGATACGCGATCGGCTACTGAAGTACACTTCACGAAAGGCGAAGAAAACGTGGTAGCCGCAGCAAAAAAAGAAGTGATCCTCATGCGCTGGGAGTCTCAACTCACCGAAAATTCTGATGCTTTCGGGAATCGGGCCAGAAAGACATTTACAAGATTTGGGAATCAAGCCTGTAAAAAACGCACCTGTTGATGAGAACATGACAGGCCACATAACTTACGGGGCTTGTGCGAGAAAAATGGTCAACTAGCTATGAAAACAGGTATGGAGGGTATGACTTTCCTAGCATTAATGGGTTACGAGTAATCGACGGATCCGTCATACCTGAGATAGCTATATAAGAGAAAAAATATCAAACCAAATAAAGAGAGACTTGGGTTACGCTTAGCACCAATTAAATTAATCCGATTTAATATTCGTACAAATCTCGATCCTAATATCATCTAAAGGATGATTCGTCAGATCTATCCATATCGCAGTGACATATCTCTCTCATAATAATATCAGATATCAAACAGTCACATCATTATTTCTATCCACTCCAAAATCGCATCAAGCGATCGAAATACACCCACATAGCGATCCCCCAATACAGAAAATAGACCTTACCCAAACTCACACTCTCCATCCCTCTATCAAGCGTATAATCTCTCTCGGCTCAAGAGTACATGTAGCGATCGGTCCAGCGGCAAAGCCAAAATGCACCAGTAGCTACACCTACGCATACACACAATAACGAAAGTGCAAGACAAAGAGAAGTCACGAATATACGCTTATCAAGCCGATGTCTCTATCTAAAATTACTCGTCCACGTCAGTTACTACTGTACATCGCTATACGCACATACGGTGATTGACGTGCGACAGTACCACTCAAAACAGTCAAAATACGTTTAGCCGCGACGCTCGATGTCCCGTCCGCACGATGTAGGTGCGTGTACACGCGTGTGTGCGGGCGGAGCGTATGCCTGGCCTTGACGCACACTGTACACGCCAATCAAAGCCCGATTTCCCCCTGGACGGCGTGGAAAGGATTATTACGACCTTTGACAGACGAAGGGAGAGAGAGAGAGAGAAGCCGTTTCTATTTTACCTGTCCTTTGTGGAAGAGAGAGAGAGAGAGAGAGAGAGAGAGAGAGAGAGAGACAGACAGACAGACAGACAGGCAGACAGAGATAGTTGAGGGAATAAAGCTTAGAGTCGGAGCTTTAATCGACTGTATAGGCTGAAAAGAGAGGGGTAGAAAGTGGAGGATGATTCTTGGGGCTTTTATACAGGGGCAACGGTGGGAAATCGTTCCTCTTTGTAGGACGGTGATAGAGCTATTAAACGAGCCCGAGTTTTTGAAATATTACGGATTTTATGCTCGCGCACACGGGTTCCTACTCCGTTCTGACTCTTTTGAATGTAATGGTTTCGCTTTGCTTTTATCACCTTCCAACCGCACGCGATGTGAAATAAAACGTTTGGGCGACGCAATTTTAATTAAAGAAATGATTTTATTTCTAATATTCCTAAACGTGTAGAGGATTATAATCAAAGATCCAATAGCTCCAGGGAAGATAGCTATTCTGATTCGATTCAGGTGCGGCAACGCGGCGTCAATCATCAGAGGTCGCTTTGAGGAATACGTCTCTGTGGGCCAGCCAATCCAACTTAAGCGGAGCATAAATAGATCTCCTATACTTCGACGCACTAATCGATTAACTCCAAAATCACACAACACACACACACACACTGGATGTACAAATGATATCGGCAAAGCTATTGCGAAATCGACTGATGTCTGCTTCGATTATAACAGACAATCAATGCACCTAGAATACCACATAATTCCAAATCTTAAATCATCGGCAATGCCTCAAGTAGAAAATACTCGCTGCAGTCAGACGTTCCGTCCTCGTATACATATATCTCTCGGCATACGGAAAATCCCAGTAGCATTTCGTTGCCAATAAAGTCTCGCCCGTGTACAGTCGTTCCACTCGATTATCCCCGCAGCAGTAGTCCGCCCGAGCCGCTGGACCGCGTAATGATGACGCATTCCGCGTACTGTTTTTGCGCGTTATACTATACATCGCTGATGAATCGTCGCCGCGCGCGTCGTGATTGATAGCGAGTTGTGCGCATTAATCACCGGAGGGACCTCAGCAGGCCGCAAGTCAACTGCGTTGCCATCGCCGCCGCCGCTGACTAAGCGCTTCTCTCCGCACGAAAGGAAATTAAGTTTGAGAGGGAGGCTTGTTGAGCTCGCGTTCAAGTGAGTACTCTCGCTTTTATTTCGTCGTCGCCACGAGGAGTGTAAACTGAGTCTGAGAGCTTGTGGGAGTGATTCGGAAATTGCTCGACTCGCGCGATACGTCGTCGAGTATATTAATCAGTGAAACTTTCAAAGCGCGAAGAAATTTAAAAAAAAAGCGACGACTCCTCTCACCGAAAAATTCATCGCACGCTAGCTTGCAAGCTCGCACAGTAGCAGAGCAGACGATTCTCGGGAAATACGGGCTGAATAGCGAATCGAGCAGTCCGCGGAGAGATAAGAGCAGTCCGAGCGAGCCAGAGAGAGGCCTGAATAAGACAAAGCTCGTCCCTATGAAAAAGTCATCGGCAGGAGAGTCCTCTCCGAAATTCCGCGCACAGCGGGTAATCGCGCAAGCTCTTGCCCAGGGGAGCTTGCACTGCAGCCAGCCCGGAGAATGGCTGGCCAAGCCGATATTGATTTCAATTATTAATTGTAAGCTCTCCCCCGGCGCTCGAGCGGCCGCAGCAGCCCTGGAAGAGGAAGAGGCTGCGGATCGCTTGGAGAGTTAGGAGGCTACTAGTCGAGGAGAAGGAGTTGCGGCGGTGAAAAAGGTGAGACCGACCAAGGATATGGAGTGGAGTTTGCTTGTGTGTGTCTTGGATATGCGTTCTCTTGGGTCGGAGGCTGCAGGAGAATGGATCGCGTTGCTTCGGATTAGGATGGAAATTGGAGATTGAACTCGGTGGATAAAGAATATTTGCTGGTTCAGGTCGAGTTTTTCATTGAATTGAACTTTCTGAGAATAGTCATTGCAATGGACAAACGAGTGAATGTTTAGATTTTCTGAATCAAAACATTCTGAAATTTTAGGTATTAATGCAAAAGTGGGTGATTTACATAAACTAAGAGAATAATTTAGAATAATAGAAACGAGAAAATGACTCTAGCGCGAAAAATTTAAAAGTGTAATCTTACTGTAATTTTGAAAACTAAAATTCTAAAGTGAAACAGTAGTATCGTAAACTAAGTAACTAATTTCCATGCAAGATCAAAAAGAACGAGTGATACATCCCGACACAAAGAGCAGCCTAGTTCACACGCTATATATATATACACATGCATATACATAGCTCCGAAAACGAGTTAAGCCGAAAGGCCTTTCACGGCCAGACAGTGAGAGAGCGCGAAACTTTTGCGGCGGCAATTTCGGGGATAACCTCATAATTAGACAAAAGGACGGGGCGGAAGGCGAACGAGAGGTAAACTCGATCGCATTATAGAGGCCAGAGAATGCCAGCTAGGCAGTCACGGATACGAACCGGTGACACTATTTATGAGCTTGTATGGTATACGACCACATGATTGAGGGAGATAAGGGAAACTTTGGATGTTCGATCGAGCTGTACGCGTTTCCTGATCAAAGGATTATAATACAAGAAATTGACTCACCTTCTTGTCGTCTGGTCGACTGCTGCGGGATGACGCCTTGGAGAAGACGCTGTCCTGGTCGCTGCCAGCGCTGTTGGCCAGTTGCTGTCCGTTGACAAGCGTACCGTTGCCAGAGCCGCGAGCTTCGGTGCCGTTGAGAAGAGGTTGGGTGCCGAGCTCAGGCACCGCGTAGTCATAGGACGTGTCGACCGCGCCGTTCGCGTAGACCGCTGCAAAGCCAAGGAGAACGGACTCACGGTTAATGCATCGCAGGGGGTGTATAACATAGCTATATACGCACTGGAGTGCTGTACCGAGACTAGTGCAGTGCAAGCACGTCTTGGCCGTATCGATTAAGCTCGGGGCTATGGTAGTGAGGAGGAGATGGAGGTAGGTATACGTGAGGCTGGGGGTTGTTGCGAGCTGTTTCAAGCTCTGTTATGGTAGATCGTTGGGAATGTTCGCTGCGGATTAAGTTTGCTTCAAGGAACTGTATATGTGTGTGGCTGGATGGAGATTCGGAGCGAAAGAGAGTTGCGTCGTTATACGAGTGTTCATATAGATTTCGTTTGTATTTGAGGAGGAATCTATCCAGGTCGCGGGAGGAAGAAATTTGTTGCTATCTTGGACAGAGTGCGCTACGTCGTTAAGCATGATGCATTGGATTGGAGCCTTATGGCTCGGTCTGTGTGAGGCATCGATTTAACTTGAAACATTATTACTTTGGAAATTGTTGAAGTTTAGCTATTACGCACAACTGACACTTGGGGATTATTGTAGCTGATCAACGTTAGCGTTTTAATTCTGATTATTCGTGATTTACAAGCAATATACCAAATACAGTAGCATAATCAAAGTTTAGGTTTCTGAGCCGAAATTTCGTATGCTAATCTCAGACTTTGCAAAGCAATTACAAGACGTAAACCCACACAGGGCCAAAAGACCGGCAAAGGTCTGAGTTAGGTATTAAACAGAATGCTCAAAATTGACATCTCAAAATGGCTTTGCTCGGCGCAGCTTTGCTGCGGTTTTCCACGTGTCACCGGCAGTATTCCGGCTTAATGCTACAGCATACTCTCCCAGCCTGCAGAGAGTTGGACACGTAGTCGCCCCGAGATTCATTGATGCAGTATAATTCAACATTGTCCGAATTATAAACTAGCTAGTTTCGCAGTGCAACAAAGGCGATAACTTTTTTAAATAAAAAATAACAACTTACCATTATGATTGGTATTGCTTGGTTTGTTGTTTAGCATCATATCCTTCATCTCCATGACGACAGTGCTGTAGCTGTAGTAGGGAGCGTACTTGAGCGCCTGATAGGGCTCCTGATAGTCGTCCAGCTTGACGATGTCGAGCAGCCGATTGCCGAGGTCCCGAGGCAGCGTTGGCAGTGAACCACCAGCGTACCTTCGTTGCCCAGCGCCAGAAAAAAACAAAAGCACACACGGCCACGGATTAAACGGGTGGTGATTTTTTTTTTTTTTTTTATTTTTTGTTTCCGTCGGCCGGTAACGAGGCGGAAAACGACGCGTCGATACGCTCTTGAGAGCGGAATAGGGGCACAGGTTCTTTTTCATCAGATGGCTCTCGTAGTCGAGGAATCAAATGAAATTAAACTTGTTATCGCCCTGAGTCCGATAGCATATCGTTCGGATGGGATTATTTCTCACAGTTTTGAATAAACAACGAAGTTACTTAATTAAAATATTTCAGTCGACGGTTTCCAAACGGATATCCGTCGACACCAGTGAAATAGAGTGCTAACAAAGGATTTTAAAATTCTTCTACGATTACTGCACGGGAACTCGCGAGAGTGGCAAATGGAATGACATGAAAATCGAGCGATAGAGACAGCCGAACAGAGAAAAAATAATAGCCGAAGCGAAAGATGAGAAGAGAAAGTGGGTACAAAAAGAGGGGGCATGATAGAAGGGGCATTTTCATTGGGACGTTATTGGAAGACCGCTAACGAGCTTCATACGTCGATTGAGAATCGCAATAGGAGTGGGGAGGGGGGGGGGGTACAGGACGAGACAGAGAGTATCGGGAAAACGAGGTAGAGATGGGAGAAAAAAGAAGAGCCCGATCGCGCTCGACCGCAAAGCGACGAGCGATACTTTTCTGATTTCCGGAAAAAGGGGTGGAAATTTCGCTCTCCTTGCAGCGAGCTCGTAAGATTGAAGAAAAGCTTTTCCGCGAAACTATTCACTCGCAATTTGTTTTCTCTCTTTTCTCTCTTTTCTCTCGATCCTCGTTGCTCTTATTTTTACATCGAGCGCATAATAGGATTGAAGCGCGAAGCTTCGTGCCCGATTCGCCGCGCGCTCTCGAACGGAGAGATCGGTAAATATTGATGAGAATGCATGGCGGAGCAGCGAACTTTTTAGCGTGTGTATACAGAGAGAATTTCGTGATTGAATGTTCTCTGACGTAAGCTTTATGCGGGACGTTATTTACATCGGAATGATGCATTAGTGAAGCTGCGGTGCCGTATAAGGTGCTTAAGTTATCTAATGAATTATGAAAACCCAAATGCGCGCGGCTTTGTGCATATTAGTGCCGACGCTGCCAAATCGGATTGTGCATTTTGAAGCGAATGTGCATATAGATTGACGAACGGTAATGAAAAAAAAAAGAAAATTAAAAAATTTATCATGCGTGTAGTGTGAATTCAGAGCAAGCGAGTTTCGAAGAAGAGTTCAAAATCCATTTTCAAGATAAGCAGCTATTTTGGAAATGTTTTGTGAAAAAGGAAGGTAGTATTTCAAAACACGTTTTTTTTCTAGTAATTTTGTTTGTTTATTTCAATATTTCAAGAGTAAAAAAATATAGTATAATATATATTCTTAATTCTATAAATTTAGTATCTGCATATACTAAACTTTGTACATCTTGATAAATATATATGTATACGACTTGAGGAATCGTTCCACAGTTAAATACAGTTTCATGAAAAATTTGTGCATACAAAAAGGTGTGAAACATCAAGCGATTCGTATTGTTCGTGGTTTGAATTACTATAAAAAGCTTCTTTTTTTTCTCGCTTAGCGTAATGGCATCTTATCGCTAGATTAACGTCTAGAGTCTCTAGTAATCAAATAAAACTATTCACGTACTTAAGTCATAGTTGAAATTAAAAGCTGTATAGATTTGGTTCTATGTCGAGTGCTGCGTATCAGTGATTTACATTTTCTGCAAAATGTGAATCTTCGATACAATTATACTTCTCGTAAAATAAATCAGTATTTCAGACAGTTCGTTATCCGCTAATGACTGCTTTATTGATCCTTATGAGCCTAATGTAAACTTAGCCCTTTGAAGTCGACGTCTCGGTAAAGTAAAAAGTCTACATATTCACACGTCACACACTTTCCCTTTTTTCAGAAACAAAGGGTAAATGTAGGCGAAACAAGCCTCAAGCAGTATCTCGGAAGTTTTAAACAATTCTGTGACATAAAGTTGGTCCAACCAGTTTAGGTCCCTATATTTATATTTGACTTCAAAGGGTTAAAATTAACGTTATCCTACGTTTCAACGCAGTGGTCCTTTTCACGCAGTAAAGTACGTTCATTCTTACTACTAACGTTCGCAGCAGGCTTGCACACGAGGTAATCTCACTTTCGTATAGTGTCACTCGAGTTCTATTCTGAATGATTCTCTACATCGCCTGCAATCCTGAACTTGCAACTTTGGAGATAGCCCCAACTTCGAGCTATACTTTTCCTTATAATTTAGAGAATAGAATAAATAAGTACACACATGAAAACTAATTTCAATCGCCTCGCAAATTGGCAATTCAATTTAAAATCAAACTTCAGGGCTACCTCAAAATGCCCTGAAAAAAATAAAGAAACAAGTGTAGGCAAGTGCGTGCGCGTGTGCGTTAAATGTACGTATGAAATCTCCGTCCGTTTCACACTCCTCTCAAATCCGTGCGCCCCGAAAGACAGTGTCCACAGCGAGCAGTGTCGTGCACTCGTCGAAAATCGAAAGCTCATACCTCTCGTCGTCCTCCAGGGTGTAGGCCATGAGTGCGGCGCCTTTCTCGACGGTGGCGCAGGTCGAGCCCAGATGAGAGGCAGCCTTGCCGTTCACCGGACTGGCGAAGCACTTACGCTGCCTGTGCCGTGAGACGATCAGGAATATGGCCACCGCAAGTAGGAGGATGACAGCGGTGAGGACACCGATGACCACCGCCATGTAGGTCGGGTCGTCGTGCTTGGCTTGAGAGACCGGAGGCTCACCAGCCAGGACCGGAGTAGAGCCGTTTTTCTCGATGAAGATGTCGCTCTGGGCTGGCGTCTCCGTGGAGGTCAGCTGCTCCTCGCTGAAGTTGCCGTGGGCTACCACTGAAACAGAAGACGTTTGAGGTGACGTTAGCGCGAGTGTAACGGATACATAAGTTACGAATATCTGCGATGGAGCATTTTCTAGAAAGTTATGCTCCCGCGGCATCCTCGTCTCGCGCTTCTTGCTAATTAAATTATCGGGTTCGTTAAAATTCAAACTGTCTCGCTCTCGCGCCAACTTATTAGTATAGTTATAAAATAACTTCTCACACGCGTTGAACTGAACAATCGTTAAACTTTACGCGAGTCTGACGAGTCTGACAGGTTGCCGCGTTTTATTCGAGTTTGTTCGCCGCCGCAGTTATGAAGTCCTTTATTGTATTCTATCTTCTATGAGAAGCGGGTGTAATTAGCATAATTAGGAAGGCAACATAATACTCCGTATTATACGAATCTATCGGAATATCAGCCAAAGTGCAGACAAATGAAAGCTCTCCTCGGTGATGGGCTTATTAAGCTCGTTCTTTCGAAATTCGAGTAGACATCACCTGAAGACAAAATGACGGTTGGAGTATATGGTGGACCCTAATTAAGCAGACGTACACCCGATGTCTATTCATATTCAAGTTAGGTCCGATTGTTGAAAGTTTGTAATTCAGACGGCGAAACGTAAAACGGAATCGTAATCAGAATACGTATATTAAATTACTTTATCTTCGCTTCAGAAGTATACTACTCGAAATACGCACATGTCGACGATCAATCCAATTAAATGAAGTGTATCTCGGCGTTGCACTTAATCATACTCGTCGCCGGGAAAAAGAGCGTAAAAACAAGTCGAGAGCAGCGTTTGCTTTATCAAATGGGACTTTTGAGACGTAAACAAGCGAGATTCCGAACTTTTTCTACCTCGCGCGGGGTATCGTGTAGTGGGCGCGAAACATAAGTGAAAGCAAAAACCGCGACACCGTCTCGCTGTATACTCGAGTTCGTCGTAAGAAAGATGACCTACAATATATTCGGAGACACGTACGTCTGCTCGAATTCGAAGTGATGAAGCTGCGCTGGATGCTTTCGTTCGCGCGCAGTGACGCTCATCTATACGGCTGGTTGGAATTTAAATTTGCACGAATGTCAATTTTTCCGGCGTTACAGGCTAAACGTCGTAAACACGAATTTATGAACTAGGTAGAACTAGTGCATACACAAAGATCGTTGTAAATTTCAGCTCGGTTGGTATTCCGCAGTACGTTTCAAATTGTATCTTATTACAGGCGTCGCGGAGCAGAGCCTAATAGAGCAATAAACTTGTAGCCGTGTACTGGCATCGCAATATTTTCCAGACACCTTTTTCCCAAATGCTTCTCACGTTTCGCGCGAGTGCGCAGCACTTACTGCAGCCTAATGGCGAAAATCATATGCAAACTGAATCGTTACGTAAGGAACGTTATGTTCACTCGCGTTATGTCTCTCGCTGTACGCATATAATACCGACGGCTGAAACTGAAAGGTTGAGGCAATAACAACTTCGGCACTAACCGTAAATTGCGGAGTGTGTGCGCGTTAACCGCGGTTCTTTTTAAAGTGTTGCTCGTAGCTCTCTCTCTCGTAATACACGGCGTCATTAGAGCGTTTTAGATTTTCCCGTCGTCGATAATCCAGTGTAGACTCGTTATCCTACGCTGATTCCCCGATATGGAAAGACACGCCGATGACAACCACTGTCCAGGAGAGGCCGTGTCTCGATCTATTAATTTCTCGATGACGCATTACAGCTGCGCGCTCGCGCTCGCTTTCCTCCCTTTCGTCGACATTCCTCGCGAACGTCGTCTATGCTTATACTTCAGATCCCCGTCGTCGTCGTCGTCTCCAAACACACGTATTCGTAGGCTATACATGCCGGGGGGAGAAAAGGCTAAAGCGCGTCATTTATACGGCTTTTGCTCGCAAGCTTAAGTCGCTCTCGTGGTGTGGTCCAGCAGCGTGGCGCAGAGTCCAACGGAATGCCCGGGATTATATGCGACGCGGGAAACAAAGCTGTCGTCGGGGTGTTTGATATCGGATTTTCGAGAGAGTCTACTGCTCCTCTCGTGCACACAAAGGCCTTTTACCTGCGAGAGCGGAGCACATGTGTGTGCGTTTCAGCTATGAAATCTGATATTAAACATTCTTTGCGCTAGACTGAGAAGGGGTTGGCTCGTCGTATGTCTTCTTGCTCTTCTTTCCGCTGCTGCAAGCGAATGGCTCAGTTACGCGTGCGGACGGGCTGAGCTTTTAGGGGCGGTTCTGCTTACCGAACTAGTTGTTGGAGAACAACCTTATTATACGCTTTTCTTTGAAAATAGAATCCATCCTTTCCGCAAGCTCCGGGCAAACCTCGAGTAAACACTCGAGAAATCTCTCTCTTCTCCCGACAATCATTTACGTTTACGCTTCACGCTAATGCTCTCTTTTCCTATTCCGCGTATAAAGTATTGCAGTCACGTCATCGGAATAACCGAAGCAGTTATTGAAAATTTTCCAATTTTCCCTCCCGTGTCTATACGCCGACCGGCGGCTTCTCCCCTGAGCTTTCCTCTACCCGGCCACCCACCCACACACAGACACACGCGTCCATAGAGCGCAAGACCATTCGCACGTATTCGCGGGAGCGTGCAGCTGACGCCCGACGTCAAACGCGACTAATGCACTGCTCCCCCGACTATACTCGCTTTCCTTGATCTGCCTGCTGCTGCGGGGCTGTGAGCGCGCGCTGGCCGTCGACGTGCCAATTTTTAGGTCTTTGATTTAGCGCTCCTAATGGAAATGCACCGCAAACTTCGTTCGCACGCCTCGGTCCGCTGCTTCGCTCCCCGCGATGAACGCGCTGGATTTTATTTCAGTTTTTTTGCTCAAAGGGGGGAGGTGATTGAAGGCTAGGAGAGGGGATGGTGTGTAGGAACGGCGATGAATAATAGTTTATATACGGCAGAGATAGAGAGTTTGATTTCGAATTCCGATGGAATCGACAGTCGAGGCTATTTCTGAATATGGGAGTAATCTTCGAGGAGTGGAACGGTTTTGAAATCGTGGCTGAAGAAGTAGTTTAATTCGCTGCATGTGAAACGTTAGAGGTGAGCTAAATTAATTGTGCTTTTAATAAAAAATGGCCACGGCAAACTTTTACGTTGATAACAAAGCTCGGGCCGAGGTGCTGTTAATTAAAAATCTTAATTCTCGAAAAAGCCCGCTCGTTTCGCAAACGTTGATCAAGGATCTGAAAAGAGTTGTTTACTTTGAATTACCCGGCGATAAAGCAAGCAAAATTTCATAATTCAGCGTGGAAATTTCGCGATGGTAAAAATCAAAATTAACAGACGATTGTCGAGAGAGAGAGAGAGAGAGAGAGAGAGAGAGAGAGAGAGAGAGAGAGCTATGGAAACGATGTATAAAACGCGAGAGAAAATTAAAGCGCAGTATGCAACAAAGAGCGTCGATTACAATATATGCAGATGAGAATCCACCTGTACAGGAAATTATCGATAGAAAGCGCTTCTGTCGAGTCCGGTGAAGATATATACACGAGGACTGTGAAAAGCGCTACAAAGCCCGTATCCTATACGAAGTGGAATATGAGCAACGCGCGAGACGAGCAAAGGGGTCTGGAAAAAAGAGAGGCAGGAAATAGCCTCTGAGCGAAGCGGAATGAATGTTAAATATTGTCATTTTACTTTGTTACGCGAACATGATTGCTCCCTTTTTAATCGTTTTAAAAGCCCAGGCTTATGAATTTTCAAGTCTTGCAGACCCGGAAATCTGGGTCAAACATTAATTTCAACGTTCGGTATATTGCAGCGTTGCGCAGCGTTGAACTTTGATAAAAAATTTTATACGGGTACTCTCTGCTTTCGTTTGATATTAAATTTAATAAATATTTAATAAACGTTACATCTTTTCAGAAAAATTAGCTCAAACAAGTCTCTTGGGCTGCTCCAAAAATCGCGAGCATCAAAAGTACGCATGATATAGAATAAAGGATAAAACTTACTAGACACGAAGGTAACTTCACTGATCATAATCCACTTGGCAGCAAAGTGCAGCCTGAGCTTAACGAACTTTCCCACGCGGTTGTGAAGTTTCACCGTCACATTGTGCGCGTTTTCCAAAATACTGTCCTCCACCGAGTTGTACGTGATGGGCTCGCCTATGAAGTGCTTTCCGCCGATGCTGAAGAATACCTCCATCTGCGAGAACACCTGCAACCCAAGAAAGGCAAAGAAAACTTCATCTCATATTCCTCAATTAATACTGGAAAGTCCATAATTTGAACTCCGAGAAAGTAATACACAAGCCTTTTAAATGATGCATATCCTTATAAACCATAACACTCTCGCGTTATGAATCATTGTCACTTTTGAAAGCTCCGGCACAAAGCTTTCCGCGAAATTCGCGCAGATTGAATGAGCTGAATTACGCGTCCTCCTCGTCGCGGCGTCGATGTGTATACATTTTCTCGTAAATCACTTTTCAGCGCGACGTTGATGGATGCGATGGACCAAAAACTTTCGCGGTTATTTGAACAGCCAACTTTTCCGTCTGTGGTTCGTTCGTTCGACTTTGCCCATGATCTTCGCGCAAGCCCTATACTGCTCGCGCAACAGTAGTGCCGGAGCAGACCATTCGCTCGGAACGCCTGAGAAGCTTTTTAAAGTTCGATGAACCGCGTGATCCTATTATAAATCAGATATTTCACGGGGAATCAATTCGAGAGCTTCTTTTTCCTCCCCCTCTCTCTCTCTCTCTCTCTCTCCACGCCGTGCGTTTGAATATTCAATGTCGCGAGCGCGAATTTACCAAGTTCTAAATAAATCGGACTGGAAAGTTCCGCGGGTGGAAAAGCTGTCGGATAGAGCGTGGTTTAATTTTTGCAGTTACTTTTTGCCGAAAGTTGCCTTATTATCGGGCTGGAGAAAATTAAGGGAGTTTTTTGATCGATTTCCTCTAGCTATATATGTGTGCATATTAATTACAGCCGGTGAACTTTCGAGCTTCGCGGACGCGCGTTATTTATTACCGTCAAATCCCAAACTAATTACATTACCAGTCGCCGCTCGCTGCATAGCGTTCGAGGCGTCTCTCGGGCGGAGGATATATAATTTAAGGAAATGTTTATCGCGTTGTAAAAGCCGAAGGACACGCGAGCGCGGCAGAGGTTTGATGGATCCATTGATTCATGAAAGGAGCCGATTTCATATTCCTGATTAAGCCCGAACACGCTATGCTTATGTTCCTCGAAGAGAAGACAGAGAGAGTATATATGACGGAATGATTAATTGCGATGCTTCCTGCGCTCCTTCGTTTTTTTCAGCGCGTGCAGCACAGCCCGTTATGTATTATTTAAAATAGATAGTCATCTTACACGAGACGGAGAGTATGGGTGTATTGAAAAAAGTCGGCTCTCGGCGCTTTGCTGACTCGTATAATCTGTTTGCTTTGTATACCATAACAGCTCCTTTATTATCCTCAACTAAAATTATTACAAATCGCATTTCACTCGCGTCGATACAGAAAATGTAACTTGTTATCCGAGCATCAGACATTAATAATTCCGACGCGCAAAGCACTTTCCAATAAATATACATCCGCGGCGGCGGCGACAAAGGGTTCAGTTCTATACGATCTCCAATTACGGGACTCGTTTTCTTGCGACTCTAAACGCCCGGCACATCGATCAAGCTCTTGTGCGCGCTCGTCCATGAAGGATCTTTCGAGTGAACGCGAGCGCGAATTCCCGTAGTGACAGGGGGCTGCGACGACAATATCGCGGCTTGTGTAGCAGGAGGAAAAACGAAAGACGCGTCAATAATATATATCCGCGGGCGGCGCAAAAAAAGCCGTCGTTTGTACTTGTCCACTGTACAGTCGCGCGCAGGACGAATGTATCGAGCGCTTATCGGAATTTGCATGTGCAGATGCTTCTCCTCGCATGTGTGCTGAGTTATGATGGGTCGTATGTACAGTGCGCTTCGGTCGATGATACAGGAGAGAATTTTTTAGGAGGTAATAGCGGTGAATTTATCGCGAAATACTATATACGTACTGAAAAGCTAGCGACCCACATTCAGCACTAGACTCGAAAGGAGCTACAGCCACAGGTATAGCCATAATCCTCAGCCCTCTATACACTCTGCTTATTTCCATTTCAAATCCGCATAGTCCAGAGCATCATCGTATAAAAATCCGTACAATGCGCATCTGCTCTCCTAATACACGATCGCACTGATATTCATATGCGAGCATTAGATTCTATTTTATACATATAGCGAGTAAAAGTCGTCGGTTAATTATTTTGACCTGACGCTTACATTTCCGGATTTTTCAGACGGGACGGGATGAAAAGCTCTTGAATATTTTACTTTATGGGACGTGCGCGCTCTCGTGTCGTATGCATTTACGCTCGTTGCTTTCAATGGAACAAAGAATACGAAGAGATGACGAGTGCGCGCTTTATTAGTATATTTATTGCGGTTTTATGCCTCGCGCGCGCAGTAAATGAGTCGAGAGAGCTCACGCTTATCAAATATTTTATTGGTTGGAAGAAAATCAGTCACTCGTATAACGGACAATAAATGCGAACTTCGCTCGTACGTATTATACGGCTTCCTTTTCAAGCGAAACAAAGATTAAAGAGGACGTGCGATGGAAGGCTATATTATTATATGGATCTAAAACCATATAGGCGGAGGCGTTTATGCAAACATTTATTCAGCGTTTCGAATGCAAAGTGATTCCGAAAAATTTCAATAACAATCCGATAAAAATGCAGATTGCATTAATTTTGCCCCCGCGCTCACGTGAGCCTGGCTTTTCCCGGAGAGGTATTAATAAAACAATATATAAGGACTCGAGGGAATGAGAGAGTCCATCATCGAAATTTAATTAAAACAAATCGGCCCTCGTTTTTCGCGTATATTATCCCATTCAGTGGATGCTTCATTCGAGTTTTTTTTATGAAAATAAACTAGGCCAACAACGTAACGACGATCGACGTTGTTTACGCTCATGCACCGCGAAAGTTATATCACGTAGGTATATTATCTAGAGCAAAAGTTCCATGTCCCATAAACAAAGCAGCGCGCGGATGCAAATTGTCCGACACGCAGCGGGATTTTTACGGCGAAACTGCCCGCGACAAAATGAATTTAGTTCCCTCCTAATAGCTCACCGCAAAAAAATTAACGGCATTTTTCACCGCTTAAAAGCCGACATCCATCCTGTCGCTTCTTCTTCTTCTTCCACTTCCCCATCCTCTACGAAACTTATAAACCTGCACCTGACCCCCGTAAATAAAGACTATCTCGAATTTCCCATGAACAAAAGCTCTCGCGCATAAACTACTCCGCGCAACCAATTTCGATTTCAAAACTTTCTCCCGCGCTTTTCATTTATTTCAAACACGCGGCTCTCGTGGAAAAATCGCCCCGTTCTGCTATACGCGCCGCACGCGAATTCAATCAGTTTTGCGTTTTATATTTAGCGATCACGTAATTCAGCTCCCTCGCATTTCCATGGCGCCAGAGGACAATTCCGCGCGGTGGCGCGTGCCTCGGCTGTGTATACACAAAAGTCGTAAAGTGCGTGAGCCCGAGACACAAACAGTGTAGTGGCGTTTGGAAAATTTAAGCGTACGTGTTTGTGAATTTTGAATTTGTGTTTTAACGAAGTTCTAGTGACAGATCTGATGAAGCATTCCAATAAGGCGCTTTTGGGATCCAGGATGCGCACCTCTATATCTATACACTCAGCTCGCGGAAAGCGATTCGGGAAGCATAAAATCATCCACGCACTACCTACCGTCGCCATCATACAGCCAGAAAGTCCAAGCGCTGAGGCAAAGTCCGGATCAAAAAAGTTTCGTCATTTCACGGCTATTCCGTATATACTTATAGTGCTCTACAACACGACCGATTCCACATGCTCTCTCACACCGTGTGCATACTTTTCCTCCGTTTTTGAACGAACGTTCTGTATGAAACGTTATTCTTTCAACTCCGGCCGCGTGCGTCAATTCGCTTCATTCAATGCGCTTAACGCGATCCTCCCTTTTGCGAATTGTTAGCAGGAAAAACAGCGCGACTTGTTTTTCGCTGCCACGCGCGATTTTTCGTTCTGTTTGCCTTTTTTTCCTGTTCGGACGCGTGTAAGGGACGCGAGACAGCTGCGGTGCTTTTGAAAGCAATTATGAGCGTGGGGAGAAAGAGAGCTTACGCTTAGTGAATGGTAAAACTCGCGATTTCGCGCTGTCGTGGGCCGTTTGAATGGATCTGAGAATACGTCGAAAACGGGTGTAATAACAGTAATGGAAAAAATTTGTATTTGAAACTCAGAACGATGACTATAAATTCTTAAAAAAAAACTGTTCCTCATATATCCCTTGTACAACAAAACTGGCGAAAGGCACAATCGAAGCGGCAGCATCGAGAATTATGTAACAGCCAGGGCTTATTAAACCCCTCGTATAAAACTTAAAAAGAGCCGGGGCGAGTAGAACGGAGGCAAGAAAGCGAATAAATCCATTCCGACGAGAGGAAATATCTGAACTCGTTCGCTTGCTCGCGCGCGCGCATCTCGATATAAAAATCACGTACTTCGCTCACTCTTATATACATATATATACACACAGCGGCAAGATTCTCTCGTCCGTCATTCAAGCGTGAAAAAAAGAGGAGCTGTGTGCCTGCATTAAGTTCATCCACTTAGCTCGAATCGAATCCCGTCGTCTCGCGCGCGAGTCATTCTTTCTTTTCGATTTTGCGCCAGTTTTCGAGGCGACTTACACGGAGCTATGCTCTGTAAAATGGAACAGCGATATATGTATCCGTCCGACTGCGTATTTATTTTTTGCAGAAACGCAAGATCCAAACCTAAACTCTCCAAGAGCTAATCTCCGTCTTTACAGGCACAGCGATTCTCTTCACCTCTAACATCAACCCATTCTCTCGAAGCTCAATTTTGCCCCCCCCCCCCTCACGCTCGTTCTCTCTTATCGCCACACACTTTCCCGTATAGCCGTCTCTTCCTCCGCTGCACTCTCGAGCTTCGCCGTGCGCATCCCGTTCCCTCTATTATCTCTTTTTCCGCACCAGCCTCTCACTCTTGCTCTGCTGCTGTGGCACGTTGCTGGTGAAATATCGGGAATTCGGCTGGCGTATGCCTGATAAAAAGCCGAGCGGAATATTCAATCAAGCCGCGACTTGAGAGCGCTGCGGCTATACACGAGAGGAGGCGCCTCTGCGCTGATGCTAATGATGCTGCCGATGATGTACGACGGCTCAGGTGTTTACGATGGGCTGAAGTATCAATTAGAGCTGCTTGGAGATTTTTTCTAAATGAATGCTTCTGAACAATTTATACCTTACTCTTTTGATTTTATATTCGTTAATAATTTGAATATATTTGAATAGAGGTTGAAGAAAGTCTTCTTATCATCGAGTCACTTAATATTCTCCAAGTACCTCTCCAAATACGTCAAGAACATTATACAATTTCGCAACAGAATACCCTCTTTCGAAATGCATTCAATCAAAGAGCAAATCAACGCGCAACAAATCGATTTAAAAATCCTTTCGTCTTCGCTGCAGAAAAAAGAGGGTCTCTCATCTCTCCAGGAGCTTTCAACGGCAGCCCAATTAAATTTTATTCACTCCCGGCCCATAGACGGACAAACAGTCGTGCGCGCGCGTCTCGAGAAAAGGCAAAGGCAAACGTTCTCTGCAGCGTCTGCAAAAAGTGGACGGCCAGATAAGATCGAGGCAGGGGTAGGTAGTCCTCCACGTCGAACGACGAGTCTCGAGCCTGTTGATCTGGCCGCTGCTTTGGTATTCAGCGCGAATCGGAGCGCAGACGACGGCAGCGGCGTTATGCCAAACTGAGCAGAACAAGCGATTTCACAAGTTTAACGATCAGGGATATACTCTTGGCTTCTCCCTCTCTCGGCAGTGAGTTCCCTTTTTTCTTTTACTTTGATTTTCTTCCTCTCCTTCTTACTCTTCAGTTATTGCTCGCGAGTCTACGGAGATTCTTTTCTTCGGGGTATTTTGATAGAAGAATTTTTTTCTGTGTTTTGATTTCGATCGTTAAATATTTTGATGAAATTCAAGCCTACGTTTATGATTACAGAGAAAACGACTTTGAGGCGATCGGAAACATTATTTATAGCGCAATGAAACTATATAGTACTAACTCGAGTAAACTAACTTCGATAATAAAGCCTGGCTGCAGTGTATTTTGTTCGAAAGTTCGAGTTTCAGTCGACAACAAGGGATGACATTTTATCTCCAAAGGGCTCTGATTTACCGAAGTTTCAATCGGAATTCTTCGCTCGTACTTCTCGCTGCAAAATTCAGCTCCGCTTCGAAAATTCTTCACCTTTCGCGTCTCGCTCTCTGAGTACACCTTCTATTTTGACTGGCAGCGTAATAACAAAACTCGAGCTTACGCACGAAACTTGATACCACACCTACACCTGCCAAATTATCCAATCTCCATGCATAAACAAGCGGTGAACGAAACAAGCCAATAGCACACAGCACCGCAATCGGCCAAACCATCTCTAAAATCAGCCTACAACCGGCACTTAGCCATAATCCCGGTTATACACCGGCGGCGCTTTCCCCAAGCACTTGGCCACAAACGCACACAGACGAGCTGGAAAATCAGGGCGCAAATGAGTGGTTGCAGTCACGACGCTCGATATTCAAATTTTCCTCTGATGCGTATGTATCCGCGTGTTATAGCTATAGGACGGAATCGGTTACGCTCCCACACCGCGATTATCGTTGATTTCAATTAGAGCGCGCACGTGGATCGCATATGAATAGCTCTCGGGTTATGGTCGAATTATGCTGATAGATTCTAATTATTATCGTTGCCCGACACACCGGAGACATCGTACGCGTGTATTACGGCTGGATGGGATTTCGGGGGCCTATTGAATACACGGGATATATTTCGAAATAGATGTATAGAACACTCACCCTGATATCTCTGTTGAACTGATTATTGCAGACGATGTGGACAGCCGAGAACTCCCTGACGCGATCGAACTCGAACTTGATCTCGATGGGCTGCCCGTTCCTGCTGTCGTTCTTCCAGCCGACCCAGCCCTTGCCCTTCTCGGGCTTGTAGTTGTCTGGGCCCGAACGACCGTCGACCAACAGGCCCATACCTCTTCGCAGCTCACCGTCCCAGTGTCCATCGTACGTCGAGTCGTAGAAGTAGTCGTTGCCTCGTTTCTCTCCCTGGGGCATCGAGTACGAGACTATGCCGTCTGGAAACAGGAATACACACATGGGCGCGGGGATAATGTATCGGGACGCGCAGCGTCAAGCGAAAGAGAGAGAAGGAAGAAGTTTTCCACGTGTCAGCGAACTCGCCGGATCCGTGCTTACTGGCTCGGCTGCTGCCAACTTTTCCCGGTACACGCCGTTTTCCTCGATGGAGACGGAGAGAGGATGTATTTTTCCGGATGGCAGAAGAGACGAGTTTTTAGATATTTTAAAAACGTGTCGCGCGCGAGTGCGGAGAAATAGGATAGTTCCGAGATCCGAGTGTGTGCGTAGTCCGACGGAAGATACACGATGGGGTTATTGCGCGAGGAGTCGATTGAATCGCGAGAAATAATAAATAGTGTCACGGCTCGTGGCGTTCGATTCTTAACGTTGGATGTGCATTTCCACGTGTCGGAATAGTAGTGTAATATTCTATTCTTCTGACTTCTTTTAGTAGAAATACGAAGCAGAGTGCCGAGCTGAAATCAATTGAATTTCCAGGAACCACGGGTCATTACAACGGATTAGACTTCGTTAGGCCGACGAAGTTAAGGATAAACTTCCGGAAGCATCAGGGCAATAACGTCCGAGCTCAACCAAAGTTTCCATATGCAACACTTGCTCATCAAGCCGTACGCTCCTAATTGAAACATATCCGTCTTTCGCGCTAAACCGTAAAACGCATGGCATCTGGGAACACGTTGTAGCAAAAATAAACTACCGACCGCCATTAGTGGTTTTACGCGGTGGTATCGGTCGGTTTTTTCTCCAGATGGACATTAAATAATACTTACCGTTCCAGTAGCATCCGTACAATTCCACGCGCATGCAGACGGTGCGCATGTGGGAGTCGTAGGGCAAAAAACGAATCTTGCTCGCCCATATGGGCGGGTCCAGCTCGTGTCTCGCCTCTAAATACGTGTTCTCATTACCCTTAATCACCTGAAAAACACAGACGAGAAAAGGTTGTATTATAGTTGTTTGTTGAATTATTTATATTTTTCGTTCACGCGTTTCATCGAGAGGCTGTCGATAAATTCGCGGGAGTGTTTTTTAAAGAAAAGATATCGCGTGTTATTGAAAAGCTTCGGAATTGATTATATTCACGTCACTTCGCCTGTCGACCTATTTTTCCGGACTATCATTATTCGTTCATTTTTCCCCCTGGAATTTCTGGGTCAATCGACTCCGCGTGTACGCAAGCTTTTGCGAATAAATCACGAGAAAATAAACGCTCCAACCCGTGGTGCAATATTTTTTCGCGTGAATATTCTAAAAAAATAATTCTCTCGCGCTCTCCAAAATCGAATCAGCGCCTGGAGAACACAACGCTTCAAGAATTTCCACCGTCATCCGAAATTCCAGCCATCCATACCCATCAACTCGCAGCAGCAGCAGCAACGTCGCAGATTAATCGCTCACGCGTCGGCTCTCGGATATTGATTTCACGCGCGCCAGCTGCATTTATGAATAAAATACTTGGCTTTATTTGATGCGAAAAGGGCGCGCAGACTTTCCTCGTGCGCTTGAAAAGAGGCGCACATAATCCTTTCCCGCCGATGCCAGTGTCGACGACGTACACGAATTCCACGAAGGGGTGGTTTCCGAGAGAGAAAGAGAGACGTCTGACTTGAGTGGGTGAAAGAGACGTGTGTGGCCTTTTTAGCCTTCAATATATGGAATTTCAAAGCTGCGTGTGTATGTGGGAGAACTTCAAAGGCCGGGGCGAAGACAAACTTTGGAACTGGAAATTAAAACGGGCTTTTCAATCTCTGCGTAGCGCGGAGGTAGTGCGGAAAGTTTCTTGCGCGCTGGAGTATAGATATACACATAGGTTAGATCGTGCGCGATAACTTTTACTGTTGGAAATATCAGGAATATGCGTTGAGTTTATGATAATGTAAAATACTTTATTGGTTAACAATTATTAAAATATGTGTACAAGAGTAAAAGAGTCTCTGTACTGTATATCTGTATCTGTGTATATCTGTGTGTATTTGTGCGTACACATTGTTGGCGAATTCCAACATTTACCTTATCATTTTGTAATTAATCGCGATATTCCGAGTTTGTAATTACGCAAGAGGGTGAGCTGCTCGTGATATGCGCCGCTAGTTTTTTCCGTTTTAATAAAGCTTGAATCAACATAATTATACCCTCTCGAGCTTTAGAGCGGTGTATTCTATTTATTATTAAAATTACAATTGTTTCCAGCTACGTAATTCCCGCAATGACCCACCATTATGTATAAGCTACTCCCGTATACGCACCAAACGATCTCTCCCCCCCCTCTCTCTCTCTCTCTCTCTCTCTCTCTCTCTCTTGAGTAAAAAGATTTTAAAAAATCCCCGATGAAAACTCGTTTTAAAATTCAATTTTCCCGAACGCACTTCGCAAAACTAAAACGCCCGAGCGCAAAAAACCAACAGCAGCAGCAGCAGCTCTCTGTGTTAGCATTAACAGGCGGCCAAGTTGGTTAAAACGACGTGCAGACTTTTAAAGTCATCACATCAGCTGCAGCGGTGCTGGATTTGCACTATCATATATGCACATTCATTCCCCCGCGGTGAACGCGCGGCGGCAAGATTTACATGAGTAAAATGTAAATGTTAGCCCAGGCCGCCTATTAATTTCGCATAGAGCTGACCGCGTATACGGGAAACTCAAAGTCATCACCCTCCTCTCCTGCTTTTTCCTTGCGCAAATAAGGGACGATTTTCTCAATAGGTGAGAGAGGAAGCGCGCGCGCTGTGCCTTCCGCTCCAATATTTATCTCGATAAATGAAAATGGACGTGCGCGCAGGGGGCGAGGCTTATCAGGGCCTGTCTTTTCACTCGTCGGTGCGGGAGAGAGAGCGCTTCTTGACGTGCAGTGCGTGCGTCAGCCCTTTCTTTCTTTCCTTTTTCACGGCGCCGCCGACGAGCGAAGATTACGTCGGCGCGTGCGGTTGACGGCAGTACGTGAGCCTGTCTCGAGATATGACGGCTGGATGCAGTGGGTTTTTAATGGTTTATTGTTGCTGCGCGCTCAGGCGCGCGGAGTGAGGTTATTGTTTTTCTTTTTCGCTCCGAGAAAGAGAAAGGCGGCGCAAGATTGAAATTTGATTTTTGCTGGTTTTAAACTGTTTTTCCGTCCCCCGCCCGCTGGACATTGAACGTCATTATAAACGTTTCTAGGTAGGTATACACATGTGGTGTTTGATGAAACGTCGGCTTTCTTGGTGGGTGAACTGACGAGCGATGAAAATTCATGCAGGGCAGGAGGTTTTAATTGATTTTCCTGCACGTAATTGATTGGCGACTTTTTTCTCTCTTTTTTAGAAAATTATTCACGATTGTAAAGCCTGATACTCCCTATACTCTCACTCTTTATACATTATCATACTTCATCACTCTGTAAAAAGAACCCGCAATCCATCAATTTAATCAATTAAAATTACGTTAATTCACTCTTTTCTTAGCCTACTACGACTTTCAATCAAAAGCTTCAAAGAATTCTCGAGTCCCCATAACTCACCAACTCACGCAACGCTCTTGGATCTCATAACCTCTCTGCACACCGCGCAATTCCATCCGTCCAGCAGCAGCAGCCCATTAATCCAAAAAAAGTCGAAAAGTCCCGGCCGCAAGCAGCTATCGCTATCGCGCTTTGGGTGCGACAACTCCGCAGTCCCAGAGCGCGCGCAACATCCTCCAACGATGTAACAGACGTCTACGTTCGCGTGACGCGTACAGCAGAACGCGTAGTCCGCGCACGTCTCGGCTTCGAACAAGAGTCCTTTTTGCCGTGGCGGCTGCGGCTGCCGCTGCATCTGTATTCAGCGGACACTGGCTCTCGTGTGTATAGTCTTTGTCGCGGCCGATCTGCGCAGTCGAGACGGAAAACGCTCTCTCTCGGGGACGCAGGTTTTGTCGAGGTGTCGCTCGCGCGCACGCTCGGAGAGTTGCAACTGCTATATGCCCCGGAGGAGAGAAGCTGCGGTACACGGCTGATGGGATTAGGCTGTCGTGCGTTATACTTTTGTCTTGTTTTGGAGTCGCCGCCGTCGCCGCTGCAGCTGCGATAGAAGACCGTTGGGAGTACGGCGTTGGATTCAGGTGAGATAATTGATACGTCTTTCTTTCGTTAGAACGATTTTCCAGGGCTTTTCGTGAAGAGAAAATCGAAGAGATATCCTCCTAAAATATGTGAGAGTCGTCGAAAAAAGGCATTCAGAGCTGCGCGAGCTTCCAACGCAAAATAAATTCGTGCAGAGAGACGAGCTTTCGCGCGTCGGTTCTATTTAATCAACTCACACAGCGGTGGTGGCGTCTCCCCCGAAAGTTCCTTCCGCGAAGAAGCGCACGCAAAGAGCCATCCCTCGGCTAATGCAATTTTCTGCCAGGTTATGCGGTAAAACGTGACGACACGCTCGCGCACACGTGCCATAAGTAGCGAGCAATTACTCCGGGTCGAACACGAAGTTGACTCGCTGTGTGTGATGCGCTTCCGTCTGATGAGTCTTGACTCGATCCTCGAAAGCGCGATTTCCGGCGAACGAGCTTGCAGGGAAACGTTTCGTGAAATTGCTGATGATTTCGGCTCTCTTTCTCTCGCAGTGTTACGCCAAAAATAAAAGATGTGAGCTTTTAATACTCGAATGTTCGAAGCAAATAAAGCAACAAACCAATCGCGTGCAAGCTCCGGCTACAACGATAATTACAGGACTGCGATCCTAGCTTTCGATAAGTCGCGCGTCGGGTCGTTAATAGCGGCGATTAGCTGCCGGTCAACCGTGCCATTACCGGCGTAAGATAATTATCGAGACGGCGAAAGCCCCTGTCTTTTCGAGCTTGCAAGCACCCGCGATTGGAACGTGACGCTGTCGCGTGTTCGCTAATAAAGAACGACCGAGACTCACGTAGTTTGTCCATTTATCGTTGCTAATGACGATTATTAATGCAGTCTCTCTTGCTTTGCGCAAGAGAAACAAAGACAAGTTTCGCTCGAGTTTGCAAGCGTCGTATAATGCTGAAACTCTTGGTGGAAGATTCTTCTGTGTAGGATGGTCTATTGAAAAAAGGAAGCTCGCTTGGCTGAAAACACTTTCCGTGATTAATTCACGCACAAACTTTTTGATGGATTGACCTTAAGCGCGGCGCCCCCTTTTTGCGTTGGTCTGTATCTCGTGCGTACGAATCGTTAATGCTTTTCCATTATTGAACTAGACTAATGGCTCTGTTTACTCGGGGATTTGAATTCGTCGGATTTTTGTAAAATTTATTTCGCTTGGTTAAACGCAGCGAGCTGCTAACGGAAAAATACGTTTTCCGAGAATTAGATCTACTTAAGTTTGTAACTAAGAACATTAATCCAGGGGGGTAGATAAACGTGAGCTTGCGGGAGTTGAACAATAAATATCGCGTTCTTAAGTACTTCCTTTTAAATTGCGCAAGCTCCAGGGGAGAAATATTGTTTTTTAACAATTATTTTATTTCAAAGCTCCACTCGGTAAACTGAACTGGCGACTAACCGCGTTGCAGCAATACTCTAAATCATCTCAAGCGGGAATTAACCTTAAACCGTATACGTTAATTAAATTTTACCCACCGAAACCGGACTAAATCCTAGCTATATAACGGGGCGCAAAAACAAATAATTGGCGCTTCTCAATTCTCCCTCTATTCCCCCCCCCCTCTCTCTCTGTTTGACCTAGATGTATATTCCCCACTGCACACACCCCATCCGCGCGAGTACCGAATTTCATGACACCGATATATATTCCCCAGTAAAACCCAAAAAAGAAGCCGAACGTGTACACACAGAGTCGAGGATGCAGGGGGGTATGAGCTTGCGCGCGGAGAAATAAAAATCGCGTTCACCCGAACGTGTTCGTTTTGACCGCTGTGACGTGCCGCGCTTACCCAAGTGTGCAGGGCATACTTGCACTATATACATGTGTGCCTGCGGATTTTCGTGCAAGCTGCCGCTGTCAAGCTTGCGCCGCGACATATCCGGTACACGTATAGGGGGCTTTTTCGAATTCACCCGGCTGTTCCGGGAAGCCCTATGTTAAACCGCGAGCGTATTTAGTCTCTGGCGTAGTGGGTGATCCTGAAATGAGCGAACCCATATTAGACGCTCGCTATGCACGCGCGGAGGATTGTTGTAAACTCTATTTTCGAGTATATCTTGCGCATGTGTGCATCCAGAAGTTTCTCGTATCACGATGACGAAGAGAGCTTTTTCTCGGAATTAGCTAGAGGAGTTTCGCACGAATATCCTGTTTTCGTCGCGCGTTATTTTTTTGGCGGGAAGAGGCTTTCAATTTTTAGCGATGCAAATATCTACATTTCGTATGCGCGCGACGAGATGCATTGTATATATATATACACACACGCGGCGGTGTTATATGACAAACAAAAGCTGCAATAGCCTAATTCGCTGGATTACGGCTATAAACATATGAGAAAATTCAAAATTTGTGAAAGCTTTGTGAAGATCGTAAGTGGATTAAGCGCGTGTGTGTATGGGCTTGTATACGTTTCGTGTAACTGAAAAGCGAAAGCCTGTCATTAAGCGTAAACGCTGCGCGCTATCAAAGGCTTTAAAAAACAATATACGCAGTAAACGTATGAGGATTAAAAGTTTAAAGCATCAGCGAATCCGAGCTTTCAAAATATTCATACAACCATATGGACAATAAAAGCATCGCGACGATTCAAAATCACGCAGAAAAAAAAAACAACGAACGTTGCAGCGCTCGCGCAACTACGAAAAAAGGAGAACCGCGACGAAGAGCGAATGCACATACATACACACATAGCAGCGAGAGAGACGGGAAGTGGGATACAGAGCCTCTTTGCAACGCTCGGCGGCTGTCAAAGAGGAGACCAGCGGTAATTAAGCTTCCGACGAGTCGTCGAGGAGCTTTTTCGGAGCCCGCATGGCTTTAAATAATAAATAGTCTGGGCGATAAAGCGCCTCTCGAGGAGAGCCTCCGCTACTCATTAAAGCTGCTCACCCGCGAGCGAAAGAGAAAAAAGAGAGGAGGTCGGGTTTGCGAGCTTTGATTGGCTGAATGATCTTTTATCGTCTGGGAGAATCTAAACGCATAAATAAACATTCGATCAAAGTGGAAGCAGCGAAACTTGACGTTCGGAAATTATTCGCGCGGAACAATTTGTAAATCAGCATCGGAAGATGGTGTAGTAGTTCGACAGCAGGGCGAGGTTATACGCGGTAAACTTTTTATTTGCGGAACTACCAGTTGCCGGGAGAAGCTCAGTATAAATAAGTTACAAACTAGACGAAAGTTTATCGGACTTGGAGACTTAGTTAGTTAACTTTTAAACAAGTGCCCCGACAACTTTTGCGTGATCACCAAAAACGAGATTCTCCACAGTGTTTAAGAGGCAGTCGCTTGATCATACGCTTCTCATCCTTTCGAGCGTCGTTTTCTCCAGCTTCTCAAAAATATTCCGCACTATACAATGAAAAATGATACGTTATACTGCTCCGTGATAAAAAGTACTTTTGTTTCCATCCCTCACACCGCAGTGAGCTCGAATCACCGCTTATTATTTCGTCTCTCCGCACGCGCGCACAGCCGATTGACGTTAATTCGCCCGTAAAGCGCAGACGAGCAGCAGCTTCTTCCGCTCCGCGATTGCGCACAGCCTTGTTTTTTTTCTCTCTCTTTCTCTCTCTTTCCAGCCACGGGAATGCAAGGCAAGCACACATTGCGTGTCGACGAACGAGTTCGTTTTTCTTTTCCATCGACTTTTAATTTTTTTCTTGCGAAACTAGCGCCGCTTATTAATGGCGGCAGTTTAACGAGATTACGCATGCACGACCGGCTGCAGTACCCTACTCGCGCGCAGCTGATTACGTGGTCGAGGAGGAAAAAATGCGCGGAAGGTGTAACGAAGGCTGCGGGTGAGAAAACGCGGAAATTGATGGGTTTTACCGACGAGCTTTATGATGATTGAAGGCCTACACCAAGAGAGATTTCGCGTGTTTGATGCCTCTCGCCGTAAAGCTCTGATTGAGGTTTTTTACGGTATAACGAAGCGGGAATCATCGACACTTACCATGGAAAATAATCAATAAAAGTATATAGACTAGTTCTATTTTAGACTCGCTGGCGCGTGATTACGCGATAAAAACAACAAAAAAGAGAGAGTCGTGATCGACGCAGAATAAAACCAGAGCTTCGTTAAAATTCATTGGATTCCAGGAGAGAGCGCGCGGAGAGTATCATTAATAACTGGGTCGCTCGATTTTTTTTCCGGAATTCCTCGTCGCGCATCAAATTAAACCGTCCGTGAGTTGCCCTGTGTGTATAATCGCAAATTGCTGTATCGCTGGGGAATGTCTCTCTCTCTCTCTCTCTCTCTCTCTCTCTCTCTCTCTCTCTCTCT
>QLSS01000041.1:212483-224596 GCA_024372645.1 Trichomalopsis sarcophagae
GAGAGAGAGAGAGAGAGAGAGAGAGAGAGAGAGAGAGAGAGAGAGAGGGTCCACTTACACAATTGTCAACTGCACGGACGGCAGTTTGCGTCGGCTAATGGGACAAGATGAAAATTTGTCGTTGAATCGGTGCAGATCGAGGTGTATCAAAAGAGATCCTGATTCACCGGCACGTGCGATTCCAGAGTTTTCGAAAATTACGATCCTGCATGATTCACGAGTGAATATTACCGTGGTATTATTCATTAAAAATTATACGATTATTAAAGAGAAATTTAATTAATTTTTACGACTCTAATATACGCTCGCACGCAAGCGAGCGCAGAGGACAAGGTGTGTGTGTGTATGAAATTTCTCACGGCGTTCACATAGCTGGCGCTGAGAATTTATCAGTAAAAGCACATAATACAAGAATTTTGAGAAATATTCGATTGAGAATTTTCGGTACCAATTATATTCTCCAAATTTTCAGCTTATTATACGCGTTACACTACACACACATACGCGCAGCAGCTCGACACTGTACATCAATTAAATTGATAAAACATTCCCATAGCGTATAATAATTCCAAAGTAAACCACACACGCTGCACCTCTGACCATAAACTCTCTCTTACAGCGAAAACCTCCCCTCGACCTTTCGCCTTATTAAATTACAGCATTTCCTCCTCTCCTAAATATATGACTTCTCCTCGTCGGCAGCAGTGTAAACAACAACCTCGCTCTTATACAGTCTTCGAAGCGTGCATCCCATAATCTCGCGTTATACCGCTTAAATTCTCAACCCTTTCCCCTTCATTTCCGAGGGGCATATTAATCGAACACACTCGGCTTCGGCCGCTAACTAACCAATTGGCCGTGTATTTATTTTCTCCTCTCTCTCTCTCTCTCTCTCTCTCTCTCTCTCTCTTGAGGCTGCAACTTTACGGGCGGACCTACGCCAGTATTTATTGGCCGTTCGTCTGATTTATCATGCCGAAATGCCGGCGCTGCACTTGCGGCCCTCTCCGGATTAATGACGAATGTTCGCGGCGATCGTATCCGCGAGATTCGCGCGGATGTGTGGAAAGCCGAGAGAGAGAGAGAGAGAGAGAGCGAGAGAGAGAGAGAGAGAGAGAGAGAGAGAGAGAGGACTGCCTCGATCGCCTTATTCGTTTGCGGAAATTCGATTGTGATCGAGTGTTATATACGCTCGCTATGTAATAAGAAGAGCCTAACTCGGGCGAGATTTATCGCTGTGATCGAAGTTTGAGTGGCTTCGGTGTTGAGGCTGCTTGGAAGGTATAGGGAATTTTTGGTGGGATGAAATTAAAAAAAAAATTGTATATGATAAGTAAGTGCTATAAATACTCGCGGATAACGATTTCAATCTTCTCCGCCGGCTGCACTGTTATTACACCTCATCGCATGTGCTTTCCGCGGCATTATCTCCTACGTAGCGATATGATTAGCTCGAGAGGAGAATCTCGTAGAGTTTAAGAGGTGGCGCGGAATATTTATTTCACGTCGAGCGTCGTACGTAGCAACCCTTACTTTAGGTCCGATTATCTTTCAATGAGAGATTTTTACGATCCGTTGTCGTAAATTCTGAATTTATTACAGTTGCGCGGATGTAAATCGCACTTCGCGCACGTCCCAGAGAAAATGACAGGAAGCTAAACAAATTACGCTGAAAAGCTTCGTGTTCTGTGGATATATAGAAAGAGAAAGAAACCAGCCGAACAATACGGAAATCGCGGCAGAAGAGAAAAAAGGGAGATAAGGGCAAAAGCGTCCAACGTTCGGCGCGGCGGGCCAAAAGCCAATGAAAGCGATCCCTCGGGCTGAAATTCCCATTCTCTCTCTTTCTCTCTCTCTCTCTCTCTCTACTCGCGCGCGCACGTGTGTACATATGCCTCTGCCGATGCGTACACACTATATCTCGGCGCTGTAATTCCCCTCGTTGAACCTGACTTTTATTATTTCTTTTATTGCCTCGATCGCTCTTATTACTCGATTTTTTTTATAGAAAGCGAGAGAGAGAGAGAGAGAGAGAGATAGAGAGAGAGAGAGAGAGAGAGAGAGAGAGAGAGAGAGAGATCGAAGCCAGAGAGGAATGATCGACCCTCGTTATTCCGCCTCTTTTCAGCCGGATTAAGGGAATTTATTTTGCAAAGTTCTTTTTTCGAGGCAAGATAATCAGAATTTTTATTGGAGTTCTATGCAAGCGCGCGCCGCGTTTTTTTTCGGCGGCCGATATAACGATGCAGCTATTAATTAAAAGCCTCGGGTATTGGTATAGGGATATGCTAGTTGTGTGTGTGAGTGTATGAAAATGAATAAGCTTCAGTGTTATCGATGATTCGCTGGTGGTATTTTTTTATGAATAACTTTTACGCTCCGGCGAGGTAGCGAGCGTTCTCTGGAGTTTATTCGAAAAATGTTTGTTATTAGCTTAGAAAAATGCCTTTGACGGACGGACGAAAGATTACAAAGTATGCTTGCAGTGTACGCGACGTCAACGCACTCTGAAGTTTCAGTGAAAAATACCTCTAAAATTCATCTAAAAAATGCTCTATAAAAATTAGAGAATAAGCACCCATCCTCTCTACTTCTATAACAACAAAAAAAGGTTTTTGAAAAAAGCACAAACACCATTAGCAAAGCGACTCTATTCCGAGTACTCGCGTGCACACACGTCGAGGAAACAAATAAACGAACAAAAAAAAACTATACGCGTAGGGAGAACCATTGCGGCGTACGCAAGCTCACGTAGAAAGGACGAAACCGATGCACGGACGAAACGTCCTCGGAAAAGAACAACAAACGAATCCAAACGATTTACATGCATAAACCGTACGTACTCGCAGCCCTGCGCGCGCGTGTTTTTCTTGCGCATTCGCTTTGCATCCGCTTTTTAACGTTTTATTATTTCCAAGTTATGTGTGCACCGCCTGATGGCATTCCCGGCTCTCTTTTCCCGGAAATTATGTCACGGAATCAAGTGTACAGTCTCCGCTTTGTGGGATTGAGCATCTACCATTTCGCTAAATAATTATTTGAAAGCTTGAAAAAAAAACATACACACACATCGTATGCACACCCCGATTAACTAATTATTCGCAAAGAACTTCAGAGAAAGCGATCCCCCGTGGAGTCTTAAAATTCCAGAACATAAACTACGGGATGGCGCCTGCGCGTGCTCTCTCTTTCCGCGCCGGTAAAAAATTCTGGATTTACACGGACGCGCGACGACTAATTCGAGGCAGCAGCAGCGGCGGCGAAGCAGCTCAAAGGCTCGCGCTGACGAACGGCGAAACTGAAAAATGACACGGAGGCATAGCGCAGCGGGAATCAGAAAAGGGCGAAAGAAACGCCAAGAATGCCAGCGGCATCAGCGGAAAATACGAGCAAAAACAAAGACACGCGGGACAGTGACATCGGCGCGGGAAAAAACGAACGAGCTGAGTGAAGTGTATCGCATGCGAGTCGCTTGCAGAGAGGATGAGAGAAAAAATTAACGTGACTCGCGTGTGCGCGAGGTTGAGACAAAACAGAAAAGATGTTAAAGATATAAAGATTCTCAATCTGATGGTGAAGAGTAGCAAAGGATAATGGCGAACGGAACTTAACTATCCTTTTCCTCGAGATTATTATAGACAGTTATAGCACAAACGGGAGATACGGGCCGATGAAAGTCAGTTTTGGCATGCGGCTGATGTAACGCTTTACATGCACAGGTTTGAGAAAGTCTATAAGTGGTGAGTGGAGAGCCAGACCAAAAATGCTTTGTATATACTTTTTGTAAACAATAAATACACTCTGCCGTCACCGTGTCTTCATTAGAGTAGGATTTCGTAATCATATTTCACTCACACGTGCAGATCGAGTAGGTGTAATGAATTGCGCACGTTTAGTGATGGCTTCAACTAACCTGAAACACGAAAACAGAAGTTCAAATTATTCGCCATCCTATTTGAATGGATCTCGTTAGTTCATAAAATCACTCTGCAATAACCAGAGTTAAAATTTGTATTCACTGTGCATCTGCCTCCGCATGCATCAAACTAATATAATTAGCAAGGAACTCGCTCTCTGTAACAGCGGTTTGTCTCGCAGTTACAGCTACTTAGAATTCGCAGATGAAATCAGGAAGTTATCTAACCGATACATAGTCGCAAGCCAGCGCGTGAGCTAGTTTACAAACGGAGAGTGATGCATTCCAAATTAGAGACCACGCTCTGCAGTTGCAAATAATTAACGCAATTTCAACCCTATGAATCCCCCTCCCAATATACACACATAATCGGACAACTCAAACAATTCCCCGTGCGCACGCGGAGCAACATTTTTAATCTCCCCCGAACAAACGACCCAACAAACTCTCTCTCTCTCAATTCCTTAAACCACCACGTCCGTTTCGAAAATTGATTTACCTGGACCGCTGTGCACATATACGTACACACGCCCGCAAGTAAACAGTGCAATTTCAAGCGTTCTCTATACATGGCGTGGTAGGTAGGTAGGTTATATAGAACGCATCGGGAACAACATTCCGAATCCAAAATTGGCCGCGCCAACGCGGAACTTCTCGTTCCGCAAAGCCGCCGCGCAACAATGGCTGAAACTATCTCTCCGCGTCTTGAGCTTGCAGCAAGCTGAGATCTGCACGTGCGCGCGCGCGTTAATATTGTTCCCGCGCTACCGGATAAATTCGATCGCGCCTTCCTCTCGCCTATACTCTGTGTAAAGAGGATCGCTTAAGAAGAAGCTGCTACTGAGCTGCATTATATATAAGACCTCGATATTCCTATATACAGCCCGTTGAGCGTTTCGGATAACTTCGAGATTTGGAAATTAGGTCAGGTGATTATTTAATATAAGTTGAATAATTCGCGCGAGCTTTGAATTTAACTGTGTCACGAGAGGGTTTCTCAGTTCGAAGCTATATAGTATCGAGACCGCGCTAATTCTCCTCTCTGGCACTTGTTTCGCTAATTGTCGTCGGGATTCCGTCGAATTTAAAAAGTTTGAGAGACTTTAAGTCGCGGGAAGAAAGTTGGGAGGGACGAGAAGAGAAATAAAATCGTCGTATGTGCGGGGGTCCATTTGGACCGAATCCCGTGGAAAAACTCGAGCTTTGTTCATCAACGAGTAATTCAATTTTGCGCCTGTCGCTTCGTCAAAATATTTTAAACTCTCGTTTTCCCGCTAATCCCATCCGAAAAAACTGAAACTTCTCCCGCGCGTCTATAAAACCGAAGTTTCTCCTCGCGAATCTACACAAACTGTTATATTATCTCCCACGCGTTCGTTAACTCTCCCGCGATCTTTGCACGGCGCGTCGTTACAAAAGCAGCCAAAGGGACGTCGACGACGACAAGTCCAGAGAAAGAGAGAGAGAGAGAGAGAGAGAGAGAGAGAGAGAGAGAGAGAGAGAAGCTCGTCGGGGCGATTTCAATGGCGTGCGACCTCATTACCGGAATGGAACTCATTATCGTTATGCAGAAGCGTTTGTATTTTGTTGTGTGTGTGCTCTGCGTGTGCGTGTGCGTCTGTCTCTATATATGTATAGATATAGAGAAGGACTATACATACCAGCTTTAATGGCCCCGAGTCATTCAGTCGCACACGAAACCACTCGAAGTTGCGCAGAAAGGCCGGTGCGCGTCCACGAGAGAAAGACCAAAGCTCTTTTATTTCGCTCGCGCGCAGCTCACTCTCACACTCTATGTGTACGTGTGTGTGTGTTTCTGAGCTACACATGGTACAGGGACGGCTCTGAATTCACCGAGGACTACAGCAACTTGCAGACAGTTGCGGCTCGGTTGCTGAGTTTAAGTGTCTTTCGCAGGAGCTTCTCTTTTATTTTTGTCGCTCTTTTTTTTCCTCGACGAAGAGAGATTTTTCTCCAAAGTGGTTCAACTTTTCAGGTTGACTGCTTTATTGTTGCATACGGCGCCGTATCAGGCAGTGTAAAATTCGTTAAAAAATATCCTCATCACCCACGCGCATTTATTACTCTCCGCTATGTTTTTCGGGCCGACGCTGTTACGTATATAGTACCTCGAGAGTCTTGACTGGTAATTGCCGTGTGTGTATGCCTGTGGATAATTTGGAATTTGCCTCTCGGCGGCGGCGGATCAGGTTTTGTCCCTTTTATTATCGTCCTTGGACACCCCGTGAGTGAGATCGGACTTTGTTCCAAGGCGCCTCGAGTTGTTAAGCTTTCGGCGGGATGGCTTTTAATTATTTTGTCCCCGCGAGAACTGGTTTTCCAGCACTGAATTATTGTTACCTTTTTTCAGGTAGCGCCACCGCACGATAACATCGACGTCCGTTTTTATTCGCCGATATCCGTCCGTGCGTAATTGCCGTGTTCTTTTTTTTGCGATAAATATTTATCGAACTTTCCCCTCGTTTATCACAAGCGAGTTATTCGTACAATTAAAACAATAAGTTCATATACGCGAGCGGAGGAAAATACGGGTGTTTACCTTGGAATTACACGTTCATTAGGGCAAATTCGTGCTCAGCTCGCGCGCACGATTTTAAAACAAACATTTGCACTCGGGCGTCTTGTAATTACGCCGTAATTAATTCTATTATAAAATTAACGCGCTCATTGCATCGAGGATTCAGCGCAGCCGTAATAATTCAATCCTCGATCCGAGCTCGCGCCACAGGGAGCTCTTATTCTTCCGAGCGAATAAAGACGCGGCCAATCGCGAATATCGTATAAGCATTTGAGTACACACGTCAACCGACATCTGGACCAATTTCACGGCGCATCAACGACGGCCAATATGTACCCCCTGAAATTAATAAATCGAAAAAGCAGCGAATGAAAAGAATAACATATTCATCTCCATTACCACCGCTTAGTATCATAATCCGCGACCCCTCGACGCAGAGAAAAAAAGTTATTCTCTTTCTCTCGCGAACAAAATGCTCGAATAGGAAGCGACCTTACATACCCCCGTTGAGCACAATGTGCACGACGTCGCGTCCGCGTGTACTACTCCAAATCCCCGTATATTCATACACACACACACACACACACACACACACATATATATATATATATATATATATATATATATGTGTGTCACTCTTTCACTCGGCACCTCGTTCTCCCGACGCGGCATTTGGCAGAACTTCAACAATGCTGCTCGCGCGAGTTCAACAAAGGACACAGGGCTGCACAGTGTGCTCTACACGGGGTTCCGCAAGAGAGTCTGCGAGCTGTGAACATACAGGCACTCGAAAACATTGGCCCGCGTGCGTTTCCTATACATATACACGTAGCCGGTTTTTGTCTGCGATTGCCGTTGCGATTCATTCTTCGGGGTATAATGAGGAGAATGAGTTTAACGTATGGCATCGCTTGCTTTCTCTCTTTATTAGCGAGATCTCTCTTGTGCGCTTAGGAGCTGCTACGCGCAGCAGCGGCCACTGGTGGGTTATCGTTCATCGAAACGAGGAGAAAGAGAGATAGACCCTCGTCCGTTTCTCAAGTGGCATCATCGCACCGCGCTTTGTTCTTTTATTCCTCTCGCTGTACGTCGCTGCGAGTGTGACGAGTACGAATGCAGTTCCGTGACGAGATGAGAATAACTCGTTCTTCTGGTATTGATGTCCGAGGGAGCTGCCGATTTTGTTTGCTCCTGTAGCTCTTCTCTTTTCCACGCTGATATAGCGTCTTTGAAGATTTGCCTTTTTTATTTGCTCGGCTGTACGGAAATATGTTCTCTCTTTGAATTGATCGCTCGAGATCATTTTCTGGGACGCAAGGGTGAGACGTACTTTTTGGAATTGCGGCGAGCGGATGGATGTGACGCTGATGTAGTGCGCGATTCGGTTGAAAAATATAACTGTTTGTTGCATCCGTTCGAGAGATACGGAAAAGAAAATTATAAAGGTGTATACGATTCTTATACCTTACCCCATCGTCCAATCTTAAGCCTAATTGGTCGCAGCGATATTTTCCCATTGAAAACCGATCTCTCGAAGTCTCGAGGCTAATGGAGGAGTCGCGCAGTGCCTCCGGGAAATAACAAAATTTACGACGCCTCGGGGCTCCGAAGCAGCTAACAAAAGACTCCGCCAGCTTCTCCTCTTTCTCGTGCACGGCGCTATCTTTTCTTCGCACCTCTTCCTCCTCGATTTTCCATCTCTCCGCGGGACTATAGGTATTCTTCGAGTTCGACTAAGCGTAATAAAAATAAACACACCGTCTGGTCGATAATTGAACTGCTTTTGTCGCGCAGTTTTCCTTAGTCTGGAAACATTTGTGACGAAGGACTCTTTAAAATACTTTCCTTTCTTTTTGTCACCTTTTCGATCGGACGCTTCATTGTTAGATTAATATCGTCTAATTGGATGCGTTGAAATATTGAGAAATTTTCACGCAATATCATTAGCGCTTTCCCTTTCAAAAACCTCGAATTTCATCCCTGCATGCATTAATAACTTCTCTCTGCCTCCTTGCGCAGAGTTAACAATGGAACTTCGAATCATAGCACACATTACTGCGCTCCTAACTGCATGCATTGGCCTAAATGCTCGGTAAGGACGCGAGCTCGCGCTATATATCCACATCCTAGAGCTCACAATTAAATCTTTATCTTTGTCTTTTGTCTCTGTCCCATCTTTCTCTTTCAATTCCTCTCTCTCTCTCTCTCTCTCTCTCTCTCTCTCTCTCTCTCTCTCTCGGTTCCTCAGTTGTCCTACAGTAATAAGGCTCTCTCTCTTCCTCTCCCTCAGCAGAGCTGAGAGTTTCTCTCATTAGACGGAAGGTAAATTAGCAAGCGAAGGCAAATACACGCGAGTGAGTCCTACGCCACCACCACCGACTCGCCTATGCACACACGAGCTGCCGCTTATCTTTCCGCGTGTGTGATTCTTCCTCGTAGCAGCAGTAGCGCTTGTTCTCCTATATTCTTCTTTTTTCTCTCACTCAACTTCAGAACTACTCTGCTGCCGGCCATTATATTATCCCCGAATTAGAATAATTGGCAGCGCATCACGGATAGACAGATATAGATCAGCTCAGCCGTAGTTGGCATCGATTACTCCAGCAGCGTATAATAACCTGCAGGAGCAGCCGAGAAATACTGATAATCACCAGTAACATGCGCTACTCTCAATATTGTTTCTCTCTCTCTCTCTCTCTCTCTCTCTCACTGCCAGATCTCTCCACAGCGATTCTCCTCCCGTGGGTGCACAGAGAGGGAGAGAGCGAGCGTTATGAGCATGCGGAGCGCGAGATTGATTATTCCCCATTGGCCAGTAGCTACTGCGGGACTGGTGAAACTTCAACCTTGCCTCTGCTGCTGCTGCTGCTGCTGATAATAAACTTATACGCGCGTCTGGAGGGATGATGATCTTGGGGCTGTTTTCGGAATAACCTGCACGACGCTCTTACCGCACGTGTACTACACATATTGCCGCTACACTGCTCTGGGTTTTCACTGAGGGAGCGATGTGTGTTTTGTATGTGCGACGATCAGGGATGAAAAATTCGAAAAGATTGGAGGTTAATGTGCTGGAAGTGATTCGACGATATATAAGCGAGGGGTGGTTTATTGTTTATTAAAGATACCACTGTGCTGTGGGGGGTACGGGCGGTTTAATCGATACGGTGGATTGCACGTCTGATTGGATATCGCATGAACGAAATAATTGATGTTCTTGAGGAATAATCTAAGGTAATGCTTCGTCCGTTTCGTTTTATACCGAATCGAATCGCTGTTTCATGTACGAAGAATAACAGAACGTCCAATTTTGAAACAACCACACAAGACGAGCAAAGTATAAAACGCGTCAGGCAGAAATCGGATTTCCGAAGGGCGAGCTTAATGTATACAAGATTTCCCTGGAATAACGCGGAAACTCGCGAGGGTGGAAAGAGACGAGAGCGCACGGAAGCGTAAAAGGTAGGACACGCGAAAAGCACGCGTATACCAGCAAGAGAGAGCCGACTTCACCACCGAGAGTTGATTCCGATGCGCGGTCGCGCTTTGTTTCTTGGAAATGTAACGGCGCTTTTTTCACCCACAAAAGCAGAAGCTCTTATTGACACAGAAACGAGAGCGAGTGAGCGAATGGAAGTTTCTCGTCGTCTGGAAAACACACCGCAAAGTTTTATTATTATCAGCATCATCATCGAGAGGATTTTTCGCGAGCGGTAATAACTTCTATTAAACCGAGGAAAAAAACGTGTTGTACAAGCTCGACATTTATCACGCGGTGCAATAAAGCTTTACGGTTATCGCTCCGGCAATTTTGCTAATTTTTATCTTTACACCGCGCCATCGCTCATAAAGTTCGCCGGCGCGGCCTCTCGTGATGTCCCTCCTTTTATTGTCGAACGCGGCCTTTTATTTCGGCAATTTCCCCGAGAACAAGTGGCCCATCCGTTCTACGACCGCGAGCAAACCGCTGTACGCGAATTCATGCTGGCATTCGTCGGATTTTATCCGCGGATTGATTGAAAAACTTTCGACTGTAGTACCATAGTAACCGGCGAAGCTAATAACTCTAGTTTACGAAATCGCGAAACAGTCGGCGAATCCGATTAGCTGAGAGGGTGTACCGCTTTGACGGAAGCGTCGCGCGAAAAGTGGGATCAGCTGAAAAAGACAGGAGAGAACGATCGATATAGCTACACAGTATACAATGAGGAGCAAGACGACGAAGTGGAAGAAGAAAAAGAAGAAGAACGTCTTTTCAAGAGCTGCTCGCGACGAAGACGACCACATAACTTTTGGATTAATTAAATTTGAGCCTCTGGTTAAAAGGATTAATTAGTAGCGAGTACTTTCGCTGTCTTCCAGCCAGTCCAAAGTCGAGAATGGAATAGCGTCGGCCAAGTTTTATTCGGCAGCTGCTGCTGCGCACTTTGGGACGACTCGGCGAGCGATTGTGCTTTTTGTGCTTTCGACGCCGTCTCTCTATGCTTTCTGCGTATATAGCTATACAGTTGAGGAAGAACAGCCGGAGATTCGCGGAAAGGGACGAACAATGTTCCTTCGAGGGGTGTAGGCAGATGCTGTTTTACTTTAATGAACGCGTGAAAACTTTGTCCTCGCAGAGAAAACATTGAGTTAAATTTCGACGCGTATGTTACTATTGAATTATGCCAGGTGTAGTATAAGCACTAGCCGTAAAATAAATAATACTTCGGTGGATGAAGCGACGAATAGCGCAGGCCAAGCGCGTAATATCCGACTCTGCCATACGAGATAGTCTCGGCTTGTTGGATGCGCGCCAGGAATTTGTCTGTCGATGCACCGGCTTGTAAAAATTTCAATGTTATTAGGACTGGCTGGAAATATGCTACCACGCCTGAACCCATCGCATGTATCGCCGTATCAGCTGGACTTCGAAATTTGCATTATTTATCATACACACAGCTGCTTCATAGAATCTACACACAGCTGCTTCATAGAATCTAGCACAAATCATCCCCCAAAGATGACGACGACACCTCTCAAGTCCTTCCTCGACGATCATTCTTTCCTCTGATCCTCGCAGTACGGCGTGTACGTACACACGGAATATGACAGAATATAACATCTCTCTCCGCGCGGCGGCGTCCGGAGAAATGCTAATCCATCGACCTCGGGCTACAAACAATGGATCATCCGAGCCAGCGCTTGCGAACACACTGCACCGCTGCTGCTGCGGCTCTCAAACGTCGGTGCAGGCGAGCGTAGCAAATTCGGTTGACGCGCAGCAAACCGCGACCAGCAGCGTGTACGTACACACGTACTGGGACACACCAAAAAGACATCGCTTGCTGGTAGTGGTAGCTGCTCGCCAAGACGTACTGCCTCTCCAGACAACCAGCAGCAGCAGCAGTGCTATATAGGTACGAGAAAGGCTGAGCAAAGGAAGTAGAACGAGCGTAAGTTCTGGAAACTGTCGGGGCGTAAAGGGTATAAATGCGCGCTAGAGGGCGCTGCGAACGAGGTTAGCTGCTGCTGCACGTCTGTCCCCTGGGGCTCAGCTGCTGCACGGTGATCGATGTCTCTACCTCTCCGCAATTTGAACAATGTCTCTCGGCTGTCTTGGCTTGCTTTCTCTCTCTCTCTCTCTCTCTCTCTCTCTCTCTCTCTCTCTCTCTCTCT
>QLSS01000041.1:224606-237676 GCA_024372645.1 Trichomalopsis sarcophagae
TCTCTCTCTCTCTCTCTCTCTCTCTCTCTCTCTCTCTCTCTCTCTCTTTTCGCGGGAGCCTTCATTCCACGAGTCGCATTCCGTAGCTTCGCGCGTAAAATGAACGAAGAGAGGACGAAAAGAGGGAGACAGAGAACTCGGGGTGTGTAGCACAACACTGAGAGAGGGATGCGGGTCCATTCTTATTTACCATTTTACGCTTAGGAGGAGCCGAGGAACGCGAGGCTCGGGGATATATTCGCCTCTTTTTTGCGCCCAGCTACCGGAGCCCGAGGCATTGGATGCTTCCGTCACCGGAGCTTTGCTGGCGCTACCGGACAACGGCGCGCTCACGGGTGACGTGCTTTTTTTAGAGTACTCGACTTCTTTATCGAACGATGCATTAGCGTTAATTTTCTTTTACACCCGAATTTTTCAATTCCAAGCTAAAAGAGAAATAAAAAATGAATTCGAATTCCACTGCAGCGCGTCCCACCAAAAATAGCAGCAAATTTCGGCTAGCCGATTCAGCTCACGAGCCTCATCTGGCTCCCTCCTCTTTTCCCTCCCTGTCCAGCTATGCGCGCGGAGAGAAAAATCGGTGCCGCACAACAGCCGATACGTAAAACAGCCCTGAGAGAGAACGCTCGCGCGCAGGGGCTGAATTTCGAGCCGACGCGCCGGCTCTAATGTAAGCACTGCTCGTTAATTTCGCGGGAATCCGGGAATCCGCTGGTCGGCGCGGCGGCTTGAAATTCCCGGCATGCGCAGCTCGAAATGAGCGCAGCGGAGCCGCGCGATCTACTGGGCTCCGTTCTTATTTGCCATTCCGGTGGCACGGCGGGTATGAATGAAGGGCCGCGAAAGTATCCTGCAATACAGCCGCCACACGTGGTCGAGTGAGTCAGCGTTAAAAAGTGCGTTTTCTATTTTGAAAGACTGCTGGTTCAATGGTCGTGATGGAAAATTTACAAATTCTTCCGTTACAAGCAGCCGAGACGAGCAAGCGAAAAGTGTGAGTCACGTTTACGTATTATATATACTAGCAAGAAAAAAGCACCGCGGAAAAAAAAGAGAGCTGCGAGCTGTATATGCGGGGGAGGAGAGAAAGGAGTAGGGAGAGTCGAAAAATGCCGGAGGCCAGTATAGAAATGTTGGCAAAAGAGAAAGAGCGGAAAAAGTCGACGGCACTTTCGAGTTTTCCACCGTGAGCTTTTCATGATCCGACTCGCGCAAGCTCGCAATCATAAGTCTCGTACTATAGAGCGGCTGAACAAACGTGTATATAGCTATAGTCTCTCTTTCTCTCTTTCGCTCGCTTCTCGCTACGCTACGTTTTGAGGATATGACTCCTGGAAGCGGAGCTTTATTACTTATTCCTGAAACGAGGAGTGCATGGAATTTTTATAATTCCTCTCCCGAGAGGAAACGAGGATAAAGTTGCGCGCGACATTGAGCTTGAATGAAAAGTAAATTTGAATAACTTCTTTTTGCAAGCAGGTAGGCGCGCGCGCGTGAACGTTTCCAAATTTTCCGCCCTTGATTTGCACGCTCAAGGATTTTCTAAGTTTCAGTTTTCGAAGAGCTTGAACTAAATCCCGACTAACCGAAATATTCCAACATTTATATAACGCTTCCACTCAGCGTAACGGAACTTCGACTTCGCTTTACTTCGCAACTCGCATTATTACGGCATCAGACTTCTATCCGCAAAGTAAATCTCCCGAAGAGAGTTAATCCACTCTTCGCTCCGGCAGCGAAACGACTAAACCATTTCCCACGAAAATCAAAATTCCCGCGCGTCCTTCGAGCAAAAATCGAACGAGCGAGCTAAAAAAAAGAGAAAACTCGAGCACGCGTGCAATCCCAGCAGCAGCAGCAGCAGCAGCAGCAGAGGAGCCAAAAAAGCGCAAAACGCCCGGAACGATTAGCGCGCTGCGCTGGTCTAACGACCGCGAAACGCCGCAGTGGGCCGTTAAGCTCCGCGCGCTCGCACTCGTGGGAGTCTTCCGGCATTTTCCGCGACTTTGTTCGCCGATATTCCAAAGTTCAAGGAGGGATTCGCTCGAGACGTAAAAACCGCTTTTTCTTGCTCTTATTCTTTTTTCAATTTCTACGGAGCTTTCCTTCCCTAATCGCCGCCGTTCCGGCTCTCTCCCTTTCTCTCCAGCTGCAGTCTCTCGTTTTGTCTATTTTCAGCCGTCTTGGGAGAAGCGTGAGAGGTCTTTGCGCTTTTCTTCATCTCGTCGCGCCGATGAATGCTTTTTTGAAATTAAAAATAAAAGTTGAACATTATAGTCTCGCATCCCATTCTTTAAAATTCATCTTGCCACACACTCGACCTATTCTTCCACTGTCGTTAAACACATCAGCTGTTATTAAAATGCAATTAGCGCAAAATATAAATCTCCCCCCACAACGACGCACGCCGAAGAATCATTTTATAATCTTCTTTCAGCGCGCGAGTTTCAAATGTTAGGTTTTGAGCACTGACACCGCGAGAAATTGCTCTAGAGAGATTTTAATTTCAGTGCAGTGTGCCGGCGAGTAAAGCGAGAAAATAAAATTGAGAGTAAAAGACGAGAGCGAGTTGTTCTCTCGCAACGGGAGCTCGTGTGGAGGCAGATTAACGGCTTAAGGAATGAGCTTTGACTGCAGTAGCGAAAACGAGAGAGCCAGAGAGAGAGATAGAAGATCGAGGATATTTCGAGATCAAGGTTTCGTTGTCTGTCGTTTGGACATTTAACGACGACACTCGAGAGCGAAGGAGAGAAAACTATGTGTATTACAAGAGACGGTCATATTGTTTTAATTTAATTTGGATTTATCTGGTGCCTAAACGACTTCTAATTGTTTCCGCAACGAGTGTGTTAAATCGACTGAGTAAAGCCTTTGTACAGACTACGACTGCATTCATGAACTAAAATGCGTGTAATATTCCTTAAAAGCCGGGCATTAAATCAGGTTTGATAGGAAGAAGCGAGGAAAAATGGAGAACGCAGCACACATCGTTTCATTAACTCCGATGACACGCAGTAAGTTGTCAGAGATTACAAAGCTGCGCCGTCAAAGAGCGGAATATCCCAATCGAGAATGGGGATCCCAAAAAAGCAGCCGCACGCGCGCATATCGTGCATTAATTGACGTGACTTACTAGCTCTTATTACACAAAGTATAATAAAAGAAAAGTGAAATACCGGTCGCCGTCGTTGCCAACAGACGAGAAAGTCCCGCGCTTATATACGTATACTCTGTGTGAGCGTCTACGAATATACAAGCGAGAGGAAGAAAGGGAAAGAGAGGAAGCAAAGAGACAGCATAAATAATGGTTATGCGAAGTATGAGCGAGTGGCATTTGCGAGTCTATACGGCGACGTCATTAATATACTTGAAAGGAGAACTGCCTCGGCCCTTTCTCTCTCTCTTTACAAAAAAGACGCTAGACTCGCGAGCGCTCGTTCGGTCGAGGATTTGATGTTATCGATTCGTCGAAATTGTGAAAAGGGTACGCGAGCGTGGAAAGGTACGGCGCGGGGTATACATATAAGAGAGCCGAGTGGGAGAGAGAGAGAGAGAGAGAGAGAGAGAGAGAGAGAGGCGAAAAGTCAGAGGCTGCTGCTGTTGGAGGAGTTTCGGAGAGAGAGAGAACACTTTCTGTCTCTCGTCGACGACGTCGTTTTCGTGCGATGAGAGATATAAAACAGGTGCCGCATAAATTTTGAACTTTTTCTCATGGTTTCTATATTTGGAATGTATGCCAGGATCGGGGAACGATTATCTGATCCTCCATTTTAATTAGCCCCGTTGCGCATCATTCTACGATTTTGTTTTCGGAATCCTCTGAAACTGCTTACCAGAGCGGACCGGTCCGCGTGTCAGCATCAGCGTGCGGAATAATCCCGGGCAATTTAATCGTCCGCAAATCGTCGAAAGCCCCGCAGGCAAAATAAGTCCACTTCACCTATCTGTGGACAATATGCCGTTCTCTATTCCAAAAAGTAAGAGGCGAGAGTAAAAAACTCGCCGGTACAACCAGAGAGCGCCCGCAGAGGTACACGATTGATTGGGCGTTTCCTGGGGGGGGGGGGGGGCGAGGCGTTTGCCGTCGCGGAAGGCGACCCCCGACCGTCGCGAGAGAGAGAGAGAGAGAGAGTTGATGGCGCGGCAGGTATATAGGGTGCCCATACACATACACACACACAGAAGCTTGTCGGTGGTCCATTAGCTAATGGCCGTCGCGCAGTGTGTATACTACTCCCGCCATCTGCTCGACACGGCCTTTTATTCGCCGATTACTCTCCTCTCTCTCACTCTGTACGTGCGGCATTTGCCTACTATATACGCGGCCGAGCGAGCGAGTTTCTCCGGTTCTCCGCTGATTTATTTAGCCCTATTCGCGTCGCCTCTTTTCTCCACGCGCAGGGCGGCTCTTATTTTTCGCGGAGGTGGAGGGAGAGAGAGAGAGAGAGAGAGAACGACACGCCGGCGAGTAAATCACCTTAAAACACCGAAATAGCACCGGCGATATTACACGACGGTGGCTGCCGCTCTGCAGTGTATATATGAAGGCTTATACGCTATGTACGAGCGGCGGCAGCGTTTTTATACGTGCGCGGGGGCGTAAGCTCAGACCGAATGGCTTTTTAAGTCGCCGGGAGAGATTATGCGAATTATTTAGTTTTTTCGGCTGTAGCTACACTGCTGATGCTGGATTATTTAATACTGAATATTTTTCGTCGGGGGACAATTTTTTTCATCGTTGATGGGGTGTAGTTCGCAGCGGATGGGGATGAGTTTGCAATATTACTCGTTAAACCCCATCGTTCCCGTAACCCTCTGGTTTGATCCAAATTTACGTCCATACCAACGCCGTATAACATACAGCTGGCGATATTTCACAAAATATCGTCGCACGCACCAAGTCGCCGACACTCACAGCGGCGTCGCATCAATAACCCGAGCTTCAAGAGCGCCCACTTTATTCCCTTCTCGCGCCATTTTTGCCCGAAAAGCACTTTACAGCCGATAATCCTCCAATACAGCATCGCGTACACGTCTTATATCGGTACACCTATACGTGTTCGTATATAATACCCGCGCGCGAAAATGTATACAAGCTCACGCATCGAAGCTTAACCAGCTGCCGTGAGTTATCGGTGACATTGTCGGTGGCTGCGTGGGTGGGCTTCTCGTTGAAAAAGATTTTCCGCGAGGCGCGGATAATTCAGAGAAATTATCCTCGCGGCAGTTGTTTTTAATGGCTTGGCTTTGCTGCAGGTTGACCTTTTTATATACACGCAGGCTTGTGCGTTTGGAGTTAACACCGAAGATGTAGAAAAATCGAAGCTGGGGAATTGCGGCTTGATGATCTTGCTTGGGATCTGATAAGATTGCGTGCATTTAATTCTCTCTTCCGCAGGTTCCGCGGAATTTTAAAAGGCGGCGATAATAATTTTCGTTAAAATAAGCGCATTGTTAGTCCCCAAGCAATTATTACTCGCTGAAAGCCGTCGCATAAATTCCCGCGAAAATCGGCCGCCAAAAAGGAATCAACAAAGCAAAGAAACAGTTATACGCTACATCCAAGAAAGTACACACGCACCTCTCAAGAAGACACGTACACACAGAGGCGCGAGCGTATTCGCTTGTCTCGAATTCAATTTCCGCGCGCGCGAAGAGAGCGTGCGACTTGGCCGTAAAATCCGACATCGAACGAGCGCGAGCCAAAGCCAGTATAGGTAGTTGTAGGAGAATAAGAAGAGAGCTTACTTTTTATCCCCTGCGTAAGCTTGTTTCTCCGGCTCTGCGCGTTATACCGAGAACAGTGAGAGCTGGAAAAAAATTCGAGCTGCGGATATACACCCGAAAGGGATGTGCGAATTGTCGCTCAGATAATTAAAACGAGTAAATTAGCTGCTTGTTTAACGTACAGGGAGAGAAATGTATCAGTAAAAATTACTATACTGTATACTAATTGAGGCACAAACTCGGACCTATGTAGAAAATTTAGTATGTTTGTGTGAAAATTTACTATACATTTATCAAAAATTTGCTATACCAGTTCTCTCTTAAAAAAGTGATGGGCTTTGTTGTGAAGCATTTAATTGAGAATCGTTCGCCTAGTTCAAGAATTAAAGAACGCGAATCAGAAATACGGATTTTATTATATAACCTACAAACGCTTCAAACAGTTGGCGCTAAGCAGGCAGCAAAATTTAAATGTTAATTATGTTTATTATTATAAATTTCCTAGTGTTAAGGAACATTCGTCGACATTGTATCTAGAATATTGGACGACTGGCGCAAGCGCTTAAGCGAGTATGTATAATGTGTATATGAAGATGTGTATAGGTATGTAAAAATGAATGTTTCTTCTGGACGATAGGCTCAGCGCGAGCATCGAGCGACACGATAGTCAGTTCTAGTCTGGCCCTCGATATATATAGACGGGTGATATTTTCGGAAGCCCTCGAGTACGTTAGAGTAAGAGGTGGACAGTGCTTTGTTGAAGTCATCTCTCTTGTAACTGTAATAAACTCTATTATAACTACACTGCACCTATTTTACATTTTACTCTGCTCCTATAATCCTTAACAGTTAATATATAACGAACTTTCAGATCGGACAATTATATATAAATATAAATGCGATTAGTCTAACGATGCGTTAATAGGTTGCGATATGTGAAATGTGTAATAATTAGCTTGCGATATACGTAAACTAGGTTATCATATAAGAAATTCTATGCGATGCGACTTCCGTTCTTAAACTGCGAGATTGAATGTGACAAGTTTCTCCCCTCCAACACGCTACAAACATAAATAAAAGAAGAAACATTAGGAGCCGACAAAATGAAAGTGACAAAAATACATTTTTAAAAAGATTTTGTATCCATAAAATTTTGTATGCGGTATAGTAAAAATTTCTATGTAGTATAGTACAATTTGATGATTTAAAATTTTACTATACCGTATACTAAAATTTACTATAAGTCCAGTTTGTGACCTCTTTACTATATTGGTTTAGTAATTTTTGATGAAAATTGTAGAAATATTTAGTGATAAATTTCTGTCAAAGGGAGAAACCGAATTCGATTAGCTGTGTTATTAGATACCTTTTAGGTTTGATTCTATATTCGACGACGAAAAAAAGCGCAACAATAAAATCAAAAGCTTTATCACAACTCCGAGCGACTCGCCGTAAACGAGCGATCGTTACAAGCCGATACCGATCTAAAAAGGTGAAGCGTCTCTTCGTACCGACGACGAGTCTCGAGAGCTGGCTGCGTACGCTTTTTACGATCGAGTCTCGGCTCGTGCGCGTACAAGATGTTATACGACGAGGAATCGCTCGAGCGAGGTTTTTCCAATTTGCGAATAATGAGATTGCGCGCGGCGCCGCTTTTCTGCCTTCGTTACGCCCTTTCTCGACAGCTACGGATTAGCGCTGAAACGATTTTTTTTTAAACTTTTAAGGTCTCTATACACGATTTTCGCATCGACACTGCATATAATCGGCGAACAAACGAACAAACGAAATTCGCTGCATTTTTTTCGATAACTCGCCGGATTAATTTACAGGTCCGTGGGCTCGTCGAGAGGCAATGATTCATGGGCGAGCGCATCCGGGTTAATTTCCATCGACATAAGCTAGCGAGAGAGAAAGGGCACTTTTGAAATTCGCGACGCGATTATTGATTTTCTCTCGAAGCGCGCGAGCTGCATGCATATTGCGTTTTGAGATTTTTTCCTCTTTTTAACAGCGACGCGCGAAACTTGCGGCCCTTAACTTCACGAGTGGACCCTACTGATGCGCGAATGAAGGACTCGAGTGCGCACTCGAACGCGTGATGTGTAGACGTGGCCGCGGCGGCGAAATAATAAAAATGATGTATTAATAATAATAGTAATACCGAAAATGGGAAAGTATAGGTATATATTATATGTTTTTAAAAAATTCGAATAGAATAAAATTGTGTGGACGAGGTGTCGGAGAGTGAAGTTTTTGCAGAAATCAACGCGCGCGAGAGTTGCACAGCTTGCAAAGTTTTATTTGCACTCGGGAAGAGAGAGGCAGTGCTTTGAAGTAACTGGTGTAAGGTAAGCATTTCTCGAGAGTTTCTTTGAGTTGAAAAGAAAAATACTTGAATGCTGTTTTAGTACACTCGGCTTTGGCTTTTTCACCGGCGACTTCGTTTGTTTATCGCAGGCATAATAATAATCATTTTGAATTTGTTCACCGGACTTTTTCAACAACGTTGAGTACAGTAAAATCATCTTGATTTGTAACAATTAAATCCCGTGTATAACAAATTAACGCTAGAACACACAACGAAGAGCCTATATAATCTCGAATCTTCGCTCTTCATAATCCTGTACGCGGTACAATCGAGTCGACCCCCGTTGGACAATAAAAATCCCACGTCCTCGAGTCGCCTCGAAATAGATAGCACACGCACCCACTGCATACCGTATAATACACTCAATCTCCCCCTCTCTCTCAGCCAAGCACTACACACATACATACGGGCACGCTCCACGTCGGAAGTGCACCACGAGCGAGTGCCCTTGATGTACGGGCAACATAATGCAATTCGGGTGTTGGCAATATAATATACGCCCGCTTTATAAGCGCCTGCGCATGTACAAGTGTCTGTCGGACAGCTGCTGGACGAAAATATGAGCTAGTCCCTCTCTCCCTCCCTCTCTCGAGCAGCACTGATTGCGGCTTATGAATATACTAATTTACGGCGCACTCGTTTCGACGTTAATTAGCGCCGTGCACTCTCTCTCGCGACTATTATATCGCGCGGTCATTAGCATAATTGAATGAAAATCATCGTCGTGGCAAATATTTGCGCGTGCGGTGAGTTGCGGCGAGTTTTAGAGGGTATTAACGACGTTTGACGAGGAATCCGATGGCTTTCCTTGGTTAATTGTGATTTACGCAGTGCGCCGAGCCTGATTAGGAGATAAAGTGACATTTTTTAGGTGGATATCATATATAGAGACCTCCTCGTTTAATGGAAATACGAGTCGGCAGTAAGATTAGCGGCGTGACCGGCGATAATTTCTGGCTTATTACAACTTGCCGTAACGACGGGTATTAAGAATATTTTCACGAGCGCCAGTCAGCTCTAAATAGATACGCCCGAGTACGGCTGGACGATGATATAAACTCGCGGCGAGTTCATAATTTAATTATATGGCGATAAATTAAAACCAGCTCCTTTCAACACACGATCTTTTTAATATAAGTCGTATATAGCAATGCCGGATCTAACCAATATCGGTATATAATTGAACCGTCAGCTCTCGCTCTCGACAACAACGCAGCCGAAAACTTTCTCAAGAGAGAGAGAGAGAGAGAGAGGGAGAGAGAGATTTCACACGTCACACTCGGCGATCGGTGCAATTCCTCTCTATCACACAACGGAGCCTTACCGTTCGGGAATTATTTATGCACCGCTTGCATAAAACATTTTCCGCGCGCGCGCAGCAGAGAGACTCGACGCGCGCTCGCGTACATACAAAACGCGAAGAAATAAATCTCGGCTCGCACAGCAGCGATGCAATGCTAATCGCGCTTGGCGAGAGTCGATGCGCAGAGTGAAGAGGACGACTGCAGCGTTTCATAATCTCGGCTACATAAATAACCGAAGCTGATGCTTGAATGCAGATACATCGTGGCTTCGGCGACGAATCGGCAGGTGTTGCAGCTGAGAGTGTTATAGGCTCCTTTGAATAATGTAAGATCGAGAGGATGAGGTGAAGTGTTCGTTCGAAAAAGGTGATCCGGACGAGAGAAGAGGCCATGCGATCGCGGCTTTATATAAAGTCGAGTTCTGTGTGTATCTTTCCTTCTGGAACGCTTAGGATTCGCCAGTTATAGTTTGAGCGGCACAGAATGCCAGTTTTAGCTTAGATGCGGATTAGCGTTTCATATGGGCTCATTGCGCAGATTTAGACAAGGGGAATAGAAAAGCACCGGTGCGCTACCTATCGTCGATCACTAGAAACACGGAGAGTCTGAGCTTCGCTGGAAAAGTGAGGCGTATAGTGATTTTTCATGAAAATTGCAGCAAATAAAATCGTGTATGAATAAATACGAACTTTTGTGGCAAATTACAAACACCAACACTTTGTAATAAGGATCCGAAACACGGAGCCGCAGCTCGCACATTAGCAAGCTCGCCTCGCTCGAACCTCTCTAAATAAATCACGAGGCGCAGCGCACACAATGAATCCTTCTCCTTCTTCCTGCCAAAAAGAAAAAAAAAGCGCAAAATCGAGCATCAAGCACACATATTCATTCGCTGCACACTCCCCCTGACTTCATAATCACACCGGCGAGCTGGCCGAAACCTCCGGCTTCATAACTGGAACACCTGCCGCACCTTCCGAGATTTAAAACCCACCTCTTTCCTCCTTCTTCATCCGATGCGTGTGCACACGCTCACGTGTTCCTTAAAGGGCCGCTCCAGCAACAGCAGCAGCCGAGGAAACAGAAGAAAGGCCGCCGCCAAGCGCGAACACAATGCGCGCGCTCTCGTGTCGCGCAGCCGCCGTGAGAACACCTAATAACACGGCTGACGGCGCGAGCCCCGAGAAGGGAAAAAGGAAGAGTGAAGAGAGAAGCTGCAAATGCTCTCCCCGAGATAGAGACGCGAGGGAATTGCGAGTGCGGAGAGTTATTACGGGGAGAAGGTGTGTGCGGGATTTTTTTGGCGCTTTTTTGTGTTGTTACGATAAGCTTTGATTATATTCCGGATTCGGATTGAATATCACAACCCATGAATGCGAGACAAACCTTGTGGTGACAAATGGAGATAGAGATAGATAAGCGGGACAAGATGTGTAGAGCTGTATCCGCGGAGACTTGCCAAGACGCGAAGACAAATATACGGAAGCCTGCGAAAGCAAGAGTTCGCTCTCCCGCCCAGAACGGCTTATTGTCGCTCTTTCTCGTAAATAGATCCGGAGAATCTATAACGACTGGCTATGGCCATGACCGAGTGGTCGTTCTTTTACGCGCGCGAAAACAGGGGAGCGTATCATACACGCGAGCTGGATTTATCAGATCCAATTAGTACTTATACGCCCACACCGCGACATTCGCCAGACACACTGTGATTCATCGGGTTTTAATTTTGCACTCCGTATCGCGCTCTTATTCTCCTTCGCAAGAACAAAATTCCAAAAATTATCCCTCTCCCCCGACAACAAAGCCTCTCCGAAAAATGAAGAAAGCCGTAAAATCGTCGCATCTCCGCACCCTCCCCCACACCCGACTATATATACGTTAATAAGCGCGTGCAGTCTGCCGACGTTTATCTCCTCGTTAAATCCCTCCGGTCCTCCTATTCGGCCGGCGCGCCATCTCAAAGCAGCAGCGGAGCTTTCTTTGTAGAGCAGAGCATTATTAAAATAATGCACTCCGCGCTCGCCCTCTCTCGGAGGAAAATGTTTAAACGGCGGGCGCGCGCGTTTGACGGTCGGGAACAGCAGCAGTAGTGGCGCGGCGGCATATTTCACGGCCGAGTCTGTGAAATATGACCCGATATTCATCTTAAGCGGCGCAACGACGACATTTATCCACGTCAGACGCGTGTATAAACCTGGGCTTCTTTTTTTCCGCGACGACGACAACGTGTAGTCTACTGTACGTATACGGGTGTGCGAGGACTTGTATGCGCATTTTTTAATGCTGTTCCCTTGCCGGAAGATCGTTTTATTTTCATCCGCGCGTTGATTATTCGGGTAAAGTATAATTTCCTGGATTTACGCGGGACTCGCGGAAATTATTCGTGTATACGCTTTTCTCTAAACGTCCTAATTATTCACACGCCGATACATCTCTCGGGATCTTCTAAACGACGACCTTCCCTCCACGCGCGTTCTATCCCTCCTCTTCTTCCGCGCTCTTTGTCTTGCTGTCATCCTCCGCGTACGCGTATAAGTGTACATGCTACTGTTGCTGCTGCCGTTTGAATATATCGCGGCAGATCGCGACGCGATGCATATTACGAGCTGGGCGGCCTTGTTTCTCGGAAGCTTAACTACCTCAAACTCCTCTCTTCTCTAATTCTATTTAGCCTACGCGTGGCAAGAGAGCCGTATGAATAAACGTGCGTTACCCTCTCGTTCCTTTTTTTTCTTTTTCGCCAAGTATACACGAAAGCAGCGACGTTTATCGTCGGAATTAAGACGAGCGCTCGCTTTGTCCTCATTTTCGTGCTGAAAATTAAGCGCGAGCGCGTCTGTGCTTTTTGAGCGAGCGACGTCCACTTTAATTATACGCGTGAGCTGTATGAGAATTAATTGAATGACAATTGGTATAACGTCATGGACGGAGAGAAAAGCCATTACTCGAATGACCCATATATCGATACGAGAGGAATGAATTTCCGATGAAAAGCTGCCGACAATTATACACCGGTGTTTCTAATTATACGCGCCGCCCTCATTACACTCCCATTTTCAAATAAGACTCCAACATAATTGTTTCCCTCTTCTCCGTTTTACCTGCTTGTTCGTTTCTCTCTATTTGCCTATCCGTCAGAGGCACGAGTATATACACTCGTCTCATGTCGGACGTGTGGGCGTGAGCTCGCGCGCGGAAATGTTCGCCAATATTGAATATCCGGGCAGCAGCGGCTGCTACGGCGCCTCCGAGACTTTGTGTCTCTGTCTCGCGCGCACGCGTGCAAATACACATGTCAGAGGTGTCGCCCAAGGGCCTCTCTGTTTTCTCTATGAATTATTCTCGAAAGTCGGTCGCGGAGAACTCGATGACTTTTTGCTGTTGTTTGGATGCATATAGACATGCTTTGTGTGTGTGGGTGGACTGATTTTATTTTTTTCAAATGACATAATCGCTGCTAATAACTTAAAATTACACGTTTATTCTATCAAGTTTTCATTATTATAGCTCGCTCTCGGTGCAGCAGCGGCAAAAAAAGTCTATAAGGAGGGGGGAGGGTGGTGGTCGATAATTAATTGGTTGTGCCAACAAAAGCGCACACGTGCGCGCGTGTGCACATACAGAGAGAGAGAGAGAGAGAGAGAGAGAGAGAGAGAGAGAGAGAGAGA
>QLSS01000041.1:237686-252586 GCA_024372645.1 Trichomalopsis sarcophagae
GAGAGAGAGAGAGAGAGAGAGAGAGAGAGAGAGAGAGAGAGAGAGAGCGAGTGCAGAATGTATTTTGATAAATAACATTAGCGCACGGCTGGCCGAGTCTGCGGATTTTGCGGCAACGGCTATATTGCAGCGAGAAAAATATCAGCCCGCGAGAGGGAGAGACGGAGGCATAGCCGCAATCCCACCGCAATTCCCCCCGGAGCTGATGCTGCTCGAAGGATGAGGAAAGAAGCCGATGTATATAGCCTCTGCACTTTAAGGATAAACATTTTTTTTTTCAAACATTTTCTAGTGCGCATTAAAACACCTTAAACGTATACCTCGTCAGCTGTAAATACTCCGTAGCTCCCAACGAACTATCCCAACGACCACCGCGTGAGTATATAGTACACAGCAGTCGCAAAAGGGCTCGCGCGCAAACGCATCCCTTCGTATATCTCGTGCACTTACGTCTTAGCCTCGGGCTGTGTGCGCACGGGCTGTATATGTCGCGAGAGGAGTACGTGTGTCGTCATTAGGCCGCTCCTGTTGCTACTATTACACACTATATACCGCTGCTGCAAGTTGGGAGAGCGAATATAACCGAGTTAGACGCCCGCGGAGAGGCAAGGAAGAGCTCTGTATAGAGATTGAGGGGGCAATTGTTAGTCAGTGTGCGGTGAATTGCACACTTCTGTATGTAAACCTTATGTGTACATTATTCAGAGTCGCGTTAAAAAAAATTTTATAGCGATCAGCGAATGCTTTTTCAGAAACGAAAATAAATATAGTAGTATCGCAAAATAAAGGAAAGCGACCGACGCATCGAAGCGTTCGAGTATCGCTGCGAGTTTTCAATTCAGCGAAACATGTATACAGCTGGTATAAATGGGGAAAAAAACACACACACAGTCAAAGGACACGCGCAGTGTCATAGAAATGGATCGCGCATTGCTTTTATTTCGGTCCATTTTTCAACGCCGCGGGCGCGTGACACAGGTTCTGTGTAAGGCTGAATTTTTACTTTTTTTTTCTTTTCGCAAAAGTGACAAATATTTTTCGCGCCACACTTTTGCAAAACCGTGCGTGCTTCTCTTTAAAAATGGCACACGCGTTACAGGCGATCGATATTTATTGCGCGCGGGAGAAAAAATCTTCCACCAAATACCGCGCGCGTTATTTACCAAAGCGTCGAGTAAACCAATGATCGCAGACACAGTACGAGAGAGAGAGAGAATGTGTGTCCAGAGGCGCAGAGAGAAAAAAGCTCTCTCGTTCATCTTTACCGACTCTCTCACGTGAATCGACTACACGCAGAGGGATTAAAAGCTGTCCCAAGTGAAGAGAGAGAGAGAGAGAGAGAGAGAGAGAGAGAGAGAGAGAGAGAGAGGAAAAACAATGCGCGCGAACGCAGGCAAATACGGGCTGGAAAAAAGTACCGAATAAAGCGCTTTGTGCCGCTGCTACTGGGGCCCCAAAGTACATCGAGTTTGGGCAAATATACGCGCGAGCTGTGGAGCTCGATATTGCGAGTCTGGATTATTCTAACGAGCGGCGAAGGCTCGTTCCGTCGTGTTCTTTTTCTTTTGGACTGTATACAGCAGCGTTCGACGCCGGTTATTGACGGATTAAGTTCACAGCTTTGGGCGAGTATTCTCTTTGAGAGAGACGCGTTTTGTTTTTATCCAGTTCGCCAAGCTCTACTACTGAAGCGTCGGGTTAAGGAAAATAGCGTAATCTGTTTGAAGCTTTGTGATGAGGCGAGCTTCGTAGTTGTTGTTGTTGTTGGCTCGAGCACAATGTACAATATAAAGTTTGCCTTGATTTTCAACGTTGTGTCGAAGCTTCTCATTATTACGAAATTCATTTTTCAAGCATCTCGAAAATTCCAAAATTCCAGAAGCTTTGCCCGAATGAAAGCAACCGCACCCCGTAAGATAACGAACTTCTTGTAGAAAAAAGCTTAGTCTACTCTTTCCTCTACATAATATACCCGCTGCGCGCGTGCGACCTCCTCGTGTATACGAAGCAGCGAAATGAAATGTCTCCGCGATTAAGATCTCAAAGCGCGCAGTGCGTGAAGCATATCCGTCGGCGGAATCTTCTTTATTAAAAGCTCTTTATTCAAATGGATAATTCACACATACACACATGGCCGCCGCGGCTGCAAAGTTTTCCCGCATCGGTGGTTTGTCAAAGCGGAGGCTTGTCTCTTTCAAGCTCTCATATTGTACACCCGTGCCTCGAGCTGTATTATACTCGGTCCGGCGAATATGAGCATTATTATAATAGATATTATGGAATTATGAGCTCTATTGTTTACAGCGATATTTACGGAAGAAATTACGTTTGAAATAAGAAAAACAACGCATCGAACGTATCGCATTCGTAGACACAGACAATACTGCAGAACAAGGGGCTTTCCAATATCACATTTCATGGAGAGAACCACACGCGAGAGCGCAGTAGTATCTGTGTCGACATCTCCCTTAGCGATTGAATTTACAAACATATTACGATCGCACGTGCGACGCCAAAGTTGCGCGCTGCAGCGCCTAAAGAGGCTGTGTGCCTCGCTTGCGCGCAGGTGTGCAGTAACAGCAGCGACTCGCGGCAAAGGAGTCGCGCGAGATGCTTCTTGGAATCGACTTTTTATGCTACCACTGCCGCTACTCTTTGCTGCGAGTCTCGGAAGCGAAGTAGTTTCAGTTGAATATGTATGCGGGGCAAGGGAATGTATTTATTTTCTTTTTCAGAGCGTCTACTGCTGTCGCTTTTTATGCTCGATACGATCGACGTTTATGATTGACTGAAAAGTGGGTCAGCAGTGTCGATGGTTTATTATTATGCTGTTGGTTTGTATATATTTTTCAAAAGTGCTCGCGTACACTCGCGAAAGCTCTAAAGGAAGACTAAAGTTAGGGGGTGGAAATTCAATCGGATTGTTCGCGCGCGTTAATCGAACGAATCAGTCCTTTTTACGAGCGCAATGAAGGAAATTTACACACTTCGCGCGCGAGAAAAGAGGTAGTTTTATCGGGACGAGTGTAATTGCGATTCGCGGAAGTTTATAAGCGCGTCAATATTGCGCGCGGGATGCTAAGGAACGTAGCCGAATCGAATATCGATCGCAAGTTTGTATAAACATTAAACATTGGAATTAAAACGCTCGAATTTAAAGCATTCGACGAGTGGGCGAAGAGCGAAGCAATTTAATCAGCTTTATGTCACTTGGAGTATGAAGAGCAATTCGACTTTCCGAACCGCCATGAATTATTCAACGAGCGGTTTGCTATAAATATTTCTGATACTTATATACCGACAGTGGGTTCGGGTAATTAATTTGATCAGATGATTAAATTTTGATTTTGTTATTCGGCACTGAATAAACTACTAGCAGTGGAAATAGCCGGGGTTCGGTCGGACCAGTAAAAAGTAGTTTGATCGAATTTGACTTTATCATAATTTAGCGTTTGTTGATGAGAAGGACTGTGTAAATAAAGTATCAAAATGAAGCCTATTATAAATTTATATTGAAATACTGACAGGAAGAAAATGTACCCACAAATTTCTTTCTCCAACATGCGCCAAAAGAACCGTCAGACAATAAAAAAAAAAAAAAAAAAAAAAAAAAAAAAAACAGTAGAATAACGAAAATCCGGAACGACATAATAATAGACGCAAAGTAGACGCCGCGAAGAAAGAAGCTCCGGAGGGTAATGGCGGCGGTGAAAAATCTGATATCGGCAATGTTCCCCCTTACTACGTCTGCGATATTATAAAATGCCGGACTAGTGGCGCGTCGGATTTATTGGATGGCAGGTATGACAATAACTCGATAAGGGCTCTTTGTCGGAAGGAAGAGTTTCGCCTGCGAGAGCTCGATCGAATGATGCGGATCAGCGCAACCGGGACGTCGTCGTCGTCGTTGCGGCAGATGCGACTGGCATCGATTGACACGCGCGGGGGTGGAGCTCTTCGCGGGATCGGTTTCTCATTTGGAGAGGACCTTCGTCTTTCTCGAAGAAGAACGGGATGGATTGCGAGAGGCTTTTTGCCGGCTTTATTTGCGGTTTGGATTGCCTCACTTTTTTCGACGCTGACACTTTGACGCTCGTCGGGTTCTAGTTTTGCGGAGACGCTTATTGGAATGAAATTTGTTTGAAACTTGAAAGTATATGCGGGGAATTCTTTTTAAATAATATGCGGCGTCCGATATTTCAATATTTATCGTATCAAACTTTCCGATAGAAACATAGTTCGACCAACCAATAATTGTATTCGATACACGATTAGCACCTGTACATGCAGGAAAACGTAAATTTCTTACACCAATCATTGGAAAACTGGGCGAGCTTCAGAGTTAAAATTAAACATTGTTTTACAACTTCCCGTGTACAATTGAACCCGGTGTATTCCCGTGTACACGAATACGTAAACATGATGGTTATTGCTGACGAATATTCCGATACGCCTCAGAATGAAATTAATTACATTAATGCAACTTATACAATTATTATTTCAAAAACAAAAATACCAATCTCTACGAACTACAATCTCGCGATGTTCGGTATGTTTTTCCTCTATCTCCGAATCTAATCTGCCTAGAAGAGATTCTTTAAAAGAAGAAGAACAAAACTACATCACGCCCATGTACAAGATGCAAAAAAACAAAATAAACAAAGAGAGAGATCCTAGCTCAGAAGAGCAAGAGGTCGTACATACACCTGGTCACGGCGATTCCAGCTGCGTCGTGTGCTTTCGTTTCCTCCTTCTCTCTCTCGCGCGCGCGAGCGGTAGATCCTTAAATTATTAATGTAGTACGTCGCGGGGGAGCGGCACGTTTTTCTTCCTGGCCAAATTCGCTTTGCCGACTGCAAGAGAGAGAGAGAGGGAGTAATATTATTTTCTCTTTCATCTCATTTCGCCTATCCTTTTGTCCCTGCGCGCGCTGTTTTTCCTCTTATCGCATTTTCTGCGCGAGCTGTTGCAATATTTTCCTTCCCTTCTATTCTCTCCGCGTTTTTTTATACCCTGCCGATTATTCATGAATCACCAGTCTCTGATACTATTTGCACACTCTCTCCAGTCAATTTTGCAGCTTTTGGAATACGTTTCGTTGCTTTCTTTCTCTCTAGTCTCACGCCTCGTAGTTTTGCGAGCAGAAAGCTACTTGTATGAGTGTGTGCGTTATGACGCTGAGCAGGAATTACGCCGGTCGTGACATAAATATCTAATATACCGGAACGCGAGGGAGAGGGTATATATATATATATATATATATATATATATATATATATATATATATATATATATACAGTGTACCGCGGCGCTGCTCGAAAGACTCCCTCTTGGCCGCTCTCCTGCAGTATTTTTTTCTCTCTCTTCCTCCCTCTCTGTCTTTCTTCGTAGAGAGGCGGAGGTTTTACGGGATTATAATGCATGAATTCGGCTTGATGAAAAATTTTATGCGCCGCCGGGCAACTCTACGGAATATAAGTGTCAGCCTTTACTCTCTGCGTGGGAGTAGCTATATGTATACACGCAGACTGCCGGTGGCAAGTGCTCGCGGCCAGTTTCGAGTAAATAATTTGCCTTTGCAGTCTGCGAGCTACCTAGAGGGCTTGAACTTTAGATTTTGTTTTATCATAAGCGCGCAAGAACTGCAGCTGGCGGATTAAATTAATAATCGTTCCTCACCTGCGCAATCTTGATTAAAGCATTCGACGTGGCAAGTGAAGATAACTCACCTGTAACAGAAAAAATGGTATACTTTATAGCATAAAGCCTAATGAATATTATCCAAACATCGCAAACCGCAACCACACATTCTATCCGCATCGATAGCTCCGCAACCGCAGCCTATTTTTTCACGCACAAGCCGCAAAATAGATTTCGCATTGCTTTTGCGCTCGACTCGCTCATTAGCATGGGCAGCTTGAGCGGGCCGAAAGAAAAAGTGGTGGGTAGAGAGTATAAAATGAAATAATCTCGTTATGCAAATCGCCGCGACTTTCGGCTCTTTTGAGCCGCGCCGGCAGCTCTCTCTCTCTCTCTCTCTCTCTCTCTCTCTCTCTCTTTCTCTCTCTCTCTCTCTCTCTCTCTCTCTCTCAGCTCTCTCGGAGTTAATAATAATCGCCTGTATTTCATTTTTAATGAAGCCGTTTCGGGACATAAACATTTCTTCATAAGCTCGCGCGCCGTATATAAGCTGGGAATGAAAAAAAGCTGCATTTGATACGATAATTAAGAGCTTTTTATTTGTTTAACAGTGACACAGAGGACGGTTTAAAAAGTTGAGCTTCTTTCTACATACACATAAGTCTCAAAGTACAGTCCATAAACAACGCATGATCGAGCTCGCATCATATAATTACCTCTCAGCCGCCAATTAGTCTTCGTCAATTCGATTTCTCAACGACAACGACAACGACAGTAATCAGAGTAGCGGCAGATGCGATTTGCCTCATTGAGTGTATCTATACGGTACGCACGCAGTCGGCGACGAGTGTGCACTTTTTGCAGTCGCGCCAGGGCCAATTTCCTAATGGATATAAAGGGCTCGTTCGCGGCCCGCAAAGTGGCCCTCGGCACTTATACACGCACAGACGAGGTCAAGCGTCAAACGCGGCTCGTCTGATGCTGTCTTTATCGGATCTGATGATACGCGGACGTGTAAAAATTGTAAATAAAGTGCGCGCGGGTTCGGATCGAGAGGTAAACAACGGAAACGAAATGACCGAATATTATACGCGTGATATCTACCAGATCGGATTTGTTTAATGTTTCGTTTGCACACATGATGTATATTAACGTTTACAAGCGGTAATCTCCGCGCGTAGTTATTTTAGTATTCATAAACAGGCCTGCTCGCGGGTAGAGTTTGAAATGTTAATAATTTCGGAGCGAATTTCAATTGCAAATTTTGAGCGGCGTGCGGCAAAATATAATTGGATGTCAAAACGACTGTAAATAAACCCTGATTTATTATACCGACCAACGCGTGTTCTACAAAATTAACATTCGGTTGTTAATAGTTGAATAATATGCGTTAGAGATAGTGCGAAACGAAAATTTACAGTCATGCAAATCGCGAAAGTCCGGGGTGTGAAAGAAAATTCCTGCTGTTCGAAGACGTAACCATTAATCGCGGAACACCTGCTAACAAATCTCTCCACATCAGCCGTAAACTCGCGCAACAAGAAGACCATATCCACGTGATCGATGATCCGGATAACTGCTCTATAAACATAAAAGAAATCTCCTAAACGGTCGCTTGCCGCCTCCGGGAAACAGCCGAAACGAGACTCGGAAGGAAAGAGCTAAAAGAATAAAGGCTCGGCTGCGCAAAAAAAAGGAACGAAACGCAAGAGCCAAAGTAGATAAGGGAACGAAGCGCGGCCGTGGAGAGAACGTGTCCGGAGATAGTTCAGGAACTGCTCGCGAGATAAGAGCGAGTCGTTTGCGCTCATCCAAGAGAGCAAGAGCGAGAGAGAAAAGTCAGCCGCGCTACACGGCGCTGGAAAATCTTTATCTCTCGAGTGCGTTTTCAAATTAGTCTCTTGTATTTCCATTAGGCGCAGATTTCACGGCTGTGATTTTAGCGTAACGAGATTTCGCGCGTGTTTGCCTTGAACGAGAAAGAAAGCCTGCAGGATATAGTGTCCGGGCTGACGAATTGTTCGTCCGTTTAAAGCTGCGCCTCGTTAGGCATCGAAATTAACGTCTTGATGAGGGCACGCAGGCCCTTTGGCAGGCAGTTTCTTGAAGAGTTACACTTTCCAAAACTAAATTGATGCATCAAACTAATTGAATTACGAAATTCATCAGATAAATAATCTCGATGTCTGTCGCGGAAATTTCAAAACTATACAGATATACCTGCAGCGCACCACGTGTGGTATTTCAATTAGCCATACCGGCCAATCGTGAAAAAACAAACAAAACATCTCGCTCTCTGTATTTATTAAACGTACGTGTACATACGTTGCGGAAAAGCTTCATATTTACCCAGCGAGCTATTCACTTTGCCGCGTAATTAAAATTGACTTTGCTCGCGCGCGTCAGTCGCCGAAAGACATCCCGGAAGCAAGCATCGGTTATAGCATATATATATACGTATGTGTATATTTGTACATAAGCGTATGATGCGAACCTCGAACAAGCGAAAATTCGCGGTGACTTTGCGACACTTGCGGGCAGATTAAAAAAGCTCCATTAAAGAAAATTAAAAAGCTCTTGCGCTGCCGATGCACAAAGCGGCTTTTCTCGCGCGCGTGCGCGAGCGACAACTTTTGAAAGAAGCGCCAGATGCTATACCCTGCTGGAGCTTTTTGCCTTAATGAGGTGCGTCGCGGTATTGAAATCGAACGTGCGTAGTAGATTTATCGGTTGTGCGATTTTCGCTCTTTGACGTTTCGAAAGCGCTATGTTTGTGTAATATGTTACAACTTGGCGAAGATCTGCGCGATGTCGCATTTTTCATTTCCAATTTCAAAAGGCTGCAGTTGCATGTTGTGCTGAACTTTTGGAATTTCTAGTACACACATTTATATTTACGAGGTGCATTTCAACGATTCTTGCAAGCTCGGAGTTTCCGGAACGAGTGTATTATACACGAGCTTCGCTAAAGAATCTCTTGCGTCCATTTTATTCAACCGGCGTCGCAATCGCGTCGCGGAACAACATTAATTACTGTCCCGACGGCGCATAAAAGACACGCCGTGATATAGATACACACACACGTATATGTACGCTAGCCTAGATATGATGGACGGAGATATAGAGCTATATGCGAGCTTTGCCCGAGTTAATTAAATTCTCTCCGTGTGCGCGTATAGCTATCTAAATGGTCAGTGCGGTATGTAAACTCGCTGCGCATATGTGTGTGCGTACGTATATAGGTACAGGTGCGTATACACCCACGCATACTGTATTACCCCAGAGTGCTACCTGCAGCGGCAATACACAGCATTTTTGTGCACACCTATATATATATATATATATATATATATATATATATATATATATATATATATGTGTGTGTGTGTGTGAACATCGATGGAATGCTTTCTTCTTCCGACTGTGTGTATACACTCAGAGACGTATTGTGCGTATACTGAGCGCGAGTCTGTGTGTTAGCTGGCCTGACATCGAGACAATGCTCGGAGGAGACGACGCGGCCGTTAATTAGCTGCGCGATGAATGGCACTGAAAACACACTTCGAGTTATACGGGGTGATGCGACAGGCTTTGTACATGGGAATGGCTTCTTTTTCTTGTGGTTTTGTTGCTTTTCTCATTCTAAGGGCCCAGCATTGCTCGTTGGGTAATGCAATAATACTATAAATTGGTGACATATTTATTTATTGGAGAGAGACTGAAACACGGGCAGTAACAATCTGCTCATTTTTTCCCCGAACCCGATCAACAAAAGCGCATACAACCAATCCAAACAATTCCCAGCAAAGCAAAAAGCACACACTGCGCGAACCCGGCCAGGGCAACCAATTTGCGCGCAAACCCACAGTTATGTACACCAACAGCAGCATCGACGTCGGCAGCAGTGAGGCGCGCTAAATGAGGGAATTTTAATTAACGAGAGAAAGCCAGTCGTCGAGCTCAACAACTACTATACAACAACAGCAACAGGAGCCGCGCGCTCGGTGTATAGAAAAAAAGCGGCAGCTAGTTGGCCTATAAACCCCCATAGGATTACACGTGGCCGCACGTGCGTGAACCTAGAGGGAGGAAAATGTCCGCTCGAATGCATGGGACGATTGGCTCACTCGAGGAGCGTATGTGCAGTAGTGGGAGCTGAAGTGGAGGAGAGCCGCTCTCGATGAATGTATATTGGCGGAAGGAAGATGCGGCGGGTATGAAGAGAGAACAATAGTGATTGGCTCTGATTAAGGAAGTGTATGCATGAGTAGTGGTAGCAGCTCGTCTAATTGAAAATTCATCTTTACACACGCTTATACAGACCAGTATGAGCATCAGCGACGAAAATGACGGGCACGTCACACACGTTGCGAAATTACGTTGGAAATGAACACCATTTGCAAATCGGACTATCTCTGCGTCATTTGGCAAATTGTTTCTGGGAGAAGCGGAAGGAAGCTAATGGAGATGGCGCTACACAGACACATACACACTTGCGCAGAAGAGCAGCAGCATCAGAGCATTTACGTCGACGTCTGGGGGGAGTACAGTGGGTGTCGTCGTCCCAGGCGTGCAGTATAAGCAGCGCAGAAAACGCCAGGCAGTGCAGCAGATGAGGTGCGTGTCGAGTTTCAATTGAACCCGGCGAGCCGACCGCACACGCAACCGCGCGCTCTATGCCAAGCTGTTGTTTGCTCGCGCGCTCTACCCATTACGTAGCCCTGAGTGCATAGGTCTATCTATCGTACATGGGAGTGGACTGAGGGTGGATATGGGGTGGCGTGGTATACGTGTACATAAATACATGGTGGGAGGAAATCATAGCGATGAAAATGTTCAGCGACTCGGAATTTATTGCTCCGACGATGGAGCAGTGTACGCTGCTTGCTTTTTTGCACTGTTTTTTCGAAACTTGCGTGATATAAGCAGCCTGGTTAAACAAGCGCACTCGTCTCAAAAAGTGCACTCTAACATTTAGCGCTGCATCAAGAACGAACCCCGCCTTACACCGCGCGCGTCCTAATTAAATGAAGCCATTTAAACTTGGAGAAACAGAAAAACAACGCACCAGCAGCGCATCTACTTGACCTCGCCCACGCATGCAAACCTGCACGAGCCCTCGCGCACGCAATCGCTCTGATATGGAACAAAAAGAGAGTGCAGCGCCAGAGAGTGAATTCCAGCGCTGCTAGAGGGCGCGTAATCGCGCTTATATACTCCGCGAGGGCAGTGCAGCGCCGGAGGCGAAATTAGCAGAATGGCTTTTTAACGGTTATTTCGGGGCATCGCGCGGCTATCGCTTTTTTCCGGCTCGATGCAGCAGCCGAGATGATGGGATGCCCTCTCCCCCAGCTCGCGACTAATTTTCTTTGCGAGTGCAGCGCGCGTAATTACGCGCTAGATGGCGCTTAGGCAGAGGCTCGCGGATATGGACCTTTTTTTGCACCGCACCGATTCACGAGGATAAAGCATTTTTACAAGGCGTGAATCATCATTTCAGAGGCATTTATTATATCGGCGAACAGCGAGAGCTATTCTTCTCTCTCCCCGATGAAACGGTGATTTCGCATTTTTCAATTCTCCCGCGCTTGCACACAGTCCCGCCACTCTCTTGTACGGCCGCTACTGTGTCCAGTCAGCCGTGCGATCCTCTCCTTCTCTCGTTTCGCCGAAATCGCGTAATGGCGCGTGGAAACTGGCCTCGACCCTTCGACGCGCGCGCGCAAAAAAGCCGTGCGTATACCAGCCGAAAGAAAAGAAACGTACAAAGCCCGCGTATAACAGACTCTCGCCTCCCTTTTTGCCGATGTATTATACACGCGGATCGTGCGGCTACAGGCATATCGATGTTCGGTGCGTGTGGATAGGGAAATAAATGAAGGCGGCCCTGCAGGCGAAATATGATTTCTGGCCATTTAATTAAGCCGGGGGTCAGTGATTAATGGAGTTTTCGTCGAACGGCTACTATGAAATTTCACGGGGTTGTAGAACGAGAACTGCAGCGAAGGACAAAGGGTTATGATACATGTGTGCGAATAGGCGCTGGAAGAGTTTTGGGAGTGACGAAAGAAAGGGTTGGGATTGGAAAAGTATGATTGACAGAAAGGATTTACGTGGGGACTGGTTATTAAACGGTAGATGTGTATAAGTGATTGGCATTGTTCTTTGCTTCATACTGTGATTATGCAATTCGTCTCTTATATAGTTCCATGAAAAATTAAGATTTTCTTAGTATCGTGCTATTTTACGTAAGACACTCGGAGCCTTCGGCAAAAGAGGTGATTGCTATCTCCTGTTATATAGCGAGCGATTATGCAAATGAGAAAAATGAGGAATCGAGCGAAAAAGAATTCCGTGTATTATTATACCGATTGTTATATTAGACTCGAAACACACCTAGTACAGCTCTTTCTCAGCAGCGTGTACTAATCAAGTGAAAGTCTTATTATCAATCTCTTCGAGTTCTTAAGAGAAATATGAGAAGCTGGAAATGACATCCAGCGATCCGCACGTGTATACACATCAAAACGCTTCCCACATTTTTCCCCGACTTTTTGCAGCAGCGTCGAGAATAAGGTATTCTTCAAGAAAGCGGCGAAAATTCTTTCTGGAAAATGTTTTAAACGAATTTCGTTAAAGAATATACGAAAGAAAGTCGAGATCGCGAGAAACACGCACTCGAGAAAGCAGAAGCAGCCACTTGATTGACGTAGCAGCGGGAGAGGTGTCAGTAATACGTCCAAAGAACGTCAGACTTGTTATCCAGATTCTAAGCTCGGCGCTCTCTCTCTCTCTCTCTCTCTCTCTCTCTCTCTCTTGCATAGTTTAGACAAGAATCAGTCGGCTTAACTTCTGACGTAAAATATAAAGCTGATGGTTTAGCATCGCGCGCCATAATTTACGGAGATGCGCAAAAATAAGCTCTGTGTGTGTACCTATACAGTTTAAATAAGCACTTCGCGATAAGCGTTTCGCGCGTGTCCGTACGAATTCTTTATACAATAATTTTCAGAGGACGCGAACATCTCGAGATTAGGGACTTATCCGCTTTAATAACTCTTAAAGGATCCTTACTCCAGTTTATTCTTGCGTATCCGTGTATACACTCTGAAGTCAGCTCGTTAGATCCACTTTGATGTGCATTATTACAAAGCTCCGTGTGTCGCAATTCAAAGCTCTTCTCTATCTCTCTCCCTCCTGTTGTGTATAAACCAGAAACAGGGTCAAACCTGCCTTTGCGAATCGTTTCTATTCTCATATTCGCTACTGTACTATATTCGAGAACGCGGCCTCGTTGTACTAGACGAGGCTTACAGAATCCTTACGTGAGAGAGGGCTAGTGAGCGCGTTCTCCTCATCGTTATTAAAATTTTCATTAAAAATCCAAGTGCTCCGCTTTAATTATTCCATCTTTCGCTACTGCAGCGGAACTTTCTCTATCTTCTCTTCTTTTCCTCGCTCCCTCCTTTTTTGAAAATAAAATAGCGGAAACTGTATTACTCGCCTTTCATCTTCCGGCGGACTGCGTGAAAACAGTATACAAGTTGTGAAATCCGCAACATAATTAAAGCCGCAGTCGATGATACGAGAGAGGAGCGACGTTGAAATTAAAGAAGCAGGTGCTGATCCAGGAAGCGACCGCGATTTCGTCACGGGACAGCCAACATGCACGCGTACCCCTCGCTCTTTGGTTCCGCTTCATTTTGTCTCTTTCTTGTTGCACGTAACCGACGAGGCGGCTGCGCTTTTCTTTCGCGCGTAGCGAATCGGTTTTCGGTTTGCGGAAGGCCTCGACGTCGCGCGAGACCAATCGCTGAACGAGGATAAATGGTCTGCAGCCGTTCGTCACCTTTAATTAATCTCGTGAAATTGCCGATTAATGGAGGGTGGCACACGATGTATGGCGGTTTTTTCGAATTCGAGGCCTGTCGGGTTCGGCTCTTTTTCTCTGCGGTGCTGAGAGGGACAGAAAAAGAGAGTACGTGTTGATTTATGAGAGTTTCGCCGTGCGCGGCGAGAGTTTAATCGGCGGTTATTTTTGAGGCTAAAAAGATTCTGGCTGGAAGTATAAAGCGTACGTTTCGCTAATCGTTGTGGACGTGATTCGAGAGAAGCTATATAATTATATAGGTGTGATTCATCGTTATAAAGAATTTGCATGCGATGCAAAGACACAAACGAACGGAAATTAAATAACTCCCGTTCAATTATAAGTAAGTGTGTCAAAGCGAGTATCGCGTAACGATAAAATACTACTCCATTCATTTCCGAGCCTTATTATTATTATCGTTCGTAGCGGCAAAATATGAGAGAAACGCAGATATCAATTCAGCACACGATTTTTCCTCTCCGATGATGCAACGGAGAGAGAAAGAGAGAGAGAGAGAGAGAGAGAGAGAGAGAGAGAGAGAGAGAGAGAGAGAGAGAGAGACAGAGAGAGGATGCGATCTATAGCAGGAGATATCTTCTAGAACGAGTTATCGTCTCTCGAAATAATACGGTCGAGATAAGATACACCGCTCGTCTCGTCTCTTGTATAAACGTCATAATACCTCTCGACACGACTCCCTCGCTCGAAAAATTCCTCGGCTATTTTTCTTCGCCTATGCGGGAGATATCATACACTCATTGCGAAAACACTAGAGTCCCATGTAGCCTAATGAAAATCATAATATTATTGCCGGGAATAAAAGCAGCCTCGGGTATCTTTCTTTCTCTGTCTCTTACACTTTACGTACCTACAGTTTCAATTTCCGCTCTGCGGATCTATAAATAAACGGGGCAGCTTCGAGCTTTATATTAATCGATATATAAGACATGGAACGTCACCGAGTGTTATCTCTCGAAGACGTCGCGTGTGTGCACACAAGACTTATCTAAGGGATTATTGTTGCTCATCGCGCATTGCTGCAGTGCATCTGTCAGCCCGCGTTCTTTTCATGCCGGCGTATATAGAGGATCGTGACGCGACCAGAGGATTATCGCGCAGGAGGACATGATACCGAATGCTACCGAGGGAGCAGATGAAAAAATATAATTTTTGCTCATTTACAAGGAGAATCATTGAAATACAGTGTGTTTTGAAAATTTAATTATCTTTATAAAAAAAAAGATAATCTGCGACTCATGACACAGAATTTCTAATTCAAACTCCTCAGTACACAATTTACACGCCCTCGCTAACGAAATTCCTCAGCAGCGAAAACACTTCGCGAGAGAGAGAGAGAGAGAGAGAGAGAGAGAGAGAGAGAGAGAGAGAG
>QLSS01000041.1:252596-275676 GCA_024372645.1 Trichomalopsis sarcophagae
AGAGAGAGAGAGAGAGAGAGAGAGAGAGAGAGAGAGAGAGAGAGAGAAAGAGAGAGTGAGAGCAAGAGCCGCTTCACGAAGCGTATACATCCAGCCGATGAGACGATTTCTCGGAGGCCGCAGTGCAGCAGTCGCTACCGCAGCGAAATCATATAACACGCGCAGCCAGTCGTAATGCGGTTCCCTCAAAGTGAGATTGAAAGGAGCGGAAGATGAGGAGAAACCCGGGAATGAGTACCACCTACACATACACACATATACACATATTACGATACAAGAAGAAGAAGTAGCAAAGAGCGAACTAGCGCAGCAACAAATTGTTTATTGCCACATGTTCGACTTCCATAGCACGGAGCGAGATGGAGTCGGCTTTTCCACTCGTGCGCTCGGATGCTCTCTTTATTCCCGCTGCAACCCTCGGGCGAGAACGCGACGCTTGGAACTTTTCACTCTGCGTTTTTCTTTGCGAAATTTTTTCGAACCGCTCGGGCAGAGAATTTTTTTTTGTGTTTTGCGGTGGTGCATTTGCTTGATTGACGAGAAACCGTCAATCACGCGCGGTTAAGGTTTATTTATTTTTTTTTTGTCTAGATATCGAGAATATTCGATATATATATATATGGAATGCATATTCATACAGGAATGCGTTTGATAGACAAGTGTATATCAGAAAAAAAAGAGTTGGAAAAGTTGCTGAGCAGGTGTATTTTACGCGTACACAGGGTTTTATACGTCGATTGATTTAATTGCAATTTGATAAAGCGCGGAGAACCTTTTTTCCAATTTATACCCCGGCGGAATTTTTGTTATTCTTTTTCCCGAAATCGCACAGGGTATATCGCTCCAACAAATTCTTTCCTCTTTCAATTACTCGCGACCAATCGATAGAGACCTCTCTCTCAGGGCTCTGTCTGGCTCTGCGCCTCCTCTAACGGGTTCGTCATACGCGAGCGTTTTTTATATTCGATAAAACATCGCTATTCACATGAGTTTTCTAGCGTAGACGTATAGAAAATCTCATTCGGTTAAAATCCCGCAAGCCGCAATAAAATCCGCAACGCATCACCGGAAAACCTAGCGCGCAAAATACGTACTTTGATCATCGCCTTCCACTTCCTCCCGTTCGCGAGCGGCTCGTCCATCGGATCTGCTGCCATAACTTGCCGGCGGCAGCCGCGCGGATCATTTTTATCACGACGCCGCGTAAAACAGGCCCTCGTATATTTTCCGAGCTCGTATACGCGCTGTGTAGACGTACGAGAAGCTGCAGAGCTGATACCACGACTGCAGCAGCAGCCGGATGATGCTCTTGTCTGGTAAAAGCTGATGCCGGGGTGAGGTATATGCTCTTGCTCTTTTACTTTTATTCTTACGCGGCGAGAGCTGCGCGACTTTTATCTTGCGCTAGTGGATGCCAGGCTGCCGTGGAGAGAGATGTGTCGCGGCTGCGTTGGCGTTCATCATGCAAATTGATATAGGTGGCGATGGGGGGATGAGATGTGTAGTCGTATGTGTCGGTATTTTTGTTCGGGATGTATGGTTTTTCTTGTACGATCAGGTGACGAGAATATGTTTGTTGATATGATGGATTCGATAAATTTTTCATAGGTTGTGTTTCTGGTGATGTTTATATCGATTAAGTTATTATTCAAAGTGACTCCGATACTCGCTATTGTTGAATCGAGCGATCTCTGCTGCGAGTTCAATCACTTTTCACAAGAATTAAGATTATTTAAGTTTAACTTTATATGGTCCAACGAAGCAATATTAGCACATCACCTCGGTGTACACCGCTATATCTAGATTAAGTGCATAAATTAAGAAGTGAAAAACAGAAAAGTGCTATGTGCCACCTATCGTCACCACATAGAAACTAGAGAGCGAAAAAGTTCATGCTCTAAGGTAAAGGTCATCAATCTATAACTGTTTTGTTTTACGGCTACTCGCTCTTAGATTCCTGAATATTTATCTTTCAGAACGTATATAACGCAATCCCCAACATCTACACCAACCTCTACCACAGTCGACGCACCTGCACCGCACAAAAAAAAGCGGTTCCCTCACATACGCACAGTTACAAGTCAGCCTCCCTCGCGTTCCTGTATCCACAGCGTATGCTTGCAACGACGATATCTCTCGAGAGCGCGACCCTTTCGCGGGATGCGCCCTGGAGGCTTTTACGAGCCGAGGCTCTTTTTAATGCGCGCGTGCGCCCTCGAGCCAAGGGCTTTTGTGGTGGATATATTCCATTAATCACGTTACCTGTTTTATTTCTCGCGACGCGCCTCTGCAGTGTATACCCGCAACCAGTTTTATGATTTCCAGAATTTATACTGGTCCGTTTGGGGTTTCTTTTTTTAGAATCGCTCGAGAGTCTGACAGTTTAAGGTTGGTTCGCTTTATATGACGATTGAATGATTGGCTTTTTATTATGGTCCATGAGATTTGTTGCTCCTTGAGTGAGGTATATGACCAAACGGTTTTGTATTAGATAGTGCAAATTGGCGATAACAATCATTTCGATATTTATCGCACATGCCCGTCTCTATATTGCATACCGTTCACATCCCTCATTTCATTAGCAAGCGCCGAACAAGTAAAATTGTAGCGGCGGAATTATTAATTTTCGAGTATAACTATAATCCCCGATTAATATTCCGGTGTGTATACATATATAGAAATGCGTTATAGCCTTCCGTCAAAATACTAATTGGATCAGACATATAGAAGCCCGTCTACTCCGACCTGTTTATTGATTGAAATTTCAATCCTAATGAACTCGTTACACTATAGAACATCCTTCCATACAGTCAGCTACTGCGAACATTTTGCTAGAAATATCGGCTCATTTCCGAATCTGTTTGCACAAAAAGTAGTTTTAACATTCTAGAATTCACAAAGTAAATACACGAGACGTTCCCTCGCAGTTCGGAAAGTAGATGAGCGAACAGAAGCTCTCCCGAGCGGATTCAAAAACGAAAAGCAATCACAACTTTTCGTTCAGCAAAAACAGCCGACTCGCTAATCCCCTAAGAATGCCACGATCTTTTCTCTCCCCAAGATCCTCTTCTTCTCCCTCTCCCCAACTTGATTTTACAGCGACACAGCTCGCCTACGCGAGCTAAAATTTTCACTTTCGACAAAGACCCGGGCAAAACGTCCCGATAATTGAATTCCGCCTTCCTGGCTTCTTATCGCTGTTTCACACCCTTACTTTCTTTCTCTTTCCCTCTGCGCAAGGCTTCTTCGAATTCTGCTTGTATACTGATACCTTCTTTTGTACGCTTAAACGCTTCTTTTTGTTTTCGAAATCGTTCGGTTATTGTTGATTGTGTACAGGGTGAGCAATTTAAGAATTTTTTTTATCAATTTTTTGCTATTGCAGTATTATTTTCATAATGTGCGAAAGCTGTAAGTCATTACCACCTAGTTTAAGTGAATACTATGATTAACAGCCAGTCATATAAGCTAAATAGTTCCATTGTGACTCATAATCCTCTATTACATTTCAGAAATGAAAAATCGTTAGAAAAACGCTACAGCAATCAGAACCTAATTCAACGAAATTTATCAAAAATCCTGAAAATAGTCACTTGCAGCGTATAAACAAGAATAGCCCATTAAATCTCTAGGTACTACTATACACTTATACTTGAATTAAGCCCCGACGACTTAACACTCCTCTCGTCTCACTCATCGCGTCATATTTTTCAGTGAACACTCTATAATCATCTATTCACGCGCGAAAACAGCGCACACCGTATAATTAGGCGGCTCTCACACTTCGTATACATCGTCGGCTATAACGCATAATCAAGTTATTATTTCACATCGTCTGCTATAAGTTATGATCATCAATTAAACTTTTATTCCCCGACCAGGTGTAGTATTCCGCTCACTCAAGCCGAGAGTCTGACTCGAAGGCTTTGCCTGTCAACCTTTTTGATGTTGCGTGCGCTTCTATCGTATATTTTACATTCAATGTTGTAACCTTCTTTGACTCTTGATAGTCGTACGTCTGAGATATGCGCTTCATTAAGCTGCGTATATTTGCTCAATAAATTAGCAAAACACTCTCGACGTAAAAGTGAATTTTTCCAACGATAAAACAAAGTCAATATTCCAAAGCCAGCAGTTCGAGTCGTCGCCTATATTCAATCCCAAGGGTGAAATTATATAGCTTCAGACTATATTGTCTGCAGACACACCACAGCTTTATCAGTCTAAACATTCGTTCGATACTCCTGTTTTCCTTCCTCCCCTCCGAAACGATTCGACTTTTCCACGCTTTCCTCTGCCCGCCGACGACGACACCGGGGGGATATCCCCCCCGACAACCGATAATCCCGGAGCCGCCTCACGGAAGATAAGCAAGTTTGAACAAACCGGCCGGTGTGCTGCCTACACACGAGAGAGCGAGAGAGCGAGAGAGAGAGAGAGAGAGAGAGAGAGAGAGAGAGAGAGAGAGAGAGAGAGAGAGAGAGAAAGAGAGAGAGAGAGAGAGAGAGAGAGAGAGAGAGAGAACGGTAGCAGCAGTCGCGAGAGATTAGGCGCGTCCGCGGTGAGACAACAACAAAACGACGGTGGCTCCCTCTCTCCTGCGATTGCGTTTAAGAGAAGGCCGCTGCTAGGGGGCGCGCCTTATCGCATTACCGATATCGGCACACCTCCGGGAAAGTGCTTCGAGCAAATGTTTGCGCCTATCTCGCGGGGACCTGTGAGTCTCTGGGCCTCAGAGCAGGTGTGTGTGTGCGTGTGTGGGTACTGATAGCGAGTAGTCGAGTTTTCGTCGCTTCCTGGTCGAACTCGCTGTTAGCGGATTAGGCGAGCGGCCAACGCCTTATTTGGGGGGACGTGAAAGCTGCTGCAAACACGCAGAAATGGAGTTCGACACGCGCGGTGATAAGATGCTGGAATCGTCTTTTTGTTTGTTCATGCTAATTTTCTCGGCGAGTTTTTGTTGGAGTTTCAATTGCTCCAGCGAGACTACACTGGTATAGTCGCGTGTGTGTTTACAGTGTGTACAGGTTGCTTGAAGCCAGTCGATGAATTAGAAAACTAATATTTCAAATCTCTTGGCCAATTTGTAATATACACTCGACTCTCTTTCACCAATGAACGTCCCTCACCAAGATATACTATGTACCTCGGCGTACTAAATCGTTTCATTACCCTACATATAACTTTACGATTGCATAACGCATAGCGCTTTATAGAACTTTTTTATTGACAATCTCTGCAAAGTCGCTTCAAATTACTCACTCATCCTATGAGCTATATACGCTATTTAATTTTTCTCTCCTTTATACCCGCATAATACACTATATACCCAACGCCTGGAAATCTCTACAACTGCATATGCCACATTCTGCCGCGGCTAAAACAATAAGTTTAACGAACCCGCTCTCGCGCCCGCTGGTATAAGGAAAAACTTCCGAAACACTTGGAAAACTCGTTCTAAAACTTCTCGAGAGAGAAAGAGAGAGAGAGAGTTCATCCGCCGACGAAGGCGGCGATTTTCCTCGCGGCAACCTACATTTTTGCGCGCCGGCAACCCTCCAGAGAGATGGCGAACTCATTCTCGCCCTAGAAACGAGATATTTCGACCCGAGAGCCGCGCACCGCAAAATATATATGTATACCTTAAGATAATTTTATATTAGATTCTCTCGGGGTTAGCGCGGAAATTCCGCTTCATTCAGCGGAGAAAATGAGCGGAATACATTTTTAAGACTAGGGTTGGTTTTAGAGCTTTAATTTTTTCGCGAGTAATTTCGGTTCACGTTTTGCATTCAAAATCCCTGGTAGAGTTGTTCAGTAGTAGCTTGCCAGTCCATACCCAGTTTAAAATGAACTGGCCGGTGAGTTTAGCAGTGACTTGTCAGTAGCCATGCGATTTACGTCAGATTTTTGACATGCCACTGGCTATGAACTGCCGAGAGGTATCAATTTTCTACTAGGGATACTTGGGAAGAAAAATTTATTTTTGCATAAAAGAATAGGTATCTAGGTCGATGAACAACTCGAATTCTGCTTCATCTAACCCCTACAAAAAAAATCGTACGTAGCAAATAAGCCACACAAGCTCTCGAAAGAGTCAGATCAGCGTAATATCGGCTCTTGCTCTTCGTATAAACGTTCTATATACATACGATTGTTAGCCCGCAGCCGAGTACCATCTATCTCTCGCTCTCTCTCTCTCTCTCCCATGTTTTGCACACGAGGCTCTCGCTCTAATTGGGAGGGCGCTTTTGCACCTGTTCAAGCAATTATTATTTGCGAGTGATTACGGCCAGCTAGCTCTCTCTCTCTCTCTCTCTCTCTCTCTCTCTCTCTCTCTCTCTCTCTGTCTCTATCTATCTATATACCTCTCTCTCTTCCTCGCACACGCACAGTTTGTCCGAAGCTTGTAATCCTACTACGAGCGTCAGACGCGTTTGTCAAAGTTTACTGCACCGGCTTATACGATACACGCGCTGCAGCTCTTCTGTTGTTCTCGGTGTAGGATGGACACGAGGCTGGCTATTGTCGAGGCCGAACGAGAGGAGGAAAGGTGCATTGTAGAGAGTGAGAGAGAAAGGGCCGGCCAAGTGCCGGTCAACTTTGTTTTATCGTTATTGCATTAGCTGTGCGGGAATGAAAGGGGTGAAGGGAAAAATTGAAACGGCTAATACAGTGGACGCGACAACGAGTGTGTAGTTGCGAGAGTTTTTATTGCGCTTCGGAGTTCAGGTTAGTGAGTGATTTCTTTTATTTTTGCTAGAGCGAGTGTTAGACTTGGATGTTCATCGAATGCTGTTTGCATCGATTTCTGTACAGTTTGACCTAATTTTCATACTTTATTATCGCGAATTCCTCTTACAGTTATTATCCATGCTTCTGGTTAGTCATAAGTATTCTCATGAATTTTTAATATCCGGGAGTTCAAAGCAACTATTTCAAATATATTTCACGTTGATGCACACGTATATTCGAGCTAATTTATCTCAAAAGGTATTGTATATTATTCGTTATCAGCATAATATAACAACTATCGTTAAACCAAAACTGCGCATTAACTGCAAATAGAATTGTTAAATCAACTGCGAGGCATTAAGTCTAATAATGATTCCCACTTTCGGCAATAATGAACCGATGTAAATATTCAAAATTATCAGCGTCGCAAACGCGATCAGAATGAAGCTAATGAGTAAAGTATCCAGTAAATAAAAATAACCAATTAAAAGAGCAGCATCTTTACGTTCTTTATTTATCACAGATAGCTTTGTTATCTCTAATCATCAGGGCTTAATATATATTCCGCCCGGTATCGGATTAAAAATTCGAGGCGTCGCGATAGGAAAAAAATGCGAAGAGCTGTAGCTGAGTGCAAACTCAAAAAAAAGAAGCAAGAGAATATCCGCCTAGTTTTAGCGATAAAACCTGCTACTGCTGCTGCGCGGAGAAAGAAAAACTCGCTTGGCAAAAGGAAGTTGGCTTATTTTGAAAACACGGTAAATCCATTTTCCTCTTATACACCTCTATAAAAGTCTGCGCTGTGCGCGCGTGTACGGGCATATTTTCGAAAATAAAATACGAATTTCTTTTTATTATTTTTGCATCTGTAAAAAAGGCCGATCGGGAAATAAAACCATAATCCGGCGACTGCTCGGATCGACCCAAAACAATAACAAAAACAGTAGACGATCGTACCGAGAACAAGGCGCTCCGTGACCGAAACTCGGCCATCCCGCCACATTGGAATTCCGCAAAAAGCACAACGCAATTATCCAAATTGATATAAAAGAGAGAGATAGAGAGGGTCCGGCCTCTCGTAAAAGCGCAGAGCTTTTTTCCGGAGCACACATGTGTGCGCGCGCGGCTCTAATACTCCGTTGCTGCTGCAGGGAAAGGAGAAAAAAAGCTCCTCGACTTGTCCACTCTAGATACGTGCGCCGCGGAAATTCGGTCACGAGCGTATAATCACGCTCTATCTGTGTATCGTGTATACGTATATGCAGATGTACACTGCTGCTCTGCGCGTAATGGTCCTCGCAAGCCGGCTCCGATAAGTTATACGAGCCGCGCGTGCGGCCCAAAATCCCAGAGAAAGAGAGAGAGAGAGAGAGAGAGAGAGAGAGAGAGAGAGAGAGGGGAGAGCGAATTTCGAGTGCGTTAAATTTTGAATAGCGGAGACGCGGTGGTAGTTGTTGTTATACGGGACGTTTTCGGTTGTAATCTCGCATAGTGTCGCAGTGTCTGAACGCATAGGCTCCGTCATGAACTGGAGCTCCGCGCGTCACGGTACTTAATTTTCGCGCGTGTTCGCGAATCCGCGATAACGTATTGTCGTCGACTGTCCTTCCCACGAGACGGCTTTAATCTTAACGCTCGCGAGCTGATGGTCCCGTGTTTGACACAAACGTTCCTCGCGTCGACAATAACGAGTTTCGATCGATTTTTGACATATCGCACACACGAAGATTCTTAAAAAGCAGCAAAACGTTGGGTATATTATACCTGCGCGCGTCGAGACAACAACGGCTAGCACGAACGAGGAGCACTTGAACTTGGAAGATTTATTAGGCGTATGCTCTGCAGGCGGAGCTGTTATGCCCAGCCGAGTAGACACGGCCGCATGATACGCGTTGCGACCGAGCGTTTAAGCGATGATGCGCGTCGTTTACGAGCTGGCCCTTCCGCAAGAAGCTGCTTCGAGAATGAGAGAGGGAATGTGCGATGTTTACGCCGGTATACTTACACCGGAGGCTTATACGGCTGCTGCGTAAATCATGCCATTGATTGTCCGAGTCCCTCGCGGGGACGACGCTTAATTCTTTCTCAATTCGACGTTTCGACGCGCTTCGGGGGATGGGAAGATTGGCGCGAGCGAGTGCATGTTTAAAATAGAGCTTGCGATATCGGATTATAGCGGAGTAAAAACGATTCGTATAATTGTATTCGCAAGGATAATTAACGGAGCGGAAACTTACGTTTGATTAGTTCGGTTTGAAACAATTAATGCAGCGAGCATTTCTCATTGTTGAATTTATAAGCCGGAGAATGAATGGTAATCTTATTGAAATAATCTGCAACATAAATAACTCGTGGATTCGAGGAGAGCTTGCAAGCGTGCTCGCCTCTAGAAATTCAATCAGGCGTGCACGATCCTGATGCCAGAAGCGAGCGCAGTACATGAGAATATAATTGCAATCATTGACGGTCGGAGTTGAATATTGAAACTGTTCCCCCGCGTAAAAAGATGCATCGAACTCACCTCTGCATAGCATAAGTGGCCTAAACAGCGGCTCGACAAGTTAGTTCTGACAAAGTTTAACTCTTTTACGGCCAACGCGAGTAGCTCGTCGTTACTAGTACGATATGCATACGTGACAAATCTTTTTTTTTCTCCGTATACGCAGCCTCATAAATTACACCAAAAATTGAAGAATAAAAGAAGAGAAACAATAAAATCCTCGTCTTCTCCCTTCATCTCTCTCTCGCCCCTCTTCATAAAAAGGTTCCATAAAACGTAACATGTGTATAAATCCCGCATAACGAGGGTCTCATAATAATTAAGAATCGTAATGCACTGAATCCGCAGCGGCCCCTTGACCGGCAACTCCAATTCGCATGTAAATTCACCGGGGCTAATAAAGACGCGCGCTAAAGATCTCGTCGCGTATAATCCCTCGAGGCGATGAAGAAGAAAAAAGGCAACTCGCAGAAGGTGACGAATCAACTCTTGCGCTTTCTCTCGCTGATCTCCGGGGCTAATCAGAGCCGAGCTATAAATTAAGGATGTAACGTTCTTTACGAGCTGGGCAGAGAGAGGGAGCTTTTGCACGCGAAAAGAAAGTGTTCGAGAAAACTCGGTCACTTCTCGAACATACATGACCTCTCTCGGCTCCTCAGCTTGCTCGCGTATTTTTGCTCTTGTTGGTATATATGAGCACAAGTTCTTGTCGGGATATTTCTCACGCTATTATTTTCCTTATCTTGACTCATCGCGTCATTACTCTACCTTTATAAAGCTAGTTTTCAATTTTGAGGGAATTGACTTCGTTGAGCTTTTTAATAAACTATAATATCAAATTATCTATAAGAAGTTTTATTTTGCCGAGGGATAGATAGATAGATAGATAGGTCTTTATTTGCTAAAGCAAAAAAAAAAAAAAAAAAAATAATATAATAAAGATCAGAAAGACTATGTCGCATACAGTCTAACAAATATATAAAAGTTATTGTCACATAAAATCACGTAAGATCACATTTCGCCATATTTAATTATCACATTAAACTCTTCCACTACTACGTTGTACACTTAAGGTTTGGTCAAAGACCTATCTGTATTGCACGTTTGAAGTCAAAAAAAAAAAAAAGAAAAAATACGTAATACTGGAAGAATTTTTATGGCCACGGGCCGAGTCTGACTAGATTAAAACTAGATTAATGAAAAAATGCAGCGCCAGAGGGCTCAGAGTTGTCACGATTTAGTGGCCAGCAGGTGCCGCCGTAATTCCCCCTTGAAGGAGGCGAGTGATGGCTGGTTTCGCAGAGCAAAAGGGAGAGAGGTCCAGAACCGAGCACCCTGGACCTGGAAGGCCCTAGCCCCGGTTTCAGTACTCCCGGTAGGGATGCTTAGCGCCGGGGGAACTCCCCTACTGGATGGTCTCGGCTTGTGTTTATAGAACAATGAGGCCAAATACGCAGGCTCACCGATCCGGGTTAGTCTGTTGCGACGCTGTGCCTCCCAACACAGGTGCGCAACACCTAGCGCCTCGCATGCGCTAGGATTTTTCTTGTTTCGTGGGATTTGACGCGACCGTCACGTTTGGGAGAACGCTAGGGAGAGGGGAAAAGAATCACACAACGGTTATCACTTTATTGCTCTTATATTTCGCCCAGCCCTTCCCTACAACGCGGTGGCAATGATGCCTCCCGCGCACAATGTAGCCACGCAGGGCTTCTGTTGGCGCACTCACGCACGAGCCGCACTCGTGCAGCAGACGGCAGGCCTTAGGCCCAGGTCCAGTCCGTTGACGGTTGGCTCTCTCTCTCTCTCTCACTCTCGCGCACGCTGGCTCGACGCCTCGCGTGGATGACGTCGAGGTGTGCGCCCGCACCGCACACCACTCTCCCGTCTCACTCACTCTCCTCTCTCTCTCTCTCTCTCTCTCTCTCACTCTCGCGCACGCTGGCTCGACGCCTCGCGTGGATGACGTCGAGGTGTGCGCCCGCACCGCACACCACTCTCTCGTCTCACTCACTCTCTCTCTCACTCACTCTCTCTCGCTCTCTCTCTCTCTCTCTCTCTCTCTCTCTCTCTCTCTCTCTCTCGCTTACTCGCTCTCTTCTCTCGGCTTCCGGTAGACGTCCGTCGGTGCTCCCGTCGTCGTCTCCAGGACTCCTCCCGGACCTGATGGCGGCTGGCGGCTTCGGCTCTCCCACGCCGATGTTGCTGGCTGCTCTCGTCCTTTGGATGTTGGTGGCGGACTGGCCGGCCTCCTCCCTCTCGTCAGGATGGTCGCTGGCTCGTCCGGGCGTTGGCACTTCCTAGTGCCAACGCGCTGCACCTAAAACACACGCGCACTCTCGCACTCTTGGGAGACTCTCCCAATCTCCTCTATTCGTCGACCTCGGGTCGACAAGCAGAGGAGAACGCACTCAACTCTCACAAACGTCGACGTGCTCCGTCGACAGTCGTGAGAGAACTCTCCAATTTCTCCGCTCGTTCTCGCGCTCGCTCTCGTCTCGTGCTCGTCGGGCCCGCGCTTCTTGCTGGCTCCCGATTGGCTGCCAGTCCGCGCGGATAGCAAGCCGCGCATCGGCGCCCGCTGATTGGCTCGCGACATGCGGAGGACCTTTCAGCGCGCGCGCCGACGAGGCTCGCTCTCGCGCCAACGATGCTCACTTTCGCGTCGACGATGACGGTTAGCTAGCCCGTTCCCCGAACTTGAGGACAGGCCGGCGCCGACAACAACACGTCGACTCGCTTGTTTCTTCCGCGCACTCAGGGCTTGGCCGCATCGAACGAGGTTCCTCGTCTCGACGCGGCTGCGACGTTTGCAACGTCGCACTGTATAATAGAATGGCCTCAAAGTAGAGTCTTCTGGAATCGGTGCAAAGCCATTCTAGACGCCTCCGGTAGGGACTGATGTGTTCATCCCTCCTAACCCCGAAGATGAATCTCGCACACGAATTGCTCAGTCTCTGTATCCGTATTCGTTGTTCGTTAGATGCGTCCACAGTATAGTCACAGCACAGTAGTCGATGTGTGGTTGTATAAGTGTCTCAACTAGCCTTCTGTGGAGAGTCTCAGTGGTGCAGCTCCTGATAAACCGCAGGCTATATAGGGCTTTATATACTTTTTTCGTGATAGCATCCACCTACGGTCTCCAAGTTAGTTTGCTATCCAGTACAACACCGAGACTCACGACCGTCTCACTGAATGGGACGATCACTCCGTCCGGCAGCGGAACCCCAGGCAAGTTCCATGATTTAATATCATTAACGTTCTTCATGGACCCGAAAAATATAGACTTGGTTTTGCCGGAGTTAAGCCGCAGACCGGAGCTCTCCGCCCAGCCAGAAACCAGCCGCGCCGCTTCTGCCAGTCGAGCCACGCCGTCAAGGAAATTATCTTTGTTGGTGTGTAGATAGATCTGGAGGTCATCCTCGTAAAAAAGATGTTTAATTGTGTTGCCGTCGAGTATATTTTGCAGGTCGTTGACATAGAGGCTGAACAGCAAGGGTCCCAGGACAGAACCCTGTGGAACTCCCAGATTGGTTTCAAGCCACTCTGAAGCTCCGCTTTTATTCGGAATTACCATCTGAGATCGTCCCTGTAAATATGATTTAATCCACAGGAGAGCCGCCCTAGAGAACCCCAGCTGCCTCAGCTTAGATAGTAATTTGGAAGGTGCGATGGTGTCAAAGGCTTTGCTGAAGTCAAACAGCAGCATAAGCGTCACCTTCTTTTTGTCAATTACCATGCGTACGTCATCAGTCAATTTTATTAACACTGTTTGTGTGCTGTGGTGTCTTCGGAAACCGGCCTGGGAGGGGTCGGTTATATTATTTTTATTAAGATACTCCGCGATCTGGGTGTGCGCGATCTTCTCGAGTACTTTTGAGAGGAAGCAGAGCAATGCAATTGGACGAAAGTCCTTAACATTGGAAGGAGCACTGGTCTTTCTTAGCACGATCAACTAGGACTGTTTAGAGATACTCGGAAATATCCCCTGAGCGAAGGAGCAGTTAAAAAGATTAAGAATAAATTCGCCAATGATTGGGAGGGCCTTGACGAACACCCCGCATGGAATACCATCGACACCCCTCGCTTGCGAGGAAAAATGTGATATAGCAAGGACGACGTCACCCATACCAACAGGGCTAAAAGTAAAGCCCTCCTCGCCTGCAAGCACAATAGTATCCGTCGCATTGTCTATATTTTCGAGGGGTGATACCGATACTCCCGCGAAGTGCTCGTTCAGCCCCCCTGGCGTAAAACCAAAAAACTCCTCTTCCTTACGTCTAGGCAGGAGGCCGAGATGACGCATTACCTTTCAGATATTTCTATTTTCATCAAGGGCGTCTGATAGTTGTTGGCGAAGGAAGGACTCACGCTCTTGAGCAGAACGCATGTCGACCTCGTTTGTGAGTCGAAGGACCTCATCGAAAAGCTCCGCTCTCCCCGTGCGCTCATAGCGCCTGAGTGTAGCATTGCGTTTATCCATGAGGAGCCTCAGCTCTGGTCCAGACCAAGGAGCATATTTCTTACGTGGGCAAACCGTTTTCAAGGGCGCCAATTCCTCGATTGCTAATTTTATATTATTATTAAGAACGCATAAAGCACCCTCCAGATCGGTTTCGATGGAATTCATGGCGTCCAGTCACAACAAGACAAGAGGTCGACAAGACTAGTTGTGTCTATGCACTTGTAATCCCGGTACGAGAAAGTGTCACTCGTAGGAGTGGGAGCGTAGATGTCTAGCGAGACATGTATGACACAATGCTTGCCGAAACTAGGCAGCCACTCATTCTTAGAATCCAAGATCGTGTCATTTTCGTCGGTCATGATAAGATCAATCCATGTGTGAGACGATGAGGTATGATGTGTGGGACCATGCCGGATGATCCGAAGAGATAACTCTTCGGACAGACGCTTGATAGTAGCAGCGTCGTCTGAGTCAGATAGTAAATCCGAGTTCAGATCACCCATTATGATCTTATGACTATATTCGCCGCATAAGTACCGCAATAGATCAAAAGATCAGAGTCCTTTTGCATCGGAATTTTCGGGGGTCTGTAAATAACTCCCAGTAGCACCGGAGGTGAGTCGCCCCTTTGTACGCTACAAAAAAGGTACTCTGGGATTCCAGATTTTCCTAGACCCACAGTATCCGATGAGGCAAGCTTTTTAATTTTCAATCCATTGGGCACAAATAGAGCGACACCACCTCCGTTTACATTTCGATCCTGCCTAATGATGGAAAATCCCCCGATGCTAACTAGGCTATCGTCCACAATCGAACCCAGCCATGTATCCGCAAAACCAAAGATGTCGATCGAGGAGCGCTCAGCCAAAAAATTTCGGACGATCTCAATGCGAGCCCTGAGCGAGTTCACATTGAGGAAGCCCGCCTTCAAGCCACTTCCAGTACCCGGCGCATTGTCAGGAGTCCTCGCGAGTCATATAGAGGGCGCGGATGATGATGACGATGAGAGATGAGGGATGAGAGACATTGATGGCATTTTTGAAATTCAATTAGGCCTTGAATCAGGTAGTTACAGCGTGAGCAGACCAAGAACTTGTCTTAACAAAAGACAGCTTTGGTATGGACGATAAACCGCTATAGATATGCCCTGGACTCTTAGATTTTGAAAACGGGAAATAGGAAAACACCTATGCGCCATCTACCATCGCTGGCCAGAAACACGCCGAGTTCAAGCGTTTGTTAGTGATGCCAAAATGTTTATATAAGCGTTTTCTTATGTTTTTCTGGATTTTAAGATTACGATTTCAAAATTCAATAAAATTAATTGCAATGTTATAATGATTTGTGTTTCAAGCATTTACTCACGAACGCGGACGGTACATTCGCAGCGGACTCGGCTACTTCCAAACGCAATGCTTACCTGTAAACACAAAAATAGAAAAAATTAAAAATTTAATTCATAGGTATAAGATACTATTATTTCACATCAATCATAAACTTTATAAAAAAAATTTCTGTCACAATACGCGCATTATGCAAAGCAATATCAGCTATCGCCAATCTTAATGCCCTCCCACACGGACATCAAGTTTATCATAAATTACAAGCCCTGTTACGCAAGCTCGTAGACAAATTACCAAACATAGCACGCAATAATTCAAAACTCCACAGCGCAATTCCCACCGAAAATTCTCTCGACCACACCTCTCCTACCTCCGATAAAAAAGAAATCACCTCCTCGACACCTGAAAACCAGCCAATCTAAACAACGCATCTAATTCTCGTTAACCGCAAAGAACAAAAAAAAAGCTTTTAACACGGCCAAAACCTCTCTCGGGCATTAAAATTTCTCTCCAAGCTCGGTCACTCATTTTCGGCTCGCTTCAGAGCAACGATACAACACATATTATCGGCTCGCGTGCATCGACACTCTCAAGAGTCTCGCTCGCATACGATGTCGCGACGCTCACGCAATTACTCGTCGTCCTGGGGATCGCGCGCGATAAAGTGTGCGAGCTTTCGTGCCGCTCCGCAATACGCGATGCAGCTCCGATACACGGTATAATGCACCGTTGGATGCTCGCCCGCAGCTGATGCGTTTTTTTTCTCTCTTCTCGTCGCGTCGAAGCATGTTCGAGAGAGGAGGTCGCTCGTTACGAGATCTTACGATGATCGAGTCGCGGGTGGACGTGTGCAGTGACGTGGGTGTGAGAGAGCTGGAAGGTGGGAAAATTAACGAGTTGCTGCTGGTTTTGCCGCGCGCGATTTTTTTAATAGGGCGAATTAATACGTGCTACGCTCTAGAATCTATGGGATATATGATTGCGCTCGTGTGTGTGTATGTGTGTGTGTGTGTGTGTGTGTGTGTGTGATATTGGTAAATCAGGCACGGCCTACGCGCGTGTCGCGGCTAATGAGAGCGCAGGTTTTCGAAGATTTACGATAGTGCGCTATGAAATTATGATGTTTTACCGACGTTGGTTCGCTGAACTTTGCGTTTAGGAATATAAATTCGAATTAAAAAAAAACATTACAGAATCTCTTTGATATAGGTACAGACTACAAAGGAAAAAACCGGTGCCAATTCATTGGTAGGTAGCTTCCTCCAACTAAATTTATAGTTCCATTAGATAAAATATTATTTAAATATATAATGTTAATGCTTTTTTAAATATTTTCAATCTCAATTATTTTGCTGAAGGAGCAATTAAAAAATAATACAAAATATTGTGGATCTGAATAAGTTGGAATGCGTTTAAGCAAGCTATCTGCGCAAGGATTGGCAGTGCTCATGTACTATATGTCATACTGATATGTGTGTGTGTGTGTGTGTATATACACAGATAGCTTGCTTAAACGCATTCCAACTTATTCAGATCCACAATATTTTGTATTATATTATATATATATATATATATATATATATATATATATATATATATATATATATATATATATTGTAACGTGGTAGTTCGACTACACGTTCCAAGCGAGAATTTGCGCCGCGAAGCACCGACAACCGCGCGACGTGGCAGGTCGAGCCACGAGTAGGCGCGTAGAGGGGGGAGTAGTTCGCGTGGGGAGCGCGCGCAGCGCTGGCCCCGCGACCATGTGTTGCCGCATGAGGAGAGCTCGCTCTCTTTTCGCTCCGATTGCTTCGACCAATAGGACGCCTAGACTCTCTCCTCAGCTCTCGATCGACCTCGAAGCATCCGCATCCGTGCGCCATTGTGGTCCACCTTCACTCTCGTTATCGTAGCAAGTAAGTAACAGTGTAATAGCGTGCGAACTAACTAGTGCGGCTGTGCCTCGGGTGAACGCGACGCGACGTGGTTAGTGTGATGCGATGTATCTCGACGAACGCGGTAATGGCGGCGAGCCGAGTGCCGTGAGGACTCGTCGCCGATTGCGATTGATGTAAGCTCTCGACCGTTCTCGCTATCGTTTCCTTGACGCTACCGTTGTCCTTCATCCAAGCTACCGTCTGCCTGTCCCACGCCCTAGCTCTCGATTCGTTTCCGCTATCGTTCCATTGAAGCTACCGTTGTCTTTCATGCAAGTTACCGTTTGCCTGTCCCACGCCCTAGCTCTCGATCGTTTTCGCTATCGTTCCCTGGACGCTACCGTTATCCCTCACTCAAGCTACCGTTTGCCTCTACCATGCCCTCGCTCTCGCACAAGTCCTCGCTATCGTTGCCCAGGTAGGGCGCATATCTCCTCGCTATCATCCTCCTCCCGTATCGCACCTCCCCGCTATCGTTTCCCTCGCCCCTCCCGCCTCTCCAACCAGCTACCGATTACTGTATACTACCGGGCTACAGTTAGTACATAATTTAGCGATTAGGTTAAGTTAGTCCCTTGTAAGAGTAGCGTTAAGTGATTATTAGGACGCACGAGCGTGTGCGTAAAGTATGAGTGAGCACTGGGTGTCGCCGTGCGGTCGTGTCGGGGTCGACATGTCGCGAAAGGTTTTCGGGAAGTAAAATGAGGGAGCGGGTTTGCACGATGCGGTATATGGAAAAATAAGCGTTTGACGGGTCGGGGAATCGCATAGCTCGCGAGAGTACGCCGCGACGGACGCGCTGGTCGTCGGGGCCGGTAGACGACCAGAGAGGCGAGGCGGGTACTCGCCCGCGCCGGCAAGTCGGCGGGCGGCGCGCTGACGAGCGTGGCGTCGGCGCCGATTGTTCGGCGGGCGCGAGCGATCTCCCCAGAAGGAGATAAGACTTTCTAAAATATTGTTGCGGGGCCGCGTGAGTAAACTCGCTCCCATCACGATGACCTCGACCGGCGGTGCGGCGCACCGCTTAATAATTAATTAAGTCAGCGTAGTGCCTCTGGGTTGTAGAGGCCATAGGTTCTCGGCGGGTTGCCGTTGGTTGTTAAAAGAATAAATGAGAAATAAAGACGACATATCATACCCGCAGCAAGCTTTAATGAGTTTCATAACCCACGATCCTGATCGATACTCTACCCGCTCCTGGAGCTAGCCGAGCTCAACTCCCGCGCCGCCGGGCCCCGACACACGGTGGCGCTCTCACGGAAAGGGGATCGCGGGATCCTCGGCATCTCTATGCCTGGCGCCCTGGGCCGAGGCGGCCCGCCGCCGTGTATGCATTGGGGTCTGACGGCGCGCGAGACTGGATTTAGGGAGCGCTGGGCTACCGAGAAAAACCGCAGCGTTTCAATATATATATATATATATATATATCATTGTCACAATGATATATATATATATATATATATATATCATTGTGACATAAATTAATAGGGAGGGACTTTAACGACCAGAAAAATCAGTTTTTACAATTTAGCTCTTTACTTGAAAACCACTCGACGAAATTGTTTAAAATCAAATAAAATTTTAAAGCATTTGACTGCATTGTTTTAGAGATATGAGGAGTCAAAAATTTTCAAAAAAAAATTGAAACCTTGATATCTTAAGAACCATAGGGGTTTGAAAGCTGCGCAATGAACTTAGCCAAAATACATAAAATATCTACTTTTTCCCAAAATCCCAAGTGCAATAAAACCCTTTTACTTCCGTAATCGAGGCACAAAAAAACTCATTTTTTCCAGTTTTCGATTTTTTACTGAAAAAGTAAGTAGTCAAATCACTTGAAATTTTAATTAAATATAGTCTGACACGTGACCCATCAATATGATTTTTTTCGTGAGATTATGATGTTTAGTTTCAGATATGAATTTTTTTAAAAAATCACCTTTTTCATTTTATCTGCCAAACAAGGCGGTCGATCCCGGGGACCAAACGGGGGAAAGTAGGTAATTTTATTCTCTTTCAAATGCATATTAGCTGAATTGTTTGTAACGATGGGATGATTGAATAAAACACAAAATAGTGTTTTTCAAAAATCAAAAATTGGTCATAAAATACAACTAGTTAGAAAAATAAAAAATAAATGTTTTTCCCGAATTCAGAATCCAAAAATATACATGCATGTTAAATTTTAATGATATTCACCGAGGAGTTCTAGAAATATTACGCTATACATACACACACACACATATCCATACGGACATTTTTTAAAAACACGTGATTTGAACTTTTAACACACCGAAAAGTATTTTTTCTAGAAGTTTTGACGGAACTCAAAATTTTACTATTACAAAGCTTCCTCTGGGAGGAAGCAAAATAGCGATCCTCCATGCAAGTCAGCGACGACCGTTTGACGCAAATACCATTGCCCTCTCGCTCCTCCTTATACACAGTCGCTCCGCATTTAATCCCTCGATCTCCCGCAAAAATCGATTCTCCAAAGCAGCGTCTTCTCTTTCTCCGTCCAAAACGTCATCTCTCTCTCTCTCTCTCTCTCTCTCTCTCTCTCTCTCTCTCTCTCTCTCTCTCTCGCTCTCTCTCTCTCTCTCTCTCTCTCTCTCTCTCTCTCTCTCTCTCTCTCTTCAGAACGAGCTTTCATCCCGGCTCTGTGCGCGTATTAAATCTCCCTTCTACTCTCTTCTGCATCTAAGCTCGCGTCTCGAAATCCCCTTGTCCCTACGTTATACGCCCTTTGTGTCACTCGCACACAGACAGAGACGCATCCACCCTCGCAAAGCGAAGCCCCGAGAGTCGTACTGCTGATTGCGCGACAACTTATTTTATTCGAATTCCTAATAGTGTCGAGACACGCCAAGAGAGAGCTCGACCTCAATCCCTTCGCGGCGCCGTAACGATTGCAGCGCGAGCTTTTTTCTCTTTTTCCCTGTGGCCGCGATATTTTACTCGGTCTCTCTCGCTCTGTTGTCGAGCGAGGAAAACGCGCGCGCGAGAGCTCGCTAATGGTGCCAGAAATTTCTAGATGGATCGCGAGTAGTTTTACATGCGGAGACAGCGAGTTTTTTTCGATGACTCTTGGAAAACGATTTATACGTATAGAGCAATTGCCAATCAGCTGTCGCCGAAGTTTCCTCTGAAGTTTTACTGGAATTTCTTGTTAGCAAGTTTTGGTATATTGACGGGGTATCACGTCGAAGTTTCTATATCTCCGTTGAAATTCTATTCGCGGTATAACAAACGGATAGACACTGCACTGACAGACAGTGACAAGTCCGTTGTTACAGCCGTTTCAAATTTCATCCGTTGAATTTCAATAATATTGCGGGCTTATGCGAGGAAATATTTTCCGTCAAATATATTCGCGTCAAACTTTTCCCTGTATCCAGATCACGTCTATTTTCGAAGAGAAAATAGAAACAATAGAGTATATCGCGGGCGAACTTTTTAAAAAATAGCCCGGCTAATAATAATAAAAAAGCACTAGCTCGAAGATGCCGTGCAACTTTTATCTTAGAGGCACACTGGCCGTGCTCTGTGTGTATTTGCGGAAAATATAACAGTAATTCACTTAAGAGTTTGTAAACATGCCCTCGCAAGAAGCAATAAAAGAAGGATCTCTCTCTCACTCAGCGGAACTTCTCTCTCCCTGATATAAAAAAAAGCCTGCGGACAGAGCTGACGCAATAATAACGGAAAACATTAACGGATCTCTCGAGCGTCCACTCAAACATCCTTCTACCGCAAACAATAGGAATAAAAAAATATAACAGGGGCGACAGAAGGGACTGGGGAGCAAAAGCCAAATGGCAGAAGAAAAGTGGTAGAACGAATTTCAGGAAGATCACACCGACCTTTGACTTTTTTAAAAGCCCCGGCGGACAGTCAATAGCGAAATTAAAGACAGTGGTTGTCCCAGTTCTGTTTGCCGCAGATCGCACCAGTGAACGACTTTCCAGAGTGTGTATATACGTATATACCTACACGCGGTTGCGGCAGCCGCTTTTTTAATTAAAGTTTGTAGCTGAAGGGCTGCTGCTGCAGCCGATCGAGCTCTCCCGAAAGAGATAAAGTCGCGACGCGCGGCTCTCTGTATATGTATACTGGGTGTGGGAAAAAGAGACGCAAGACTGGATAGACAAAACTGGGATGGACGGGCCGAACGTATGATAGAGGAGGTATAATGATCTTTTGAAACACAACGCGAGGAAGGGAGAGATTCGCGAATGATAAGGCCGAGATTTTTTTGTTTGTTTTCGATTTAATTAGTTTCTGCTGCTGGTGCAGTAAAGCTTTTGTCGGCTTTTCACAGAGCCGAGAGATATAGTGCATTTGAAGTTAATCATGATAATGTGTTCGCAGGCGCGAGATATTTTGAAGTTTTACAAAATGATGTATGAGAGCTGAGGCTCATTCGTCAAATTAGTAGAGCGAATTAATTAATGGCAGCACGTGGCCTACATAAAATTCGTGTGGAAAATTTTTTTTTCGCACTGCAGCGCCTCTCGAGTCCTCTAATTAATCGCGATCTTATTAGCATAATACATCCGCTCACTAAGGAAACGAAACCGGACACTACTGAAAGCAGCATCAACGAAGTCGTCTTGATAAAATAATCTTTCCTGAGTAATTGAAAAGGCAAGTGCCCTTTCAGAAATTCACTTTTAAAAACCCCTGCGCACGTTCGCCCCAAAAACTTGGAGCTTTAGTCCAGACAGGCGCGAAATATGAAGCCGTCTCCGGAAAGTAGGTCAAAAGAAAAAACACACACACGTACGTATAGAGAGCGGCGTCATAACCGAAAACTCGTCCAGCTCATTACTCTGGACAGAATGGAATCAGTGAAAAATTCAGAGCGTATACGATCAAACGCCGGAGAGAGATGAACAGCGTGAATTTTCCATCAGAGAGAACGGCTTGCACGCCTCATAAAATATGTAAGTCGTACAAAGTTCTGCAAAACGCCTACTTGGAATTCCTTCATTCGCTGCGCCGGCGCTGCTGATCGAGAAGGAGGGGGAGCTCTGGAAAGACATAAAACGCGAGCTCGCGCGAGAAAAGCCCGATAACGGCGACGCTCTCTTTTCACGACGGCGAGATATACGAAAATTCATATATTTAATAGAAGAAGTCGCTGAGGATGACTGCTGCTCGCTCTCCCCCCCCCCCCCTCCTATTGTTGGGGATGGCTTCGAAGTCTCTTCTTCACTGGGTGTTTATTTTTATTTTCTGACGTCGCTCCGCTCATTGTTCGGCGATGGATCTTTTCACGGACGGGTTTTCAGGGAGGGGGATTTATAGATGCAGGAATCCGTTCTCGGGGTTTATAGGCGTTGACAATATCGATTGTCACCGGAATTTATGGGAGATTCTTTAGCCTAATTAGGTGACGAAGCGAGTTTTATTTGTTTTCATAGTCTAGCGAAACTAATCCCTCGGATAAAACATTGGGTATCAGGATCGGCATCGGACGGTATCGCGATTATTGCGCGAAAACGAGAGATAGAGAGGGGGATGCAGTCTCTCGCTCACATACACGCGCTCTCGGTTACACACGCGCGTCGCCCTAGCAGCAATATCGAATTAGAGCATTCCAGCTGTTTTGAAGCGTTAGCATCGCTATTGATCCTGCGCTGTCATTAATTTCGCTAATGGTCGCTTTGCTAATCAATGGAAGAGCCGCACGCGTAAACCAAGTCTCCCAGGGACCTCCTAACTCCCTCCGCATACATGCGCTATGTGTATACGCACTACCCGCGGACTATCGTGCATACGCTGCACTATTTCTTACAAATGGATATGCTTTTCTGCTATATCGTTATCGCCTAGCTTCAACGCGACTCAATCGCTTTTTTCCGCTCGACTGCATATGAGTGAGCTACGAGCATTAATAGTTTCGATCAATCAATCTCTCGTTACCCTAATCCTCCTCCCACGCACGCTAATTCTCCCTCCGCTGGCGCTTCGTCGTCGTCCTCGGCTCGTCGTTATACGTATACGTATACACAGTCCCTATCTCGCAACGGCATCTCTCTCTCTCTCTCTCTCTCTCTCTCTCTCTCTCTCTCTCTCTCTCTCTCTCTCTCTC
>QLSS01000041.1:280789-309048 GCA_024372645.1 Trichomalopsis sarcophagae
TCTCTCTCTCTCTCTCTCTCTCTCTCTCTCTCTCTCTCTCTCTCTCTTTCCCATCGCGCGTACACACATACATACGCGGAAAGCGAGTCACGCTACGATGAAAACTGCAAACGGAACAGTTTACATGTAAATTAAACATTTGGCCGTAGGCTGAGAGCGAGAGCGAGCCATTTATTAAGCGTATAATATGCCGCGCTAAGCAGAAACTGACGCTTCCGCGCGCGTGCGGTATTATATATGTACCGCAGAGAGCGAAAATCGAAGAAAAACCTTTTTTTTTTATTTTTCGTTAAACCTGCGCTGTACCTTACAATTACAGCCAAGGGGGTAAACCGACCGTTACACGCTTGATTGAAATAAAACGATCAGTTCGACGATACGATTCGAGGAAGCGTGGCACGAGTATAATAATATGCCCTAGAAACAGGTTTTTAGAAGTAATTGTTCGATATGTGCCACCCAGAAAATCGTGCGCTCGAGAGAGAGAGAGAGAGAGAGAGAGAGAGAGAGAGAGAACGTTGTATACATGGAATCATATCATCCAGCGTTATTATCTTGATACCAGCACAGATACAGCGTTGTTTGAGCTCAAAGCACAGAGAGAGCGAGAGATATATAACGCGTTTAGCGTTCTGAGCACACGACTGCCACAGAAATCAGATCAGATAAAAGTAACGATTTTCCGTTCATCCCTCTCTCTCATCCTCGCTCGCGCGCATTTCCATTCGCGATATTGCGAGCGAGAGAGAGAGAGAGAGAGAGCTTTTCGCAGGCGGTACTTTTTTGAACCGTCGTCGCGCACAATACGTCTGCGAAGACGACGGCAACAACAGCGAAGCTTTATATACCTTTTTTTTACTATTTTACCAAATCCGCGCATTAATATTAAGCGGAAGAGTTGAACGTTCGGTTTATACGTGCTAAAAATGTAAATGCTCGCGCATTGCGCAATCGCGAGCCGAGTTATTTCCGCTGGCTCTATTTTACGGATTTACATCAGCACTCGCTCTGCACTTTTATCTAATGAATGCAAATTTCATACGAGAGCAGAGCGACGATATACGCGACGGCGTTGGGACTTTGCGTATAATATGTATCCAAGTAAGAGACATACACGTGTTGCAATTGTTGGACCGCATTGGGAGAGAGAACTGTGTATATGTACGATTTTTTCTGTGGTTCTCTCTCTCTCTCTCTCTCTCTCTCTCTCTCTCTCTCTCTCTCTCTTTCTCTCTCTCTCTGCGCGAACACCGTAAACATCGAACGTAATTGAATCCGAAGTGGCGTTTTTACGCCGTGTGTGTATTGAAGTGGAGTTTTATCCGTGCATTTTCTCTAGCTGGCTTGATTATTTTCAATAATTTACGAGCCCGAAAGAGCGAGCTATCGGTCGCACTTTGCGCGTTAATTATTAAAGGTCTAATTGGGTTCCAATGGAATTAAGGTATTTATTTTAATGACAGAGATAGGCGCGTATGAATGCACGACGCCAGTACACTTTTAGCGGCGGGATGTAGGTCGAAGAGGTTTCCATTTACCGAGCGCGCAAACAAATTTTTCTCCTCGTTTTTTCCATTGCATAAGGCTTCTAGATGCATATTTCTAGCTCGCTTGTGTGTGACTCGCGTGCGGAGAGAAAAGAAACAACGCAGTTACTCCTCGGTGATTGATTGAATTAAAATCGTTGGGATCGATCACCGCCGTGGGATTATAATGTTCTAACGATTAAATTGCATTCGATATAAAAAGTTTAGATGTCCTTATCGAAGCGACGTTGCAAAAATTACTTATCTCATCAAATTAATAAATCCTACTACTCCTTTTCTACAAAAACTTTACTTCGTTATGCAAACTTTAGTTGAGTTGAAGAAACTTCGAGGAGATTTCAAATTATACAAGCAAATAAGGTAGGAGCAACTGCAGAAGAAAAATCGCAATTAATTGATCAATTTCGAGGGGAAGAAAATTTATATAATGCAAACAAATGCCTTTTTAAACCAGCTACATTGGAGAGAAGTGCAAGTTGAATTATAAATACGGCCTGTAGTGCCCGTTGCCCAAGATACTTGCGCAAGTGTCATCGATTCTCATTTATTCACTGTCAGGACCAAATTGTGGCGATCAATCCACCAGTTGAGAAAGCATTGATCACATTTTGAAAGTGTTGAACTCGAGTATCCGAGTCGGCCTAATGAAGCGATTCGAAGATAATTAATACGTTTTTTTTAAAGGTACTAACTTCGTGATATCATCGATGTATATCTAAATCGAGTTAAGTCTGTTTTGAACTTAACGTCACCTGCTTAAAAAACACTACAACACCGAACATCGTGTGATTTATTATCCCTTGATAAAAATCTGATTCAACAGCTGTGCGAATACGACGTGCGCATCACTTTGACATAAAGAAACGAAATTTCACCTCACACGTATACTTATTATTTTTGTACGCAGCGAGCATTGTCGCAGTTATCAATATTGAATCTCTCGTTATTTTGTCCTTTGAAAACAAATAATGTCGTATTGTTGTTACAAAGGAAATCGGTCGATCGCCGAACGAAATACTCGCTGTGCACTAAAATTGAAACACACAAAATCGCTATAGGTATTATTATCTGTCAAAAAATCGAAACTGCATGGATGACCAAACAATATCAGAGCGAAGGTAATTGTTGCAAAACGTATTATCTTTTGCGTTCATGACAAACATTCGCGTTCGCATTATAAAAAAAAACGGACTGTTTACTTCCGTTTGTTTCGGTATGACCACTCGAATTTCATCCTATCCCCTGCACTCGCGTATACCTTTCCGTTTTTTCACCAAAATACGAGCCCCGTTCCCGACCATAACAAACGCACATACATCGTGTATTTCCGCAAAACAAAACCATAACCTACAATCAAAAACACTCACCTCTCAATTCAACGAAAAAATCAGCCCCTTATCCAGCAACGCGCAACAGATACAAGCAGCAAAACACAGCAGATCACCCGCTCTCGAATTTCTCGGGAAAGCCAAGAAAAGTCCACGCACTCGACGATCTCACAGAAACTCGCTGTCAACAACGTCCTCTCTCGTGCGCGAAAGCTCACAACGCATCAGTAAACGTAAACATCGATGTAAACGCGAAACCGGTGACACGCGCGCACGCGACCTAAAGACTGTTACGGAGAGCGAGTGAGAGAGCATAGAAGAGCTCGTGCAGTATGTGCAGTCTCCCTGCGCGGCGTCCCGCGACTGACTGACGATCGTATCGTGGCGAGCGCCGCGTGGCCAGCGCCACCCGTGACCCGGCGGCGACATCGCCAACCAATCGAGCCGGCTCCGCGACTACCGCTGGGCTATACTAATACTCGCTCTGTTCTGGGTATTATAATGCGATGTTTCTTTCGTGACGAGATGACGGGTGGGATTTTTTTTTTCGGGGATGTTGTTGCTAACAGGTGACTGGCGCGGATGGACGAGTGCGAGGGGTTTACCTTGACATTGTTCACAGTGTTTGTGTTTCGTCGGTTTTTCGGTTTGTGGAGTGCGAGCGAGAAATGGGATTTGGATCTAGAGCCGGCTGATATCTGGGTGCTATAAAGATGATGATTGAGTTTGAAGCTGGATTACGTGTACATGTGTGTTTTGAAATTAAACGAGCTTTGCCTGTTTTCGTAATTGTTCACCAAAGTCAACGAATGTACTACGAATACGATACTACGAATCGTCAAAGATAAACGCTTTATTCAAATAATTATTTTTGGTAGAGATATGATATATTGCAATTCAATTTGATTAATTGAAACTGTAATATGATCAAACGCGCACGAGAGCTCCTTTAATTCAAGTTCGCGCTATAATTATTACCTCGTGCAAGTTTCAAGTCTTCTACACGGTGGAGTTTGAATTTGCACATCCGCTTACATGCGTAAACGTCTTACGCTCGAAATCCATGTATGAATCACAGCCGGTAGTACACCGCATACACTCAAATTCCAATTATCATATTAATGTTGATACCGTTCCTGTGCGTGACTAATCGCATTTCATTGGATCGATCATTAAATTATAAATTAAACATCGTTTTTGTTTTTTCACAGTCTCTGCCGAATCTTCTCTCAACTCTGCAGCTGACGAAAATTTCACACAGATCACGAGTCTCATAGCAGCAGCAGGAGCGGCGGTGCAACTTTTGCTGAGAATTGTTGACTATGAGTGACTAATAGTTGGCCCAACTAATTTGTCGGCGCAATGCAGCAGTTTATTACGGGACAGCTTCTCGCTTTTCACCGGCGGAGCAGCAGTGGTGTCATCGAAGAAAGCCCCAAGTCTCCGCTCGCACGCGCGCGAGAGATAATATACTTGTGTGTGCCGCAGCTACAGAGGCGGTCGACAGAGAGCGAACGTCGCTGCAACGGCGGCGGCATATCCCCCAACGGAGGCAAAACTTTCATTGCAGCTATAGACTAGTCGTTTGGGCGTGAGCATGGTAAATTGAGATCAATGCGCAATAACGGCCGGTCCCCTGGGCCTCGACTTTGCCTTTGCCAAACAAAAACCCAGCACCGCGCGCCGGCACGGAAGTTTCTTTGGACGTGGCCCATTTTTTACAGCATTGTCATTTCGACCGCTAGCTCGCGCCGCATACGCGCTGAAAGAGAAAATGATGTCTCCGAGTGGGAGGAGTTGCCGTATGTATGTATAGCTATAGGTGTATATATATATATATATATGAACAGGGACCACGGAATTGAGAAATAGTGGAGAAGTACGTGATAGGGGATGCCGTAAATTACTTTTTGCCAGGCAAAGCCATCTATGTGTTAGCTCCGTAATGGGGATCTTTATGGATTCGGAGAGGTGTGCGTATTGAATCTGCCGCTGAGGCTACTGTGCGTGCATAGAGGTGTATACCTATATATAGCTGTAGCGCTTTGTCGTATTATGATGTGGTGAGCGGAGGCTTTTTTTCGGGTTGAAAGGTGAAAGAGGCGGTGATTTTTTACGCGACTATACGAGCTGGATCGCATGACGTCAAAGTGTACGTAATTAAGTATTGTTAGAAAAGAGTCTGAGTTATCGAGTTCGATTCGAACTGAACAAAAGTCGTTTTTTTTTGGTGGTACGATTGGACTTTACTATAAAATGGTAAATAATTATAAAGTTATTATCACACAGGAAACTATATTCGTTCTTTCTTACACACAATACACCTTCCCAAAATCATTTCTCAACAGAAATTTCAGCTCGAGAAAAAATAGCTCGATTATCCCGACGAGCAATTTGTCATAATTTGAAACATCAATACCACACAGAGTATCCGGCGCACAATTAACGCTCGCCAGTTTCATCCGCGAGCCTTCCGCGCGCGCGCTCGCGCAACAATCACAAAGCATCGAAAATATACCTTCTCCCTCTCTCGCTACACCATTAATCTTATCAGATCAGCCGTATAACACATAAAAGGAGCAGACGTCGAAATAATAAAAACTCTCTCTCTCTCTCTCTCTCTCTCTCTCTCTCTCTCTCTCTCTCTCGGTCTGTGCGCAGTGTGTACACCGTATACGCGGCTGCAGCCGCGGAACGAAACGTTATGGAGAAAAAGTAATATAGAAAACGTAATAGACGAAGAAGGGAAAAGGCAATAAGTACGGCGCACGTATCAAAAGTGTATACGCGTATAGGTATACGTGTGTATAAACGGAAAGGCTCGCGCGCACGCACTGCGGAAGGAGGAGAGCGCGGAAGACGGAAAAATAGAGGTCCAAAAGTCGTTCGCGAAATATACGCTCGACTCGCGCCCGCGCGCGCGTATACAGCCGTATACGTATAAACACAAGCTCGAGCGTCATAAATCTTTGTTCAGCTTGCCTAGAACAGGCGCACACGAGCCGAAAGTTCGAGCTATTCCTCAGGGCGCGCACAATCGGTGTGTGTGCACTCGCTGCTGCTATACACCCCTTTCCTATATATATATACGCCACAGGTTTCGTTTTACCATTAATAACTCGCGAGAGCGAGTGAGCAGCCGAATTAACAGTCTCCGACGTATTGCAGCGTATTGCAGCGGCTTTGCGCCGATTAATCTGCGTTATATACGCTCGACGCGACCAAAAGCCCCGCGATTTGCCCCCGCGCGTATCCACGAGAGAATCGAGCTATGCTTGTGTAGGATGAATATTAAGAGGCGCGCCGAGGACAAAGAGAGCCTTTGACAAGGCTATGTGCAGTGTTATTCGAGAGATCGATGCGATGTATGGGTGTATTGAGTGGAATGTTTTTATTTTATCTCGAGAGGACTCGTTACTGTGTATGCGGTTACATATCGGATGATGGAATCGTTACGTTGGGAATGCGAATGCCTGAAACTGGATGATACCAGATGATCAGATTTTCGTATTTTCCTTCAACTCGCGTGCCGCGCTGCACTTATACCACACACACAAAAAAAAAAAGAAAAGATTCTAAACTGCGAAATAATCGCTGTGCAACATCACCAAACAGCACGCATATCCTTAATAAATAACTCGCGCTCCCCGTAATCATCTCGAGCACATCCCCATCAGCCAAATTAACTCCCCCGCAAAGATCGCATCGAGTCACGTGTATCAAAAAATCAAACCCTGGCATCTTCTCCCTCTAAAAAAGTTCCTCTTCTCGCAACGCCGCGCCCTCTCGAGTGCCGCGCAAGCTTCGAGAGAGCATAGAACGCGCGCGCACTTGCGCATATAAAAAAGGGTGGATTACAAATTTTAATGTGTCGCGTGCACGCACGCAGGTGGATGGCCTCGCGCGCGCGCATGAAAATTGCCGGTTTCGAGTGCCCGCCGCCGCCGCCGTAAAATGAATCGCTTTTTTACGTGCGCGCATCGGTCCTCACTCGCTCGCTCTCTCGCCCGCGCACCTTTTAACCATATCCCGCGAATTTCCTCCTTTTATCCTCGCAGCGGCCATTATACCGAGCGCGTGTGGTTTTACGCGCGCGCATGTGTGTGTATAGAAGGCCGAGCGATAATATAATGTTGGTGCGACGAGCGAAGGGGAAAATCGCGAGAGGGAGGAGGCTCATAAAATTCGAAACGTTCGGGCGGATGATTATTTTTTTAGAGGAGAGGGATGTGCGATGGATGGATTGATCGATAAGATCGTCTATGGGCTGAGGTTATGAGGCCCTAAATTTTTTTCGCACTCGACGTGTCGCCAGATAATGAGACACTTGTCTTTGCGGAGAGAGGGAGGAGGGATTTTTTTTAGGGCTTCGTTTAACGTCTGAGTTTATAGGCGACGGACAGCTTCTTCGCCAGAGATGCCTTTGCGATGAAATTTAATTAGTTGCTGAACCGAGATTAGAACATCGTGTGCTTCGATTCGTATGCGGGTTTAGGCGACAAGTCGCAAAGATAGTTTTAATAAGTTTACTATTGCGACACTGAGAGAAAGATATCGTTGCCGTAAACATGTACACACGTTAGGAGCAATGATTGCTAATATATTCGTGTACATCTTACAAATATTCTATACAAAACAAAAACAGTTTGTATGTATACTATAGATTTCTATAGTATACATACAAAACATTGCGTGAAATATCTGTATGTTAATAGTTAACATATGAATTTCATGGCTATTGTGCGTAGTGTTGCTTGCAAATGGCGTTTCTCTTGTACCGTCTAACCTCAAAATCCGTCATCCTCTTTCATACAAAAAAATACTCTTGAGGGTTTATTTGTCATAAATAATCAATAAATCATTAATAATAGAACGAAAGCAACTGAATATATCTCAGGAAGCATGCAAAGTGCCTTTGACATGATATAATGTAAAAATTTTGTCTTTCAATGGCCTTTTGGATCTAAATACCAGATCTGATAATTCTAGAGATAAAATATGTGTGTTAGGGTGTGCTTATATGTACATGTGCACATAAAAACACTAAAAAGGCCTTTCGCCAAGGCTTGAAAAACTCGACTTTTGCTTCACTTTTTCGTAGGCGAAAAGCGCGTTTTCGATGCACGTGTTATGAAAAAGTTTAAACAAAACAAGTCAAATTGCATATAACATCGACATATGACCAATTATTGGTGTTATCATCCGCATGGTACTACCATTTATGGTCACCAAATAAAATAAATGTGTCACTTTTAAGTTCTATTTTTTATTAACACTTAGAAGATTTATTAGTATGTGCTTTTATTACATGTTTTTATCGTGTAATTTTATCATATGTTAAATTAAAACCACGAAAACGTATTTACATATTTTCAAAATATTGATAAAAACGTATGATTTTTTTCAACCGGGAGAGCGCAGTTGTAGCATGAGCAGCTCCAACATTGGGCTCTCACCACGGCTGCTTTGGCATAAGTTGCATATCCGCTATATCAGTAGCGTGGATGCAGATATCGTTGAAGGAAACTATCAAAGCGTCTATGCGCCACCTATATTCGCTAGCCTGTGACTGTAGAGCAACTGGTAAGTTTAAGCGATAATGGTCCCTTTTCTCTATGTACGCTAGATAAAAATACCCTTGGAAAATACTTTTTGTACTAGGAAATTTAAGTGCGCTTCGCTCACTTCTTATTATATCATCAGTTATATCTTTCAAGAAAGATGTTCAATTATGGCACCAGCTGAGCACTAATAGTTTAAAGCGTTTGTAGGTTATGTAATAAAATTCGCGATCCTTAATTCTTGTACCAGGCGAGCAATCATCAACTGATTGCTTCATAACAAAGTCCATCACTTTTTTAAGAGAGAGAAATAATTTTTTCAACTCATCGCTTTCATTATCGACAAAGTTACGAACTAAACTACAAATAAAAAAGGCGAACTCGTCAACGCGCACCTACAAATCTGTACTCCATATGTATATGCAACACAAAAACATCTCCATTCCATGATATTCCTTCTACACCGCGCGCTCGCGAAAGCATTTCCATTTCCGAAAATATCCAGGTGCGCTTCCATTTCCCAAGATTCATCCGTCCACGGCCCACCTATACACGAAATCTGCATATTTACCGCTTGCCTCTATATACATGTGTATACATCCTACCACCCACACGTCCATCTATAGAGCCAACCTGAGAGCTGACCCGGCGCATCTGATCGAATCGAGAGACGGAAATAGGCGGGCGCCCGTCGCAATGGACATAGCGATGTTGATTTACGTACATCAGGAAGTAGTCGAGGGCGCGAAATACACGCGGTGTGTAGGTATGCCCGGCGACGAAAGAGTCGATGCTGCAGTAGTGTGCTAACAGTTTGACCCCGACGTATTGATCCCTCGAGTGCTGTGTAGGAGACTGATTGGAAATGAGCTGATGTCGAACGAAAATCAGACAAATTTACTCGTTTCCATAAATTTGATTTAGCTTCTTTTTATCAATCACACCAGTCGAATAAATGTTACGATACACTAGCGTATGGTAATCCAAGCACATGAATATTTAGAAATAATATTTTTCATTACACGCAGACACAGACACGGCTTTCGGAATATATAAATCTTTGATCGGATGAGTATATATGAATATAGGAAAACACAGGCCAGGAAGAGAAACAGTTGGGCGCTCGGGCGCTTTGTATTCGAGATACATATTGTATGACTCATCGTTTTTCAATTTCGTAAAACACATACCCGCCCTCCGCGAGAGATACGCGCGCGTATTTTGATTGATGCATCAGCGGATTCCGACTAAACATGTCAATTACGAAAGATCGCGCGTGTGAGAGAAAAGCGAAAGGTATCAATTATCGCTTTCCCCCGAATATTTTTCACTATACACATACGCTGCCGCGGCTTCGTCACAGAAAAACGTTATACGCCGAACAAAAGGGGAAAAATTTGTAAATCCGAAAAAATTCGCCGAGTGAAAAAACACAATAACGGCTCCGTTATATATAGCCTCGTTAGAGGCGACATTTTTTTCGCGGCACAAAAGACCCAAGCACCGAATAAAAATACAGTTTCAAGTATATTCCACCAGCTCTATACATATATCCCTTCTCTGGACGAAACAAAGAACGACACCAGCCGCTCCATTCCATTTTTCATCTCTTGCCGTCGCCTTCGGGGCAATTAAACGCCAACCCTGACGAGGTGGAAAATAGCAAAATAACCCAGGGCTAAAAAATAAAAACACACACACACGAGCGGCTCACCGGTCAACGAGTTTGAATATAACTCCTGGGGTGCTATCATTAAAAACACTCGAGAAAACGGCACACGTCACACCGGCGTAATCCCGACGAAGCAGCTGACTCCGTTTTCCCTCTCTGTGAGAGCGGTGATGTTTTTCTCGCAGTCCTGCACACACGGCATTCATATGCTCCAAGTCGAGAGAGCAGGTAGGTTATATGCATGTATATGTGGGGCTCGACTGAATAGTAACATCGAGACCGAGAGAACCCCTTATATAGCCAGCTGCAAAGGGATGCTCTATCTCTCTATCTCTATCTCTCTCTCTCTCTCTATCTCTCTCTCTCTCTCTCTCTCTCTCTCTCTCTCTCTCTCTCTCTCTACGACGACGACGACGACGACCTACATTTCCTTCGGCATATTAAATTTAGATTTCGCTCTTCTGCTCTATCCTGGGCTTACAGAGACTTTCTAGCCTTTTTTTTCTGCTGCAAGCTGGATTCGAATACTTGGCCTTTTTTTGTTGCGTTTATAAGTACATGTGGAAATCTGCGCGTAATTGCCTGACTTCGAGGAAACCCGTTCGCGATTATACCGAGGTATTCCGAGAAGGAAGATTGATTATTGCTGTACGACGAAATCACGTTTTTTAAGCCGTTAAACTTTTAAGCCTAATCTCGTTTATGAATCTTCAAGAAGCGAGCGCGCGATGACGATTGATAATAAAAGATGACTCTCGAAACTAAGTTATCCGGGAGTTGACGGGCGCTATCCGAAATTCATGAATGCGAGCATGTATTCAAGAATTTGCTAATTCCCTTTCAGTTAAGCTAATTCTCATTTCCGCCTTTTGACTGCGTAATGTGGTAAAGCGTGATTGAAAATTACATTGTCCCAGGACTTTGGTACAGAAACGTTCAGCAGTTTATGAGCTACTCAGCACTGGCCATTCACTAGTTTACTCAACAGTTTCACTGCTCAATTTCCTGTAAGATGAAAAAATTGTGAAAATAAACTGTATATCCACTCGGGTAGTTTCAGCATAAGCGACTCAATAAGCAGCAGGCTCAACAAGGCAGTTTTATTAATACACTCTGCTCGCAGATTCTGACGAGGAAAATCGAGAAACACTTTCGCGCCACCTATCTTCCCTGGCCAGAGACTCGGCGTGTATAACCGGTGGTGGCCGTTAAGAATAAAACAGCTCTAATTAAATTACAGCTTATATCGATGCTACATACATCACCACTCCGCAAGCTCAGATTACACCGCCATACTGCATCCTGGCGAATCTTTTCCCCCGTCATAATAGCTGCACCACAGCACACACGCGTATCCGGTGCACTTCTCGGAAATCTGTTATTACACATCCAGTATAATATGGGGTATACACACAGTCTCGCGCTTGTGAAACAAAGGCTTGCGCGGATTCCGATAAGCTTGCGCGGCGAGAACCGCAGGTGACGGGATATTTCGAGCTTTCGCTGCACCGCGCTGCACGCTATGCGCGAAAGTTAGCCGCGGTGTCGTTTGTTCTGGCTCTGATGTGTGTCCTACGCTGCGCTGAGTTGTGCACTGCGGTCCCCTGTGACGCCGCACGCGTTTAATCGCTGCTTTACTTCGTAGAGAGCTTGCGAGACGCTTCTCACTTTGTGCATGATAGCTCTGCTTTTTGCCTTGATATGAAAGTTGAGGTTGCACGCGCAAAACTTGAATCTGTTCAGGCTGATTTTTTGATAATTAGTTACTGTTGAATGTGTGATATTTCTGACGTTTTACGCTTGCATTAATGTTTTAATATAAACACATATCAACGAGTGACAACAAGACTTCGCATCGCTGCATAACTCATTTAGCAGTTTCAACGCCCCTGCGATCAACCATAAAATCTATCAGAAAATCCGCGTGGTAAAAAAAGCCACCTAAGATCATAACGTGTCAGTTACTCAGCGCGAAAATTCCAAGCAAGAATTTAACGATCTTGGCCTTTCGTATGCGCCTCTTCAAAGCTCTCTCTCTCTCTCTCTCTCTCTCTCTCTCTCTCTCTCTCTCCTGCGGCGGCAAGAAGAGAAAAAAAGAGGTGACACGAGCAATTACCGAGGGCTTCAAGCGTATATAACTCAGATAAGAGCGAATCAGTAATAATGCACGCGTCCGTGAAAATTCAAGCGTAAAATTACGATGAAAAATCCGTTTTTCCGCAGCAGTTTGCAACTCCGCACGCCAGACGCAACTTTGCAAATTTCGCGCGCGCACACACACACAAACTTCTCCGAATCACGGCACAGAAAAATTTTCTCCGTCTAGAAAGAGAGAGAAGAGAAAGAGGCGCGTGTGTATATTATTATATAGCCTGGCAGAGAAGGAAAAAAGGAAGGAATTCTTACTTTCCCAACAAGTCGCGCGAGGATTGTTTGACCGGCTTTCGCGATGTATAGAAATGAACGTCGACGCTCAGGAGATAGAGAGATGGAGCAAGTGTATACGTATAAATAATCACAAGGGTGTACGTGTGTAGCGGCACGTTTTCTGTAAAATTTATAAACTTTCACTTCAGGCGGGCTCGAAGACTTCGAATGTAAGTTTTGCCGAGCGCGACTCTTTCGTACAAAATCAGCGGCACGCTGCGGATAAAATCTTCTGTTTATATTTTGTAAAGTCTCTCGTACAGCGCCGCGAAACTCGAGCCCCCAGCTTGATACGTAATCCCTCTGGATGCACGATGCACTGAAGTTTTGCTAAAATGATTTCAGTTCTTGAGCAACTAATTTTTATAGTACACCGGCGGAATAAAATTTCGTCTTCTTTCTTTTACTAACTTTTGAGAAAACTGATAATCCAAGGACGACACAAAATTCTTGAAAAAATCACCGAAGCAGAAGACAAGCTAGCAAAAGGAAGTCGCAAAGGACAGCGGTACTATTCGTTCGCTCTTCGACGTCTCTCTTCCGGGCTGATGCCTTTGCAGCGTCTGCGGCAGATCGACGATGCCTATACTCCCAGACATGTAGGAAACACAAGGGGATGATGCCGCGGGCCGTATAAGCGCTGTTTATGGAGACCTCAGGCGGCGCATCTCCCATCCGAGCTTAGCGCTGCTGCTGCTGTAGCTATACCCGAGCTACCCCGTTTTACGAGGCGCGGGGATTTTCTCTCTCTCTCTCTCTCTCTCTCTCTCTCCGGCGCGCCAGACGGTGCAGGTACTCCCGGGGATTCCCCTGCTACCGCGCGCGACCCCGGGATATCTCTCGCGCGCTTTAATGTGGAAAAATAACGTTCGTTTAAGCGATAGAGGGCTGCCGCGCTACACCGCTGCCGTATCGCTTTCTTTATATTCTTTTTACTTGGGACTGCGGCAAGCCTGGGATGTGCACGCACGCTCGTGGGGTTCGCTGGGATATGTTTGGGTTTATAAGTTTTGTTCTTAATGTGTATTGTATAATTGAAACGGCAGCTGGTGAGCTGTGAGGACGATGCGCAGGTTGATTAAGATATCCTTGATAAACATTTACAAGGGGAAGTCAGTTTAACTTTGAAAAATAGCGTTGAATTAAATTCAATAATTTTCTCAATGCCACTCCTAGTTCTCTTTGTGATATAACGGAGCTATTACGAGCATCGTTGGACACTGGGGGGTGTAAAAACTGGTCATAATTTTTTATAGCCAATAGAAAATGTATTATAGGGGCAAGGCCGTATGGTCTTATTTTATCAGAAAGAGTTACGGTATTGCTATTTAATAAGATGTGCATATGGCTCATTATTACGATGCATTTATCGATTTTCTCCTAACTTATAACATCGATCCATATAAAAATCGTATTAACTGGCCTGCAAAGTTGCAAACGTCGCAGCCGCGTCGATACGAGGAATCTCGCTCGATGCGGCCAAGCCCTGAGTGCGTGGAATAAACAAGCAAGTCGACGTGTTGTTGTCGGCGCCGGCCTGTCCTCAAGTTCGGGGAACGGGCTAGCTAACCGTCATCGTCGGCGCAAGACTGAGCATCGTTGGCGCGAGAGCGAGCCTCGTCGGTGCGCGCGCTGATAGGTCCTCCGCATGTCGCGAGCGAATCAGCGGGCGCCGATGCGCGGCTCGTTATCCGCGCGGACTGGCAGCCAATCGGAAGCCAGCAAGAAGAGGCCCGATGAGCACGAGAGGAGAGCGAGCGCGTGAACGAGCGGGGAAATCCGCGAGTTCTCTTCCGACTGTCGACGGAGCACGTCGACGTTTGCGAGAGTTTTCGTGTGTCCTCCTCTGCTTGTCGACCCGAGGTCGACGACTAGAGGAGATTGGGAGAGTCTCCCAAGAGTGTGCGAGAGTGCGCGTGTGCTACAGGTGCAGAGCGTTGGCACTAGGAAGTGCCAATGCCCGGACGAGCCAGCGACCATCCCGACGAGAGGAAGGAAGCCAGCCAGTCCGCCACCATCATGCAGAGGACCAGAGCAGCCAGCAACATCGGCGTGGGAGAGCCGAAGCCGCCAGCTGCCATCAGGTCCGGGAGGAGTCCAGGAGGCGACGACGGGAGCATCGACGGACGTCCACCGGAAGCCTCAAGAGAAGAGAGCGAGTAAGCGAGAGAGAGCGCGAGAGAGAGAGAGAGAGAGAAAGCCGTGAGTGTGTGTGAGAGAGAGAGTGAGCGAGACGAGAGAGTGGTGTGCGGTGCGGGCGCACACCTAGACGTCATCCACGCGAGGCGTCGAGCCAGCACACGCGATAGAGAGAGCGAGAGAGATTAATTGATTGATAAACAAATTTATTAACGCCGTGGCCAAATGGCCGTAGGGCGAGGAGCAAATCATACAACATAGCAAGATAAAAATACAAAATAAAAGTAACAAAATAATAACAAATTTTCAATGGCAAAATAGAAGCAAAATATTAAGAGCAGAGTAAACTCGCAGTAACATCCTTAATCTAACCTAAGATTAATAATTCACATAACGTTGCGGCAGACTTAAAAGATAATCATAAAGGCGCTGTTTGAATGCGCCTAGCGATTTGCTAAGCCTAATAGTTGTAGGGATAGAATCCCAAAAGTGCATGCCTATAACTGTGAATGAGTTTTTAAAAATCTCGGTCCTGGCAGTCGGTATCGCAAACGCAGACGACTGGTTTCTAGCCGAGCGCCGTAAGTCCTTGTTAGGTGGCACGAATAACTCAGCAAGATATCCGGGCCGCTTGTGAACGAAGAGCTTATACAAAGTAATTCCTAAATAATAGTTTCGCCGGTGGCTAAGTGATAGCCAGCTCAACTTGGCATAGTACGGACAAAGCTCAGAGTCTTTCCTCAATAAAAAGATAAAGCGTACCGCAGAATTACACAGCCTTTGCAATTTGATTGCAAGGTAATCTGGAAGGTCCATTTAAACGAGACAAGCATAGTCGATATATGGAAGAACTAGAGCATTGACTAGTTGGATTTTTAAACTAATAGGAAGACAATAACTCTTAAACCTAAGGCGATAAAGAGCAAAATGCGCATTAGAGTAGGTGCGAGATACATGAGCATTCCAAGAGAGAGTTTTCGAGAAGATTACATCTAAGTTTTTCACAGAATCGTCAAAGGGAATCGGTAATCCACCCACAACGATTGGTTCGATTTGCTGCAAATCCAGACGCATATGGTGCTGAGTTGATCCAACAATCATAGCTTTCGTTTTGCCAACATTCAAAAGGAGGCCATTATCCTGAGACCATTTGAGAATGTGGCTAGCATCCTCGTTAAGGGATGCGACCGCTCTACTAATATCACCAGGTAGACATTGTATATATATTTGCAGATCATCGGCAAACAGCATGCACGACTTACTGCAATGTCAAAGGACTGAGATAATCTCATTAATATAGATGAGAAAAATCACAGGGCCTGGAGAAGATCCTTGAGGCACACCCGACGTGTTGGGAAGAAAATCGGAAAGGGTGCCATCGAGGCCGACAACAGCCTGTGAACGACCAGTTACGTACGAGTGAAACCAACGAACCACGTCGTTTGAAAAACCAATCGACTTCAGCTTGGCAAGCAAGGTAGCGTGGTCGATCGAGTCGAAAGCACGCTTAAAATCAAACAATAAAAGCAGGGACAGAAGGCCCTTATCCGCGCCCCGCCTGATATCGTCAGTAACATTCAATAGTGCTGTTTGCGTGCTATAGTTGCTACGAAAATCAGATTGGTAAGGAGAGATAAGATTGTTATCTTCGAGGTAAGCAATAACCTGGTCTGTAAATATTTTATCAAACACCTTGGCAAAGTGTGGGATGTTAGCAACAGGGCGAGTATCACCCGGAGAGCTAGGTGTCAGGCATTTACTAAGTGGCACAATGACCGACCTTTTCCAAATTGACGGGTAGACTCCGCTCGCAATCGACAGATTAAAAAGCTCCGTGAAAAACGGGGCAATTTGAGGTAATACTTGCTCAAAATATGAGAGAGATAACTCATCACAGCTTCGACCTTTGGCTTTAGAGAGGCAAGCTAACATATACTGCTCAACCTCGACGCAATCAAGATTCCTAAACCTAAATTCATGCGCAAAACCTAAACTATTATAGTGCCCATCGAGAATAGCACCTAGAGAATCAGACGAGCAAGCTGGATGGGCGCAAGTGACAGAGGAATAATACTTGATGAGGGTATCCTTATCAAAGAAATGGAGAGGTGATTTGCTTTTGGCCGGGACTAAACCATTTCGACGCAGAAAGCCCCAACATTTCTCTCTATCAGAGCAGCCGTGTAATAAATACTTCTCGCGTGCACTTCGAATCGCACTTTTCACCTCCGTGCGAGCAATTTTGTAACGGGTAATAGCTGCCCGATTTCTAGATAATTTACCGGCGCTGTATAGCCGATCGCGAGCTTTACAACGATTCTTAAGGTCTAGTGTAAACCACGGAGTAGGGTTGCGATTTGGCTTACGTACGGTAAACGGTGCATGAGAATCCAAAGCCTTAAGCGCAGCTTGCTGAAAACCGGCAAGCTTGTTGTCGACGCTGGCTAAAGTATCGAAGAAAACTGGCATGGAAAGATCAGATAGAAGGTCAGCCAGAAAAGTGGCTGAAGAGAACCTTCGAAAATCACGTGATATGATCTGCAGCTCGTGCTTTATAGGGAGATCCAACGTGAAATTAATCATAAGGTAGTCATGGCTATTGATGAAAGGTGCAGTGGATTTCTCATAGTGCACGACCTTGTCACCACAATCCGATAGAATGACATCGATCCACGTGTCGGAATTATCTGTGTCATGAGTAGCGCCAAACGGTACAAGGTGAAAATTATTTTCATTAATCAAATTACGGAGATGATTGCCGTAATAATTAACGGAGAGCAAGTCGGAATTAAGATCGCCCGCAACGACAGCATTCCCAAACCGTTGAAAATGATTTTGCAGAGCGTTGAAGAAGGTGGAAAGAGTATGCCCTTTTGGTCTGCGTTAAACACCGCCAAGCAAAATTTTTGAACCGCAATCAATGCTAACAAGCATATATTCAATCTCATTAATATTATTGATGTTAGAAGCTTCCAATAGAGAGAAGCGCAAATCCTCACGAATATAAAACCCGATACCACTGTCGTGAATATACGTAACTCCTTCCACATTGGCAGGGTTAAGAGTTCTCTGGGAAACAAAACCTTGATCATTGCGAATAAAATTGTAGCCAGGGATAGAAAACAGTGAGGACTGCACAGGTGAAGTAAGCCAGGTTTCAGTAATAATCAAGACATCGACACTATTGTCAGATAAAAGAATTTCTGTTTCGTTGAAGTGGGCTTTGATAGAACTAGCGTTGAGGTGGGCAATACGAATTTTGCTACAGTTCCGAACTACAGGTGCAGGAACCGCCTTAGGGATACTCGGCTCTGATTGTCAAACCATATGCTCCAGATCACTAGACGTAACGATCGGAATAATTTCAGACCCATCTGTTTTCCTAACTAAAATTTTATCATCGCGTACCCAAACATATTTGTAACCTAAAGCATTTGCACGCGTTTTCACAGCTAAGCGTAAATTATGAAGAAACGGGGACAACATATCGTGCATCTCGATAAAAGTGCTACTACCTCCAGGATAGATATCGCTAAATTTGAGTGGGCCAAATACTCGCTTCGCTCGCAATACATCGTCGCTGAAATGCTCAGAAACTCGCACCAGAGTGCAGAGATTTGTAAAATCAAAAGGTTCACAGAGCGACTACGAAAGTGCGTCCGCACTACTCACCAGAGAGAGAGGGAGAGGAAAAGAGAAAGAGCAGTGCGAGGAGACGCGCGTGTGTGCGAGAGAGCGCGAGCGAGAAAACCCTAGCTGCACGGTAGCAGCAGGTTGGGCTTGCCACAAGCGAGAGGCATAGCCCGCACGGGCATCAGGAAGAGAGAGAGAGAGAGAGAGAGAGAGAGAGAGAGAGAGAGAGAGAGATCACACTGGCCGCGCGGCGACCGACGGGTACCGAGTCGAGCGCGTACATGTGACGCAAGAGAGAGAGAGAGAGAGCCAGCCGTTGACAGACTGGATCTGGGCCTGAGGCCTACCGTCTGCTGCACGGGTGCGGCTCGTGCGTGAGCGCGCCAACATAAGCCCTGCGTGGCTACATTGTGTGCTGGAGGCATCATTGCCACCGCGTTGTAGGGAAGGGCTGGGTGAAATACAAGTGTAATAAAGTGTTGTGTGATTATTTTTCCCTCTCCCTAGCTTTCTCCCAAACGTGACGATAGCGCCAAATCCCACGAAATAAGAAAAATCCTAGCGCAGGCGAAGCTCTAGGTGTTGCGCACCTGTGTTGGAAGGCACAGCGTCGCATGCCTTTCAGGTTAGAATTCATATAATTTATGAACAGTATTAATCAAGACGAGAACGAAGCTTGCGAGAATGAAGCTGTCGTTAGATGTCGAGATGTACACGCATATTAGTAGTCATAGCATGAGCGAATATAGTTATTAGGATTACACTATATAGTTATTAGGAAAATGGATAAGTGCCATGCGCCACCTGTATTCACCTACCAGAGACACGAAGAGTTGAGGCGGTGACGGGAAGGCCAGTCCAAAACTACTCTGGGCTTTGATAATCAATATTGCTGTATCGGCCCACGCGTTAAAATTGCAAAAATTTGACAAAATATATTCCATACCGCCGTATATACGCATCAATCAATCCTCGCCAAAAAGCGCAACAACTGTCGACTTCCATCGATTTGTATCCTCAATCTACCTGTTCCCGTTCTCGGTAAATATCTATTACAATGCTCTCCTGTGCCTCCTATACTCTCTGCTCTTTTTCTTCCGTTACCGGCGAGCCGGTGATATATATCCCTCGATTGATCCCCACTGTCCGAGGGGTTCATCCCTTTCCTATATATCTATAGGACAAACCCATACGTTGATACTACACACATACACAGTCGCGTATCCTTGGTGTCGAAGAAAAAAGACGCTCGGCGTCGCTGTGGGAAATTAATGAATGGAGAGCTCTCCGCACTTCGTCGAAAGATTTTAAAAAGGAACGATGGTGCACATACACGCTGTACGATTTCTCTTTCTCTAGACGTTAATGTATTTTTCCCTCGACCCATATTTCCGCACACGCGTGTGTCTGCAGTACACGCAGGTATGGGTTTATATAGGTTTATGAATTATTGCCTATGGGTATAAGCTCGCAGCTCTCTGTACTAATGGACGGGGTCTCGCCGCGGATCAATGAATTTTCTGGGGAAAATCGAGATCATTTATATATTTTTTGGGGTGAACGAACCAGCCGACAAGAGCAACGCGAGGGAAAACGCGCGACGGAGCTTTCCGAAGCATCGACTCGGCGCGGAATAATGGAGAGTAATGAGTGTGTCGCCAAATTGTGGGGAATATGCGCTTAATTTATAAATGTTTTGGAGAGAATGACTCTTGAAAGGTATACGGGGACAAAGGTGCGAACGGACTCTTTGTGTTGCGCTGCAGCGAGCAGTAATAAAGCGAGGTTTTATTAGCGATTTGTTCGATGACAAATTGCGCGGGTCTCTCGGAAAAAATTATCGGAAATAATTTTTGATAATCCCTCATCGCTTTGTCCGCAATCTATGAATTACTCATCACTCTTCGATCATGCGATTGATGATTCCATCACTTTCACAATAAGCTTTATTCAAATCACCAGAATAACTTCTTTTATCCGCACTCCGCCAACGACTTGTAGAATAATAAAAATGCCACGCGCGCAAGAAAAGAAGCACTAGAGGAACGAAAACTAAAAAAAAAATCGGACGACCCGGAAGTGGAGGAAAACACTAGCGAGTAGATACCGGAGTTTCGGATTAAAATATTTTTCCTCGCGTCCCTGCCGCCGCTACTTAAGAGCCATTGTTTGCGGGCAGCTCTTGGTACAAGGCTTGGTCTCCGACGCTTTTTCGCGGTTCTCTTTCTCGCGGAGAATGATTTTTTCCCAGAAAAAGACTCGGACGCTGCGCATGGATGTAGATACACTCCGCGGTCCGGAAAATGGACACCGAAAATGTTTTTGTGCGAGAATGTATATTATACGGGAGGAGAGTCTACTACTACTGGCTGTGACAAAGGATCATGAGTATATGCGGCGGTTGTGAGCGGGCTTATCTGTCGTCTCGCCGTTTTCGCGCGAGGCTGAGCGTTTTGTTGGGTTTTGATAGAATTTCGGAGGGGACGAAATAATTAAAACGTAAGTGCTGGAAGATGGGTGATTTAGAATTGTTACTTTGTTTCGAAATAACTGTGCAGCGCGTATAATGATCTTTCTTGATAATTTGTCTAATTTGTATATTTTTACAGTTTTTATTTATTTATTTATTTATTTATTTATTATTATTATTATTATTTTTTTTTTTTTGATAATCTACAACCTGTTGACTTCTTTACACTTACATCGGATAGAAGGACCACCACACTTTATTTTCAGATTTTTTTGAATTCGATCATGCTCGAGGCAGAAAGCATATTTCAGCAAGAATATTATTGAATTTAATGAAGCCAGTTATAGCATGTGCGGCCAGAGCAGCAAATCAAATTAAGCAGTTATAGCATTGGTGCAGCACACCGCTATAGATACGGCTCACCGATTGTCATGAGGTTAATGGAAAAATGCTTGTGCGCATCTATTGCTTCCTCCTAGAGGAAACTTTGTAATAGTAAAATTTTGAGTTTCGTCAAAACTTCTAGAAAATACTTTTTGGTGCGTTAGAAGTTCAAATCACGTATTTTTAGAAAATGTCCGCATGGATGTGTGTGTGTGTGTGTGTGTGTGTGTGGATGTGTGTGTATGTATACCGTAATATTTCTATAACTACATGGTGACTATCAATAAAATTTGACATGCACGTATATCTTTGGATTCTGAATTCGGAAAAAATATTAATTTTTTATTTTATGGCCAATTTTTGATTTTTGATTTTTTAATCATCCCATCGTTACAAACAATTCAGCTAATATGCATTTGAAAGAGAATAAAATTACTTACTTTTTCCCGTTTGGTCCTCGGGATCGATCACTTTGTTCGTCAGATAAAATGAAAAAGGTGATTTTTTTTAAATTCATATCTCTGAAACTAAACATCATAACCTCACGAAAAATCATGTCGGCGGGTCACGTGTCAAACTATATCCCATTAAAATTTCGAGTGATTTGACTACTTATTTTTTCTGTAAAAAATCGAAAACTGGAAAAAATGAGTTTTTTTTTTGTGCCTTGATTACGGAAGTAAAAAGTCTTTATTGCACTTGAGATTTTGTGAAAAAGTAGATATTTTATATGTCTTGGCTAAGTTTATTGCGCAGCTTTCAAATCCCTATGGTTCTTAAGATATCAAGGTTTCAATTTTCTTTTTTTTGAAAATTTTTTAATTCCTCATACCCCTAAAACAATGCAGTCAAATGCTTCAAAAAAGCTATTTGCTGCTAAAATTTTAAACGATTTCGTCAAGCGGTTCTGAAGTAAAGAGATAAAATGTAAAAACTGATTTTTCTTTAAACATTTTCTTCCTTTTATAGGGGTGTCGTTGCACGTCCCTGCCTATTAATTTATAGACATACATACATATATACATACATATACATATATATATATATATATATATATATATATATATATATATATATATACACACACACATTATTAGTGTGACATATAGTACATGAGTACTGCCAATCCTTGAGCAGATGGCTTGCTTAAACGCATTCCAACATATTCAGATCCACAATATTTTGTGTTATTTTTTAATTGCTGCTTTAGCAAAATAATCGAGATTGAAAATATTTGAAAAAGCATTAACATTGTATATTTAAATAATATTTTATCTATTGGAACTATAAATTTAGTTGGAGGAAGCTACGTGCCAATGAATTGGCAGCGGTTTTTTTTTACCTGACAGAGACACGGGAACTTGAAATTGCAGGTTGGAAGGGCCGTTCAAAACTGCTTCGTTTGGGGCATCCAATTTCGATTTAAAAAAGTCGACATTAGACGCGTTGCGCAACATAATGCGCTTCATGACCTAAATTGTCGCGCTATACTGCTGAGAGGAGATATTTTAGATTTTTATGCAATCAACATGGCTGCAAAGAGAAAAACGTAGCCTCGTGTATAGCTATACACCACTGATGCGTGTACGGAGTGGAGGATCTTACCCGGATAATGATTCGCCGGGAAATAGGTCATGAATATTATGTGAGAATTTTATACGAGCACCTCTCGGGTATGAGGAGTATAAGAGAGAGAAAAAGGGACGAGAGCGTATCGTTAGCGAAAATATGAATTTCCAGCGTTTCTAAGTGCTCTCTCGTTGACTAGCGATCGAATTTTCTATTTTAAACTCCAAACGTAAAACACACGATAATCGATCCCAATACACCGATATATTGTTTTATCGCATGTAAAACCATTTAAGCGTAATAGATACACAAAAACCCAAAGTATTAATAAAGTTTACTGCAAACACGAACTTTTTAAATAATTTCACCGCTGCGATATCTCGTTCGCCGTGGATAAAAACTTTGCCCGCTCGGTATACATCGCATAACACGCTCTGTATAAGTATATACAATATCCTCTCTCCCTCTCTCTCTCTCTCTCTCTCTCTCTCTCTCTCTCTCTCCCGCGGCTCCGCACAAAGTAACCACCTTTGTTTCTAGCAAACTTTCGCGCAACTCGCGGCCGGGCATTTTGCTTTTTCGTCTGCCGCGAGAGAAACGACCATATACTATATACTCACACCAGATAAGAGGTTTTGCTTTTGAAGTCGAGACTTAGCGAGAGCTTACGTCGGTACTTCGCTTCATTAAATACTAAAGTCCAAGCCTTATTCCGGAGCTTAAGCGCCGAACACTTGCCTTCGTCGGAGACGTACACGGCAGATCGAAATTTAATGCTATTATAAGCTAACTTTTCCTTTTGAAAATGTACGGCGCATATCCATACACAGGTGCGATACGCGCGCGGAAAAATTATAAATCGACGCGCAGGAGATTATTGAAAGAAAAAAGTGTACGTAGCTCCGACAATACTGAGCGAAAAAGTCGTGCAAGTGAAAGCGGAAAATGCAGCGGCAAAGGGGGGCTCAGGTGCGCTTTTTCCGCACGGCAAAGTATGCTGTGGTCGATACGCGGGCTCGTGCGTTTGTTTGGCCTTTTTTTTAGAGTCAGGTACATGGCTTTACAGTGAAATGTTCCGCGTATACAAAGCGAGACAGACAAATAACGGCGTTATTGAATTCCGAAAAAATGTAATATATCGCGCAAATATTGCGTAATGCTTTGTGATACCTCGGATTTTTCACGTTGTTTATATAATATTTATCATACGCGGTTTGATCAAATACCGAAATATGTGTCCACTTCAACGAAACGTAATTAATTTGTATACATATGCGTGTGTCGAAAAACGGCCCGTGTAAAAGCGTCGCCATCAGCATATTTCGTTACACGCACAGTTTTCACGGCGCGCAAGTTCGGGAGCGAATTTTACATGCGACGACAACAGGGCAACTTAATTATCAAACTCGACAATGCGACACATCCACGGCTATGGAATATATCCCATTCGTCCTTTCAATACCGAAACCACAACTCATAATACCCGCGCGAGCGTTCGCCAAACAAATTGGATTAAAAAGCTCGCGGTCGCCGTGTTTTCGCCGGGCGATATTTTCACGTCGCGCGCGCGCGATCGAAAAGTTTCGTAACGGAAATAAAAAGGGGATGAGGCGAGAGAGAGTGTCATGGGAAATTAAAACATTACCTTCTCCGAACGACTCGTCGATCCGGGCTTTGGCTTTTTATAGGGATAACGGAGGAGGTATTATACGTGTGCTTGTGTAGGCGCATGCGCTCGGATCAGTGTGAGAGAAAGAGTGTTCGAGTCTGGTACTTGCGAATTTCTAATTAAAAAGGCACTCGTTAATTATACCGGCTCTGATTAAAAGTGGCCGGAGCAGATAATGCGATCGGGGGGGGGGGGGGGGGGGGGGTCATATCGTCGTTTTTCTCCTAAGCCTACTCGTAGAGACTATATTTTCGAAAAGTGGTTCCTTTCAACTTTCGCGCTTATGTGCGCGATCATCCGTTATTATACCAGTAAAAATGACTATTAGAAAAGCAAACAACCAACTCTCTCCCTCCACCATCACGCACTCATGGCCTGTCATCGCGTTTGTACGAGCCAAGACAAACGAGCGCGAAAAAACAAGAATAATCACCTCGAAAACTCTTTGGCCTGAGCCAAGTCAAAGGAAAAGCGTCAAGCAGCCGCGAGGGGAGCTGAGAGAAACTTATCGACGCTATTACCGGTCGAATCTCTGTCCCCGGGCTTGCGATTATCCGAGCGGAATGGTTAACGATCCGTGCGCAAGTCGACTCCACTCTCGAACGTCGTTGGGGGAGTCACGTACGCATTACGGATCTTTTCCCGATTACCGTCTAGCTCTACTTTTTTCTGTACACATACGTTGTACGCAAACCAATGCAGATCTCCCGCAGGCACAGATACGCGTTTTATTTTTGTATAATTACACTAAAATCTGAACTTTTCGCGAAGCATCTACCCTAACCCGATATATTCGAGAAATAATTCAATCTAATGCAGCGCGCGGTTGCTCGCGTCTGGCCGTCAGTTAACTTTCGACTAGAGGATGCTACAAGGGCGTAAATTAAATGATTCGATTAAAAGCCAGGGAAATTAAGATCCCACTCTCACCGCCCGCCGCTGCTGCTGTACATAATGCCGAAATAAGGCGGCGGCGGCGCTGCGGTCCGGTGGACTGAATTTTAATCGGCGGTTTCCGGAAAATTTCCTACTCAGAGGAGAGGGAGGAACTTCCCTGCGGCGACGTATACACCGGGGGAGAGAGAGAGAGGGGAGTCGCTCGCGCGATTTGCAGTCCGGAAGTTTTCCCGCGTTACTTGCCTTCCTTCCTTCCGCGCTTTCTGGAGCGCGGAAGGAAGCAAGCTACAGAAGCTGCTTCTTCTTTTGATACGCCGTAGGTTTTCTTCTTTTTTCGGGCGGCGCAAGCTCGTTTTTTCGAAACTTTATATAATATGTGGCTTACGCTCGTTTTTTAAGTTTCTCGTGCAGCAGAGCCTGTGTGCTCGAATTTGGTGTGCATATATATATATATATATTTTAAGTTTACTCGGAATTCCTGTTACTTTGATTTTTCTCAAAATACGCAACAACTTCCATTTTCATAAATTATACCGTCGACAGCACTTAGCTTCTCGCCAAAATTTAACGATTCAACGAGTGAAAAGCGCAGTTGTACAATAATCACCACTCGTGCGCCTCCCATTTTCATTAATTATCTCCGGCAAAACTATAAAAAAAACACCGAAAATCCATTAACAATGTAACGAGCCTCGACGCTCCGCGCGCACGTTGCATTGTAATCAAATTAGCACGTAAACGTCAATGCTACGAGACTCTCTCTCTCTCTCTCTTTCTCTCTCTCTCTCACGCGATAAATCTCGATGGCAATCTTAAATGGGCGTTTTCGAATTTTCCCCGCTAGATTTTTTCTCTTCAACTCTCGTCTGCACAAGGGCGCAATGACCGACGGAGAGGTATATCACGAGACGCTGATGTCTGTGTACACGCGCGTACACACTCACAGACGGCACTCATTATGAAGTCGCGAGAACTTAGCACGTGCATGTAATATAATAATCGGGCTCAGTCATCTCTCACGCATGACCGCGACGGGCAATTAGCTCGAGCTCGCACGCTCGGTGCAGATCCGAACAAAGATGTCGGCGCGCGCGCGAGCGCAGGCAGCACACCCTAAATTTTATGCCCCGAAGTTTCCATCCAGCAGAAGCTGGAGTGAATTATTCGAGTCGATCTCATTTATCTCAACTCGTTATCGTTCATTATTGGAGGTTAGGATTCTGCTTATGAAGATATATCGAACTCAAATTTAAATAATCAAATTGTCGCGGCCCGTTTAAATAAATATGCTTTATAAACATGGCGGTGCGTTGTAGTGAATATTGAATATTAACTCCGAAACTACTAAAACACATATCAATTATTGTATTCCAATTTTTATTCTTTGCAATCAAACTTCCATCAAAAACGAATTTATATGTTTTCAACTTAATAAAAAAGCTCGGGTGCTACACTATTATTAAATTAAATTTTTTTGTATTATTGTAGTTATCGTCTCTATTAGCTTTTGAATAATCTGAACTGAAATAATTGAACTTTATGGCTTCGGCGTCAAAAAATACAGGTGGGCTTATACATGAAAGTCGAATTCATATCAGCTAGAATTAATTTAACTCAATATATTGTTTGAACATGCCAATACAAATTAAGTTGCAAAATTTCAATGCTCTAGGTATGATAGTTTTAAAATAAGAGCAAAAATAAAACTGTGAAACAAGTAATCGAAATCAATAAAAATTTGATTTTGCTCTCATTTGTAAACTATCATACCTAGAGGACTAAAAATTTACATCTTAATTTGTATTGGCATGTTGAAACAATATATTTAGTTGAATTCATTCATATATTTAGTTGAATATATTTATTTATATTAAGATAATATAAATTCGTCTTTCATGTAAAGACCTACTTGTATATTTTGACGCCAAAGCCATAGGGTTCAAGATCAAAAGCCTAACCAATATGGTTAAGTAAAAACTGACATGGCAGTGAGTTTTTAAATAATTTAACAAGTCTTCACACAAAAGAACAGACATCCAACTTTAATATCATGGATTTAGCGTGATAATAACAGATTTGGACATTAACAGTAAGTTTCTCGCATACTGATGAGATAAAAATATCTGTGCAATTCACTTTGGTGACTTTGTTTATTGGTTCATTGGTGACTTTGGGCACATAGATGACACTTTTTTATAATTTACACTTAATCAACAATGATTGAGTCAGTGTATAACCACATCATTTTTAACATTGACTGAGAATGTAAGAACTGTGTGTGGTGTTATCTGTTATTCTGCTGTATAGTATAGCAGACAACATATACAACCTGTATACTATATGTGGTATATACTCTTATATGTATGTGTGTGTGGTTAGGTACTGATTGTGCTTCTATATGAATATAAGTAAGATATAAGCAGGCAGCCTGTACCACCTGTAGTATACACTACATAGCATACTATGTTAGGTTGTTACTTTTTGCCTCTTTAACACGTACATTTGAAAAATTATCACAATTATTTGGGTAAACGGTAGATTTAAGTAGATTTTTAATTAAAAATAATTATCGCAATATAGCAGACTAGTGACTGGCCAGTAGCACTGGCCAGTCACTAGTCTGCTCATCAGTTTCGCTGTTCAATTATCTACCAGATTGCAATGGTCAATAGTTCATTTGTAATGAAAAATTACAGTAAAAATGAACAATCCAAGCACAGCCTCGTTTAAATATTCGAACTCTCCTCTATATACCACAGCAGTAGCTCGGCCTATCAACCAGCCAACATTAATGCATAATGACCGGTAATTCATCATTTATTCCCCAGCGGCTCTACGCGCCGTACAGTAAAAGTCCGAGGGGAAGAAAGCGAAAGGTGGCTCCAGTCCAGCTCAGTTTAAAAGATAAAGAAGGGAGAGAGAGAGAGAGAGAGAGAGAGAGAGAGAGAGAGAGAGAGAGAGAG
>QLSS01000041.1:309058-373769 GCA_024372645.1 Trichomalopsis sarcophagae
GAGAGAGAGAGAGAGAGAGAGAGAGAGAGAGAGAGAGAGAGAGAGAGGGGGAGAGAGAGAACGCGATATAATACCGAAGCGACGAAGAAAGAGAAAACGCTCGTGTGCCGCACACGCGCGCGACTATAAAGCCATAACCGATCTATCAACATCGTGTGCGAGATCGGTCCATCCCTCGACGTGACGGACGCGCGCATAAATGCGAGCTTTATGCCGTGGGAAATGAATCTCGTTTCGTCTGGATGTATAGTATGCGCCCTGTAATCGCCCTGACGGACCTCGAATGAACGAAGGACAAGTTTGAGGATTCGATTTGCTGTACAGGGATTTTCAACATGGGTCGTTACTTTGACTGGATATAGCATGAGTATTAAATTGAATTGCGTCGCAGCGTCGTATATAATATTGGTCCCGAATACGAGGGTGGAATTTTCACTTTTACGGAATGAAACAAAAATGTAAACGTTGATTATTTCGAGTTATTTATTTAGTTTTGGAACAGCCAGCGTTAATTAAATATCCTCCAAAACGATGGTAAATAAACTGGCGATTGATTATAACAAAGTACGCTTCCGGTGAATTAAAATTGTTTTATTAATTTTTCCACGAATAAAATATTAATATATAAATTGGTAGCCTGCGTTTATCCACTTTTCAGTGTATTGCGGTGCTTGATTTAAAAAAATGAGCAAAAAGAGTTTTTCCCGGAAAGCGAATGTTTGAATCATTAAAAGTCGTTAAAACAGTTGCAAACTAGTCAAAACGCTCGACTTGCTTCACGATACCCGAGCAATTAAATTCAGTTAAAAGCCGCGCTGTTCAATTTCGCTAGCCAACTGTTATATATGCTACTGAATCGCACCGACCGGAAAAGTTCAATGATTCAACTTTTTAACGCTAGGTTTTCAACGTGAGTGCCAAACCCTTTCAGAAATGTAATTAGTTCACGATTAATTCAAATTTAATAGAATGACTTTTTGAAACAGCCCTTTTATTTGCTTTTAACTGGTGTTAATATTTTTCAAAATTTTTCTCTATTACATTTAAAATATGCTATAAACTGGTAAATTCAAGAATAAGAAAATCGAGGGAATTTACCGACGGGTAAATTTCAACCTTACCAACTGTACATATATCTGTTGGTGTGGATCTATAGTTCTGCTTCTGGCAAGCGGCGACTCGGAGCAGCGACGACCTTCGCAACAGCTGATCGTAGTATACAGTGCGCCAGGCTATAGTTCTTGCGTTTGTTTGTCATCTTTATGTACAACGTGCAACTTTATTTCACGCGATTGGTTTGTAAGTATATCAATATTTGTGTAGGCTTAGGTACAATTTAATTATGTTAAAGAGATTTGAGTAGTATTCTCAATGTGCGGAATAAAGGAAACTATTTAAACTGCTCGTTTCATTATTGGAGGTTAGGATTCTGCTTATGAAGATATATCGAACTCAAATTTAAATAATCAAATTGTCGCGGCCCGTTTAAATAAATATGCTTTATAAACATGGCAGTGCGTTGTAGTGAATATTGAATATTAACTCCGAAACTACTAAAACACATATCAATTATTGTATTCCAATTTTTATTCTTTGCAATCAAACTTCCATCAAAAACGAATTTATATGCTTTCAACTTAATAAAAAAGCTCGGGTACCACACTATTATTAAATTAAATTTTTTTTAAAAAACTAATTCAATCAAAACAAGATAGCGGGTGGTTTTTTAGAACGCTTACGTAATCGAACTCAAATTTCTATCTCAAATCTAATTCTTCAAAGTGATATTTTTATTGCGTTGAACAACAAATTTACTTTCAATCCAACAAAGAAAAGCTCAAGCTCGTATATACACACGCCAACAACAAAGTAAATTCTGAAATACATTCTAGCATCAACTTTCCATCGAAAAAACGAACTGTCATACACCTGCGCTGGACAACGGAACGGGCTACTGGATGAATTGTCGTGCATCCAGGCGTCCATCTCGTCTATAAACGCCAACTGCCCTAGAATTTTCACGCGGATTTACGAGTTCCATCTCCGTTTTGCCCTGCGCGATTTCGCCCCTGCGACATTCCGTCCGACTTCTACGTATATAGCTCTCTCCTTTGCAACTTGACATCAGTCCCTCTTTCTCTATATATATATATATATCTTATCGAAGCATGAAGCCGTCCCTTAAGGTGAACTCATGTGAGGAAAGAGGAAGAAATTGCAGAAGGGTCTCTGACGTCAACGAGCGTCATCTTCTATCCCTTTCGCCAGCTGCGGTCGACCCGCTTTCAGGATATATAGACTCCCTTCTAGTCGTCACTTTGCTCCGGGACCGGTAAGACGTATATGGACTTTGAATTTTATGATGCTTCCCCGCTGCTACTATCGTGTCTCAGAAATTCAATTCGGTCCTCAGTGGCTTGAAAGCGGTCAAATAGTTACGGTTTTCCTCTTGGCGGATCTTTCTTTTCTTTTTTTTTCACTCCTCGATGGGTGGCTGAGGGTCTCTATTGGATGTATGGAGAGGTTCGGGAGTTGTTTCTATCTTCAACGTTTTTATGGTATACAGTGAGATAAAATGAGATGGAAGCTTCAGTTGAGTGGTTCTGCGTAGTCCGTGGATCGATGGTCACTCGATCGAGAAGTGGGAATAGAATCTTGATGTGCGGTTTAAATATTGAATGCGACATTAACCTTCCGAAAATTCGACTTTTATTGATGGAAACAGATGGATAAGGAGCAGTGAATTATTTTGATTACGCATCAATGATCCTGACTCATCTTTGTTCTATGGAGGTACTTTATTTCGTTTATCATATGCTTGATGAATTCCCAAAAGCTCATGATTAGTCCGTAAACGAGATTCATCCAGATCATCGATCTAAAACCATAAATCAATCAAAAAGTTGCAATTAAAAATACTTGGATGCGCAAAGTCGTCGATTATACTCACAGGAACAGGGAATAATAGTAATAAAACACGATAAGCGCATAAATAATACGGACCCTGCCCACGCTGTACCAGCCCAGCAAAGCTAGAGTTAATCCACACGCCAAGGATATGGCTTCCTTGAATTCAATCAAAGAACATGCTGGACAAACTTTACTCTCGAAGGGATTTTTTGGTTTTAGCTTGCAAACGTGAGCGATTTCAATCATATTAAATTGTTCATGAATGCATGCGATTCCTAGAAGGAGCAACACCTGTAAACATTGCGTTATTCTAGTATAGCATTAATCTATTTAAGCGGTTTATAGGTAAGCTTATCATTTAATTTTGAACAAGTATTATAGTTAGAGATACGTAACGATTATAGATAATGAGAGCTAAAGTGGCAGCAATGATAATGTTAATCCTTTAGTTTATTCGAGCTTTTCGATGACACAAATAAAATTAATTACTAATTGAAAATTATTCAATGATTCGGTCAAATAATCTACTCAAATGCTTGTACTTACATTTCCAAAGTTGAGAAGACTCTTATCAAAGAAAACAAACAAAATAAGTGCGGCACTGTCCTGAAACCAGGAACTTTTTTCTCTTAGCAGAAACCAACGGACATAAGTCACGCCTGCCACCAATAAAAGCTAGAAATATTTTTATTATGTCTGGATAAAATGTAGTTATCTTATTAAGTTTATGCATAAAATACATTTTTGAATTAATAAAATAATGGTCTTATTAAAAAATTTAGAAACTCACGTTAGCAAGGGTAAATCCATTATCGTATAGCACGTATTTCACTAAAAGGACAGAAAGCAAAGGCCCAAAAGCGTATGCCCCCATGGTTGTGGGTATTTTTACAGATTCTTCAGTTAATTCCATTTTGGTATTATAATACTTTATCACACTCTTCAGATAATTTGCACGAGATTCTTCAAAATTCTTTGTGTCACTACACTAGAACTTTTATAATAGAATGGAGTTCCACATTGTTATATATCCACCGCACTAATTCATTTTATCTCTAATTATCGTTATCAGCTGCGCGAGGCATAATGATACATATCTTATCTGGCAAACGGAATATTAGTAGAGATAATGTAATTGTGCTAAAGTGATTCATTGTGTTTTATATTTACTTCAATTTCAAAACTAGTCACGTTTATTAATATTTCGTCTCTTTTTGAAAAAAGATTTCCTAATTTTTAAAATAGAAAACAAATTTTTAGACGTTATACGCAAATAATTGAAACCTCAACATTAAAATTTCGCACAATTCTGAATAACTCGATAAATCACTCGGTAAAACGAAAAAAAGTCAAGTATTCACCAGTACTACACTCCCAAACCACAAAGCAATAAAAGTATCTTCATATACAAACAAAGCGACCAGCGCGAACTCGTCACGAAAGTCCGAAGCCAAGAAAGGAAAAATAATCAATTATTCACCCCCGTCGATTTTCCTGTTTGCCTACACTTTCGTTCACGCTCGAATTCATAAAAAATTCATCTAAAAAATTGCTTTCCTCGTCCGAAAAAAAACTCATCCCCGCGCACGCACTCCTCCATCGCAAATGGTCCGCATCCACGCGAGCAGAGAAGTCACATCTGGACCTTCGAGATATCGAGGGATGAGAGCTAGGCTTTCGCGCTTTCCCCTCATCGAGGGGTGCGAGTCTCGGCGCAGGTGTGTCCGCATGGAGATTCGTATCCATACGGAATATAGCAGTCATCGACGCGCGTATAATCCGAGTTGTACGGGACAAGACTACATCAAGGTTCAAAAATAAACTGTGAAAACATTGTTGATCAGATATTATAACTTTATTGAAATCTCCTAACGATCGGTCCTGGTGTGACCTTCTCTCACAAGTTGTCGCCGAGAACTGACGCTCTACTCATTAAACGCCGCCGAAAACTCGGGCCCGCTAAAACAAAGATGCTTTCCCGAGGACTACCGAAGGGACTCGAAGCAGTGCGCGCGCTCCTCTATATCTATAGCTATACACACGCAGTCATGTGCCCGCGCGAACGCCTCCCGCCAATTGACTCTCTGGCCTGGCAGTCACAGATCGGCCCTTTAGCCTCTCTGCACTGAAAGTGACCCTCAAAATCCGCGGAGTAAAACTCCTAGAGGGGGTCGTGGCAGTCTAGGAATGATTATAAAATCACTCCTAACCGTATTGGCCTGAAGCCACGTATCGCCTTGTCGATTCGCGCATATGAGAGCCAAATGACGGAGAAACGTTCGCTAAATTTACTAATAGGTAAAATACATTATTAATAAAGAATAAATACGCTGCACTTGCTCTTATCCCTAGTAGCCCTCGGTTACGTCCGGAACACGAGTCGTATGCAGTTTTTCGGAAAAGCGCACGCTTTATTAAGATGACCAGGCGAAAATCGTCCTGAATTTTTGGGGGATTTCAGTTGTAATTGGGAGGGGTGATGGTCCTGCGAGTTTGATGAATCTGTGTGTAAGCGCGATGTTGTTGCGTATATTATTCGGTAGCATATGTAGTTTGAATCGGCGCAGTTGTGCATCGGAGGCTGTATTTACGCATGTATTTACATATTCGGTTTCATTTTTGTACCAGGAGCGTGAGTTTGCCTTTGTTTGATGGCTATTTTATGCCGCGGCGGGCTTCGGGGGATTTGGGGAGATCGATGATGATTTCATAAATTTCGTCGTTACGCTCGCTTTAAGCCTGTGTATAAACAAATGAAATAACGGCTGAACTTTATGCAAAGCGTTCCCATTTATTACCATATATTTCGCGTAGATATATTAAACGTGCAAGAGTCGTGTAATTGCATTTTATCGTTAAATTTCTTCTATTCAAAAATTGCAGCCGCTAATGATCATCACGAACAACATACACGTTAAAACCCAGCGCAATAAACGACGCATTAATTCGGCCGAAAACAAAAGTAACAGCTGCACTAGTCACACGCAAGATCTTAGCGTCAATTCCCCAACTTCAGACAATTCCGACAGGCGCGTTTATAAGCGCCTCGTCATCTTTCTCCGACAAAAAGTCGCCTTCTCTCGCTCTCCAATTTAATAAACACCAATCGCGCCCCATACCGCCCACGAATCATTCACGCGTGAATATTTCCCGATACGCGTATAATATAGCCGAGGCTGCGTATGTGTAGCCAAATCCCGAGCTCATATGACGGCGGCTCCCTTTGGTGCAGAAATATTGGAAAATGCGAAAGGATCACTTGCACCGCGGGGGGAGTATGCTATATGCACGAGAGTCGTTGTCTGAGTCATTGCGGATTCGTGGGGTATGTGTATATCGCGCGAGTACTTATTCCGCCGATCTTTGTTTCGTCAATTTGAACCGCGTACTATATAGCTATATATTCTTCCACTTTTATGCACTTTGGGTGTTTATTAGATTCCTCGACCCCCGAAATTGCTTTCAACGGATACTATAAATCAGGGGTTATCAGCATGCGGTGTGCGCGATTATTATTACTTTTTTGACTGATCATCGCTTAGATGTGCTGTTCGTAGTGTAGAGGGGCTGAATAAATATTTCACTTATACTTTTTGAAAATATTCAGAAATAGAATCTCAAATTGAATTTATGAATTTGGATGAAAAACAGCTACTTTTCACAGATTTTCCTAACTTTAATTTTTCATTCCGGTAAATAACAATCGCACCGACGACTAAATACTGATAAAAGCATTCGAGATATACACCCAATTAAAAAAAAATCGCCTGTCTCCGTACACCGCCACAGTCACGCAACAATATACCCACTGCACTTGCACATATCTTATCCCCCCTTCGATATATCCCCCTTTCCTCCCAGGACCACACGCGTCTAAGCGCACAGAGCCGCTGCCGGATCGTCGCTCCATATAATATCCTTCTTTGTTGGCCGTCTCGAATCATAAAGTCTTATTCCTGCGGCTTATCCTCGTGCCGTCATATTGCGCATAATACCAACACCGCAAAGGGGCTCACTCGCACCCATTGACTCTCCCTCTCTCTTTCTCTCTCTCTCTCTCTCTCTCTCTCTCTCTCTCTCTCTCTCTCTCTCTCTCTCTCTCTCATTCTCCTACACACGTAGCACGTGTGCATATAAACGCGGCGGCGCCGCGGCTGATCATATAATCCATTATTTCGCCGAGCTGTCGTCTCGTGCGAGGCAATACTTATATCTCTCGCGCTTGGGATAAGACCTTAATGCCGGGATCACGATCGAGTTTTTTTTTCGATTGCGTGTATTATGCACGAGCGAGCTGGCTGCCTTGTATATTGGCTGTTGTGCGTATGGGTATTATAATGCGGTCGATGACAGTAATGAATAGTCCAGCTGAGTTTCGCAACGAGAGCCGCGTGTCTAGTTCGAGCAGTTTATATGTCGGAACGTCGAGGTTCTCCTCGGAATTTATATATGTGGAAGAGAAAAGTGGCTTATACGCTCTTGTTGTGAATGCGGGTTTTATGCAGGTATATCTATCTGTCGTTGATGCAAATTTGAATTACACGTGTAAATACTGCGCTTTGATTTCGTTGTTTGAGGAGCCTTGGGGTTTTGGATTTTTAGTAAGATTCCTCGGAAAGTTGTATTTTTCTGGCTGAGATTTTCGTTTTTAGATGCGCTATTTATCTTTCCTCGTCACTTGGTGGAAAAGGGCACGGGCCATCTGCTCGGTGGTTTTCGGTCAAGATGAGGGGAGTGTTTTCTAATATCAAACGCCGAAACCTCGTACGCGGGCATTGATCATATATAAGCTCTGGATTTCGAGACATCTGATCCGGTCATATTTTAGTTTTTTTCTAGAATTGCGGACACTTGACGTAAATTATTTTAAGCAAAAATAATATTTGGATTTTTTTCCAGGTTGTCGGGATCAGTTCTGAGAATAAAGATTTACTATAGTGAGCTAGGTGAAAATCAATCTCAGCGAATTCTTATCTTGCTGTAAAAGTACTGAACTGCCGGCAAAAGTTTTTTACAAGATAGCTGCTTTGATAATGTCAGTTTGCACACGTAGTGCGTCCGTAGCAGTCATTCAGTGCACTCCGTAGCTGCATTCAAAGAAAGAATGAGATACTGAATCGTGTAACATTGCTTATTAATGATCTTTAATCGTACGTAATCATTTTGATTATCACAAAAATTATTTTATTATTGCAGCATAATAATCTTCAGATTTTTAAAGAAAAATCGCAATGGGGGTTGGAATCTTGGAGATACTAGCTGGCATCGGGATGCTTTTTCTAGCCTGCTACTATTACTTTACATCGACATTCAATTACTGGCAAAGCCGTAGAATTCCTGGTCCGAAGCCTGCGCCGATATATGGAAACTTGAAGGATATAATGTTCGGTAAAATGTCAGTCGGTGATTTCGTTAAGCAAGAATACGACAAATTCAAGGATGAACGTATGTTCGGTGTATACGCCATTCGAACGCCTGTCCTCATAGTAAACGATCCGGAACTGATCAAGGACATTCTGATTAGAAACTTTTCGTCCTTTGCCAACAGAGGAGTTCGTTTATTCGAAAAGGTCGAGCCACTGTCAGCTAATCTGGTCAATCTCGAAGCCAAAAGATGGAGACCGCTTCGCGCCAAGCAGATAACCATGTTCACGTTTTCCAAACTCAAGGAGATGTTCTACATCGTTTCGGAGTGTGCCGACAATTTGGAAAAGATTCTAGCCGGGATGATCGAGAAGAACGACGTTGTTGAATGCTGCGAGGTGTCTGCGAGATATACTACCGATGTCATAGGTGCCTGTGTGTTCGGAATTGATATGAAAGCTTTGGATGATGAAAACAGCCAATTCCGAAGGGTTGGCAGGAAGTTCATTCACGCGGACAAATGGAGGGCTTTCAAGTTGAGATTTAAGCAAATCTTCCCTTCTTTGTACAATTTTCTTTGTCCTATTATGTACGACCACGAGATTAATGACTTTTTCATCAACACTATGATCGCGACGATGAAGCACAGGAAGGAGAATAACGTGAGGAGAGGTGACTTCGTCGACTTGCTCAATGATTTGAAAGACAATCCTGGGAAATTAGACGGCATTGGTGATTTTTTCTTTTTAAAGATTGAATTTTTAAAAATTCGTATGAAAGCAAATCGTCTAATATGATTATTTTTAATTTTAGAATTGACGGATACTCTACTTACTGCTCAAGCTTTTGCATTTTTCTTCGCTGGCTTCGACACATCGGCCACTACTATGAGTCACGCTTTATACGAGCTTGCTCTCAACAAATCGATTCAGAATAAACTTCGAGAGGAAATAAAAGAGGAGTTGGCAGAAAGTAATGGAAAATTGATGCTAGAAAGCTTGAAAAATATGAAATACTTGGACAAAGTATTTAATGGTAAATATGATGCATTAGATTTACGACAAAGATTAAACTTTTTAGACTTTAATAAGTTGATGTATTTGGAATTTCAGAAACACTACGCAAATACCCAGTGACAACGATTTTGACCAGGCAAGCTATGGAATCGTATACGTTCAACGGGACCGATCTCACCATTCCTAAAGACACGAGAGTTTGGATTCCAGTATACGGTATCCATCGAGATCCAAAAATTTACCCGGATCCAGATACATTTGATCCAGAGCGATTCGACGAAGAGAAAGTACAAGAAAGACATCCGTCCTATTATTTGCCTTTTGGCGCTGGACCTCGAAACTGTCTCGGTACGCTTATTTATTATGTACAACATTTTAAATATTATAAATATTTTATACCAATGAATAATATTCTTTTTCTAGGTGCACGTTTCGGCAATTATCAGACTAAAGTTGGTCTGATAACGATCTTGAAAAATTATAGCGTAGATATTTGCGATCAAACTCCAATCCCTTACGTGAGTAATCGGCGAAGATTTTTACTTGGTCCAGCTGCGGGAATCCTTCTGAAATTTACAAAGTTGTCATAGTTTTTTTTCTAAAGTGTGTATGTATTTTTTAATAAAATCCGAGACTTTTTTTACTGCTATTACTATATAAGACTGAATTTCTCGGAGCTCAAAAAGGCGTAAAATTAAGTCCAAACGAAAAGCTCTCATTATTCGCAAATCGTCATAACGGACCTTGAAATTCCCGATAAACGAGTAAACCGCTCTCTCGATTCGAAAAAACTCCTCGACCGATAAATACTCACCCTATGGCCACTCGACTCCATCAAAAATACGTCTCTCCTCAGTCAAGCACCGGCATCGATAAACCACTCCGAAATCGGTAAATAAGGCCTTTCTCTCTCTTTCCCTCTTGAATTAAAAAACCGTGAAGCGAGTCGCGATCGTATAATAATTTTTCTCCCGCTCGGAGCTCGAGACTACGCGGTGTATAAAGTCGATAAAGTTTCAATTCGCTCGCTCCGCTCTTGGCACACAGATGAATTATTAAACTCGCGTTTTCCACGCTCGCGCTCTCGCACGTGTGTGTGTGTACGCGCGCGAGAGAGAGAGAGAAAGAGAGGGAGAGAGAGAGAGAGAGAGAGAGAGAGAGAGAGAGAGAGAGAGAGAGATAAATTCCCGACTAGGCGATCCGCGGGAAAGATGGTCCGGAGGACCTTTTCGGCGTTATACGACTAGCTACTCCCTCTAAGTAGTTCGGAATTGCCCGGTCTCCCGTGACTTTATAGCCGGCGCAGCGGCGGCTCTTTTCCTCTCGAGCGACGAGCTACTTGTAGGTACCGCTAGTCTCCGTGGCTGGAAACAAGCTCGGGACTGAGAGGAACATCGGTTAAGTGCCGATTTTACGAGTGCGATTTCAGCGGACTTTGTTACACGAAGCTGGGGGAGAGGATGCGTTTTGCTGCGGCTAACTTAACGGCCGGCTGGGCTGTAATACTCATCTTACGAACAAATTGAATGGCGAGCGAGTCAGAGGCTGTGTGGATTGCTTGTAGGCCTGACGCGTAAAAGAAGGACAAATTGGAATAGAGCCGTGGTTGGTTTCAGTGTAGTTTTAACGAAAATTTGCCTCGAGATTATTTACTGCTGGGGATTTAGGCTGGTTTGGAAGGATTATATGTATAGAAATTTTCTTGTAATTAACCCAGAAGCTTTTGGTGATATTCCTTTTGCAATTACTAAATTAGCTGTCGACACTGTGCAAAATTAATCTCTTGATTCTGTTACGAAGGTAAACGTAAAATACCTAGGTGGCTGTGTAAATTAGAATATTTTACTCTGATTTTCAAAGAGAAACTCTTGACTGAATCTATAATGTGTGTAATCGGATAAAACGCGTTCAAAACTGAGAACTAATTTCTTATAATGTATAGATGTAAGCGTGAATATGAATTCAGTTTAAGTCGTCAGGCCCGCAACAGTTTTTGATACTAATTTTCTAGGTGATTTTGAGACAATAATGCTATTCCGCCAATGAGGAAACGAAAGATTGTAAATAAACGAAATGTATAATAAAGCACACTGCAATCGCATTATTTGCGCGGCTGGTTCATTCCTGCCTGATGCCGCTCTTGGAACTGCTCCAACGTATTAGAAAGAGGAGAAAGAATCGATTTTGTCGGAATGGCCAATGACCGACCCAAATAGAATCGTGACCATTAAGCAAAATACGTAGAACGTTCCTTTCGATTTCCCCAAACAATAAATTCCTACTATACCGCATCTTATCTTCAAAACAAATTTTCATTATTAAAAAACACTTGATCCCCAGCACTATAAACTTTTATTCCCAGCTCGCACGACTTTTTCAAAGTCTGCATAATAAACGTCACACCATTGCAGTTGTCATCGACACAAAGTCCCCCACTCCCCCTTCAATAAACCGTCTCTAAATTGAGGTAAGGAATCGTGCCTGATTCTTACTTATTAAGGGGCGCGGTAGCACCCCGATGGCAAACAGTGTTTCTGTGTCGCATTAATCACCTGAACTACTAAAAATTGTTCAGGAGACTTTAGAAGTTTTAAATTTTAATAAATAATTGCAGTAATATGCAATATATATATATATATATATATATATATATATATATATATATATATATATATATATATATAATGTTCGTTTATTGAAGTATACAAGATATGCTTTTCATAAAATAAAAATAGCAAATAGGACCTGCTACAAGTTAATTTTGCATATGAACATACGTTTCTCACTACAAGTCAAGTCGTTATAGCCCGTTCTTTCGTATGCGATGCAACGCTCGTTGCCACCAAGATTATTTGGCTCCCCTGGATTCCAGTGTGCGTAACCTATTTGTTTGTCAATTATTCCAACCCAGCTTCCTCTTTTGAATTGGTCGTGAAGGCCGATCCAGAAAGCTCCTATATCATTTATGGCTTGATGTTCGGAAATTATAGATTCCTCGTAGGCAGATTCGATGACGGCTAGGTGAGCTGAAATCATTTGCAAGTATAGTGTTAAATATAGTATGCTTATATTAAAAAACCAAATAATGACTAATATATCGCTAGAAAATAAATTCAATTTCTATCAAGATTTTTAAATTACGATTACCTCCTTCTGTGATGCAAATTTCCCTAGCCTCATTCCAGTCGGCCAAAATATGGTGAAACTTGATTACACCAACTCCTGGATAATGCTTGTATCCACTTTCAAATGCATATGTAGCGCTAAAGATTAAAAATTTATTTATTAAAAAGTTATGTGAAAACGATAATAAATCAATCTTGATTCTTAGTTACATTGATCTTGTATTTGTAGCGTTGATTGGGGCAGTTTTGAGGTCAACAGAGCTTCCATCATCGGCCGACGATAGAAGTATTCCGCTGAGTGTAATCAACAAAAATATATACGAATACATTTTATTCCATACAATTTGAACTTAATTTTACGAATCACACTCTATGCACGACAATTCAATGCGCACTAAGAAAGGTCTGAGAGAGTTTTACGCTTTTATATTCAAACGCATGAAATAAATTATAATAAAGCATGTATTTGCTGATTACAATCTTACCGATAAACAGAGAGTTGCGCTATATTCTATTCACGCAGACAAAGACTAGAGCGACTGTTGCACTTTTATAAACATACTTTATAAAACTAGTAAGAAGTATTTATCTAAATAGATTTTTACAGATCGAGACCTAAGAAAAGAAGATAAAGCGTTATTGTAACCAAGTATAGTTCGCGCAGTTTACCGAACATTAAAAATTCTTAAATATCTTATCTACGATTGCGATTAATCACCTTGATCATGCGATCATGTAATAAAATGGTATCTTTCAAATTTTTACAATGTTAATCAGCTCTAATCCCGCTACATTGCATATCACTAACGCAAGCATGTACAGCTAGCGCAAGTGTCACTCGCACGATTTAATGACACCTTTGTCTCTTCACCTCTCTCTCTCTCTCTCTCTCTTTTTCTGTTTTTATTGCCACCGTCGAACGGATTTGCAATTTCGGCGAGAGGCGCTATACATGAAGGAACCTTTCGTCGGGGCTATACAAGCCCCCTATTAAAATACTACACAGACCGATAGCACAGCCGAGCGCGAGGGAGAGAGAGAGAGAGAGAGAGAGAGAGAGAGAGAGAGAGAGAGAGAGAGAGAGAGAGAGAGAGAGAGAGAGAGAGAGAGAGAGAGTATAATAGATTCTTCGAATATAAAAGAAAAGCTTTCAACTCAGCTCGACTGCGGCAATGTGACGGCTGTCTTTCCGCGATCGATTAGCGTCGTTAATACAGTGCGCGCAGACTTCTTACAGGGTATAAGCGCATTGTGTGCATCGGAATCGATCGCGCTGCGGATAGAGCCGCAAGTGGCAATCACATCGCGGCAGTGAGAGGACGACTCGATCACGTGATTTCCCGCGGGTGCCGTCAATGGTAAATGACCCGGTCGCCGCCGCTGCTGCCGGCCGTTGCGATGCGGAGAGATCAGACCATTGATTGAGAGCTCGAGACTCCTCTGCTACTCCTTCGCGAACTTACTTCTGCAGTCGTAAATTCCAGCTTCTATCTGATGGAGAGAGTGAGATATATATATATATATATATATATATATAGAGAGAGAGAGAGAGTTGGATGTATCAAGGAGTGGATGGAGCTTCGCTGAGAAATTCACTTCTGATTCGTGCAAATTTGATTGTCAGCTCTCGCTCTCGTTCTCGGCCGAAGTGAATTTCGTATCTTTGCACACGTAGCGGCTGTCGCGTCAGCGTGATTGTTTTATTTTGCCGAGTTCGCAGGTGTACGGATGCATGAAGTTGCGGGAGAAGTTGCTTGAGAGTTTCTTTTTATTTTCAACTGTTTGGGAAACGTTTACGAATTCGTAGTTCGACATCGTTGTTTGTTTGAGTTAAGTAAATATAGAATAATCATTTTATTCGAATAACATATCCTGATGTGGATCAATAGATGAGTATCGACGGAGCTTGCTACAGACTTTGTGATTTTGAACGTCGGGCCTATCTCGAACAACAAAAATACGTGACAATAAACATTTTTTGCAATAATAAGATAAAGCCCACAGCAATGATGATCAGATACATATAACGATCTTAAACGTAAACGTAACTTTAATGTAACGATTAAAGTACCGGAATTCTAATTAAAATGAAAATTCACCGCACGAGATCCCAAGTGCAAAACAGCTTCGTTCCCCAAGATACGCCATTAAAACGAGCCAAACGCATTTTCGTCCACAGATGAGAGACAGGATAATTACTTTAAATGAAAAATATATTTTCTCTCTCCCTTTCTCGCGTATCCGCCACTCATCTCGCGAATCACTTTTCCGCATATCAGCCATCTCCTCCCGAGATTTAATCCAGATTTATACGCTTCCAGCAGACGTCGTGCATCACCATCCCGTTTACGAGCCAGTTTTCACCATTATAGAAACCGTGCGCATCACCACCTACTCGTCCGCATCGACATATATTCAAAAAATCTACATATAAATTACTCGATAAAGTTTTATTCCGAAATCTTTCAGCCGAGTCATCATGCAAATTTCTCGCCGTGTGCTATATCGACGTAAAACTCACGTATGCAGACGGTAAATAACGTAGCTTATTAAGCAGCGAGTTCGAAACCCTCAGCCGCACAGACGCTTTTCTATAGCCTGCACGTACGCGTTTATCTATATACCAGTTTCGCATGCAACAATAATACACTGCGTATACTCCCTCGAGCTTCTCGTATCCCAAACCAAATAACCCTCATATACTAAGTGAGGGTAGGCAGACGGTGGTTAGGGAGGTGTATGTATAGCCGACTGCAGGAGTTGTAAAAAATGGAAGAGGAACCGATTCGGAGATGCGAAGCAAGGGATAAAGGCACTGGTATATGCTATACAAGCCGGGAGTAGGGGGATAATGAGGGATCAGTGGAAGAAAGATAACCGTAGACGGGGTATGATAGAGATAAATTAATATACATTCGAAAAAGTGTCTGAGAAACAAGGATCGAGCATTTACCAAATGAGATTCGAGAAAATGACGAAGTACACACTTCACTTTCAGAGCTAATCTCGCGAAAGCACGAGCCGCGAGAAAAGCGAGTGAAGAACAAAGATTTCCATGTCTTCCAATAAACTCTGCAGCGAAACGCGTATAAAAAACGAGCGAAACCCGTAGCTTACCTAAGCATCCGAAATGGACATAAAACCCATCCCGGATATTACGTCCGTTCTTCTTCTCGCCCACCTCTCACCCTTCGCTGGTGTGTATACGTATATACTTAGAAAGGGAAAAAATATTGCATAACGCAGCGGTGTATCGGCGCGGCGCGCGAGCATCATCTTACGGGGATTTATTTTTCAATGTGACCCCTCGTTGCTCGTTTCTACCCCTCCTGACATTCTGCGCGATTTTTCCATTCGGAGGACCTCTTGATATCTCGCAGCGGTGCGGCTGGGACTATGTGTATCGGCGCTGGAAAGGAGAGTAGAATGTGCGGAAAAAATTCCAGGTGTATAGGGAGGAAGCTTTTTGTATGTAGTCGTAACTCGCTGGGTCTGCGGACTTAATGAAATGGATTTTGCTAGGAATTGATGGAATGTAATCAAGGTGAGAAGATGGGAATGTTTTTATAATGTTTTTATTGTAAAGTGTTCGTTAAAATTCTTCAAGCAAATCTCCAAAAATCTAAAACACATTTTTTTATTATTTCTGTTATTTTTTAAAAATGCAATACACTAATAATAATACTCGATGTAATCTGAAGCTTGCGTAATTTTGTAAAAAAATCGTATACTCGATCTTCTTGAATAATCAACACCTAAAATAAGCACCAGAATAAACCGACAAATTTCCTCACAATACGTCCAAAAACTCGTCGGAGTAGAGTTTCGGAAAAAAAGTCGAAAAAAAGCTCAGCGAGCAGACGAGAGAACAGACGAAGATCGGACGATTCGGTTCTCCGAAAGACATAGGCCAATATTATCTTTGAGCCGTAGTTTATACAAGCTCTTACTGGCAATACAGACATATAGACATGCATATACAGGCGAGAGCGAGCGTACGTTTCTCTCGACGACGCCGAGGGCGAGAAGAGATACACACTTCAGGCGATGACAGCCGACTGCCAGGCCGTGGCGCTGCTCTTTATTCCGCTCCGCTACCAAAATGGACCTTCGCCTGTCGCTTCGCAAAGTGTTGGTCAGATATCCTCGCGAGTGAACTTGACGCCGAGGGAGGTATACATACATTGGATATGAGCCGACTTTGCTGCTGCATGCTTATGTATTTTGGATATGTGCCTACGGGTGAGCGGTATGCGCTTTGAGTAAATAAGTGGGTGTCGGGGCGAGTCGACATGGTTTTCTTGACTAGAGGAAGCTTTCTACTACGACTTTTTTTGAAACAAGCGGTGAGAACAATTGAGATTGATATAATGTTGACATGCGTCACAGAATATTGCTTTGATTATGATGATTGAGAATAATTGTGTAACAAAGAATTATATTTCTATTGAAAAACTGCTAGACATTTTCTCTTTATTAGTTATAAAATCGAAACTTACATATTGTACTACTTTTGTTTTCTACAAAACTTTGTATTTAATTCTCGAACGTTCAATCGCACACGTTTTCTGAGAAATTTACTCTTCCTGCAATAAAACTAATTGCGAAGCTAAGTACAAATCTGCGTACCCCGCAATTTAATTTGATTCCCGCAAATAAAATAATAATTAGCATATCCATAAATCCCTTATCAAACACGATTTTCGCATTTTAGCACCTGTAATAACAGCCCGTGAAAGACAAAAGAAGCGAAATTCGCAATAAAATCGTATACGCGCAGGACAAGAGCGCAAGAGTCAGTAATGACAAAGCCGTTAAATTTCGTGGCTGCACAAGCGCGTGTGCAGAACTATGATATCCGTCCGAAGCGTATTTTTGATATTCGACGAGCGTAACGGCGAGAAACAGCTTTCGACTGCTGCAGGTGTATACGGTGCGACTCGTCGTCAGCCTTTCGAGGTATTAAATTATTAATGGACTTTTCGTGTTTCCACGGGAAAACGCCGCCTCGAGATGACCCGGAGCTTTTGAACCCAAGTTCGGGGACGGCTGCGAACGTTACATTCCGAATTCCCATCGTGGCGGAATGAGAGAGAGAAAAGCTCCCTTCAACTATACTTTCTTTTTTCTTTTGTTCGCTTTTCCTTCTTTTTTTTTTCTTATTCTCGAGCGAAAGAGGGCGGTGGGAGAGGTGGTCTGAAGCGTGGGTAAGCAAGTTTCTTAGCGCTTTTAATATTCCGCCTTCCTGCTTTCGATTTAAACTTCGCGCGCTGCTCGCGATTCCTGCGTGTTTTCCCGGTGTTTTTCCAAGGCCGAGGGTGCGAGATATAACGCGCACGATTCCACATGGACTTTCTTTTTTCACTCTGTTGTCGGGGTAATGAAAATATCGATTTCGTTCCTCCTAGCTGCTTGAGTGATGCTTTTTGGTCTCGCGTGAATATTTTCCTCTGTATTAAACATTTGCGGTTTTTGTTGAATCATATTTTTATCGAAGTAAAGTATTTTTATTATCATAGAATTTTATGTCAATACGCTCAACCTAAAGGCGAAACCCAAATGATCTCCGAATGAAGAATCGCTTCACATTCGAATCCTCCAACCCCGTAATTCCCCGGATCGCTGAAAAACACGTCGCAGCCTACCTCTCGCACCTCTAGCTCTGAATATCACAATAATCGCAGACCTCACTAGCGCATTTGACCCTCTCGCTCATCTTCTCTCGTCGTGACCTGACAAACTCTCTCTCTCTCTCTCTCTCTCTCTCCCTCTCTCTCTCTCTCTCTCTCTCTCTCTCTCTCTCTCTCTCTCTCTCCTCTGTCTCTGAGCTCCTTGTAAATAATGAGCGCGTTTCGGTATTTGTTTATTTAGCGAGCACTCAGCGCTTGCCGCCAGTTTTCGCGCCGAATTATATCTCCTCGCTTGTGTTGTGTGTGTGTATGTATATATATATATATATATATATATATATATATATATATATATATATAGAGAGAGAGAGAGAGAGAGAGAGAGAGCTGACGAACGAGAGAAATAACGTCTGCACACCTCCGGCCCCATTATTTACGGATTCGCAATTAGCCAGAGCTATACGGCACCTATCCTTCACGCCCGAGTAAATTTAATAATTCAATTAAGCGAGGCGTGGGCTTCCGAGTTTGCAGGTGAAGCGATGCCACGACGAGTCTGTGTGTGTGTATGCCTGATATAGGTGTGTACATATCGAGCAAGGATGAGGTAAATGCGCGATGTTTCTTCGGGATTATGCTGTCTTTGTATAGGTTGGCTCGATTTTCTATCAGAGGGTAAAGTGTTTGTGTGGGGAAAGCTTGCTTTGCTGGAAGAAGTATGACTTTTGTTCGATTTTAAGATGTTCTAATAACTATAAGATATTAACTTATGAAAATCGCGTATTTATATTGAAGTTCACTTATAACGAAGGATTTTCATTATTTAATAGTTTTTGTTGGACTTAAACTCTTTGTACACGAAGAATAATAATTAAACTATATAGTTGTATATGAACACGTGTTATAGTCTAATCAACACGTAGTTGGTATTAGCATGCGCATGCTTTTCTTTTCTAAATATTATCCTAATTTTGCGGGAATCCCGCGTTAAGTCATCATAAATAGTGGTTCATTAATAAGACTTTAAAACTATTCAGCTGTTCAGCTTCTTAAAAAAAAGGTTTAAAGAAATAAAATGTGTTGGAATACACATTGATGTGCAGTAATCTTATCTAAATGAAAACGAAATGTATCATCTTTATATTCGGGACGAATAAATAGAGTTACGCCGCTGATCGTATATTCATTGTGTAAGGTGGTTCGATTCAAAATTGCGAATGAGAAAATGTTTTATTCACAAATTATTGTATTATTCTCATACTGTTATTTGGTATTCTTATCCTCTGTAACTTCTGTTGACAATATTACTATTAATAAAGGTATTATCTAATTATTAAAAAATATATAACTTCAAAACAGTGAATTATAACTTTTAAAATAATCATTTGTTAGGCAAATTGAAGGAGAGTATAATATTCGATAGTGGATATGTAATGACGCCTGGAGTAGGCGCGCACAAGTATCACAAAACCCTTGTAAATTGGAATGATGCTAGAAAAATTTGCATTAGTGAAGGAGGTAATATATTTTATAATCAATATTAGCAATAATATACCATATACCATAAAGAAATAATTATATACTTACATATAGATCTATGTTAATGTTCTAGCTCACCTTGCTGTCATCAATTCAGCATTAGAAGAGTCGATAATTTCGAAATTTCAAGTAGACAATCAGCTAAACGATCTGTGGATCGGTATACATGCACAGTTTAAAAAAGATGATTGGATAACTGTAAAGGACCAGCCAATCGATGCAATCGGTTACTTGCACTGGTGTAATGGCGAACCGAACAACGCTGGGGGCAATGAACGCTGCGTCGTTTATAGTCCGAAATACAATCCAAGTTACACTAGAGTAGGCATGAATGACCTATCATGTGACCAAGGAAGAGGATTTATTTGTGAAATTGATATAAATGATTGTAGCATTGATTTTTATAGCAATCATGTCTGTCCTTCTTTGGATGAAGTAAGTATAGTCGGTTAAATATACTATTATTAAAATTAAATTTTTTAATTTAAAAAACATTTACATTAAAAGTGTCCGGAATGTATCGATATGAGGACTGTGGACATAAGACGTAAGTGATATAACAAGTAGCTCTGGCCCAAGCGCTTGTGCAGCTCGAGATGTGGTGAAATTACTGTGTTCAAGGCTGCGTCGGGATAGCGCTAGGACAGAATTGTTCGAAAATCAATATGCTTTGGAATTTGTCAATCGAGCCTAAATAAAAAATTCTGTATTGTGAACATGTATTAATAAAACACATGTAGTGACATGATTTCGTTCATCAGTACATTTACTCGTATCACTTACTATCATAAGCTCGGGCTTCTCTTCTTGTATTGCCTCCATCGCCAACAACAGGTCAGTCGTTACTGACAGTATAGACTAAGAGTTTTCATAATATCTCCCTCTATCGGTAAGGAAGCACAGTGGTCGCTCAATGTTTCACTACATCAACCAAAAATTCTGTTCCTTATCATACATTGAATCAGTTTTCTTTTAAAAGATCGCTTGTTTTTGAAAACTTTTCTAGCTGCTGCCTCTATAAATATAGAAAACTTTGTAAAAATATAGTAACACGCAGTCACCGTCCGCTACAAATATTATCTTCATTTTGCGGGAATCCCGTCTTCAGTCATCATAAGTAATGATTCGCTAGAAAGACCTTTGTTATTATTTTAAGATAACAAGTTTTGCAATATACTCCGATGCGCAATAATCTTATCCATACGACAACGAAGTAGCATCTTCATAATGTAAATGAATAAATAGAATTGCGCCGTTGATCGAACGTCAATTCTTCGAAGTATCTTTGTTTGATTTATAACTCTAAACGAGAGAATAATGTATTCATACATTATTTTGTTAGTGGCATATTGTCATTTGGTTTTGTCATCTAATGTACCTTTTGTCAACAATACGACTTCCGCAATAAAAGGTATATTTTAATAAAATCAGTACCAAAAAAACTCCTCACTTGAAGTTCCGAATTGATTATTTACAGATGAAGGATACATAATTACTCCTGGCGTAGGCGCACACAAGTATCACAGAACTCCTGTTAATTGGAACGATGCTAGAAAAATCTGTATTAGTGAAGGAGGTGATAATTTTTATCTAACCGACATTAATAATAATATTGTAAAAAAATATTTATATGTGTATGTTTCAAATTTACTAATAAGTCTATCAAAATATTCCAGCTCACCTGGCTGTCATTAATTCAGCATTAGAAGAGTCGATAATATCGAAGTATCAAGTAGATAATCAGCTAAACGATCTGTGGATCGGTATACACGCTCAATTTAATAAAAACGACTGGGTAACTGTAAAAGATCAGCCGATCAATACAATCGGTTACCTGCATTGGTGTGACGGTGAACCCAACAACTCTAGTGGCAGTGAACAGTGCGTTATTCACGACCATAAGATGTGCTTGAATGACTTGAACTGTGGCAACGTAAGAGGATTTATTTGTCAAATTGATTTGAATGATTGTAGCATCGATTTCTATAGCAAGCTCATCTGTCCTTCTCACAATCTACTAGATATAGCAATTTTTTAATAAATTAAAGATGACATGTAGATAAATTTAATAAAGAAATAGATGCTAAATGATTGAAAATGTTGTTATGATAATATTGACTCATGATAAAGGCCACGTTTTTTAGCTTTTCAACTAGTTATTACTCAAGATTCTCAACACACACAGACGTTCTGCATTCTAAAAAAATATTGATAAATCTACTTAAGTATCATCCTTACCAAAAAATAATCCCTAATATCCATCCTTGCAAAATCACGGAGAAGCAATTCCAGGCCAAAAAGGGGTCAGACCACAGTCATCGCAGAAGCTGTACGCGAAGAGAAACGGAAACTTTATCCGGAAGTAACTACGACACCGTCGGAACAGCACTACTACTTAGCGAGTCACGCGACTGCAAACTTCTTTAAGACGTGCGTTCGCGCATTCACTGTACTGCTTTCTCATTTCTTCCGCGCCATACCGAGAGATGGACCGGCAAAGTAATAGGACCTACTTTCGGTATCTCGAGAAGCGCTGCTCTACCATAGCGCTACTGTATAACTCGGATTGCGCAGCTCTCGCTTGCAAATTCCTCGCAGCGAGTCCGCAATTCTTTACATTATAAAACTCATCTTTACCGGAGGGAAATGGCTGCAGCCCCGGCGCCGGGACTATATGTATACGTAGAGCGAGGGATATAAAAGGAGCTCGACGAGAGATTTTTATTTTTCACACCGGAGCTGAGCCCAGGGGAATGTGGCCGTAAAATTTGAAATTCTTCAAATTGATTCGAAAATAAATTTCGGATATGCAGCCGTTCTCTTGGATTAAAAAAACACACAGTCGCAGTACATAAATATTCTCATAGCACACACACACACATACAGAGAGCGTGAAAAACTCGCTGATGCAATATTTACGCGGACTTTTTGTCACGGCTCCCATACACACGGATTACCGACTTTATCCGTGTAAATTCGGTCTTCGGCAAACGAATATCACCTTTTCCCCCTCCTTTTTCAACCGTTGAGAGTTTGCGAGCATTGTGCTCACGTGTAAAAACCGAAACTTCTCACTGCGTTCTTTATAGAGAGAAGAAGCTGGAAACGCACGCAGCTATACGTACGCATGGGTCCTTAATAAATCCTCGTCGTAACTTCGCATTTGCCGCGGTGATTTTAATTCCCTCGTGACTTTCGCGCGCTCGCGCGTTAATTCATGATTATTATTAACGACTTGGAAGAGGCCAAGTTAACGCCGGTCTTACAGCGTCGGGTTATGCATAAGCTCAGGGCGCCGCGTATATAAGCTTATTCTATACGCTGTTAAAGCTCGTGTTTTGAGCTCTTTATTTTTCCCGCACGCCGGTCTCTTTTCTTATAATATAATTTGGATGTACGTTTATATCCCCTACTGTGTAAACAATGTGGTGATAAATACGACGAATTCCTCGATCTCCGCGAGTCGCACTTGGAAAACAACCCTCTTGGATATAACAACGCAAGCCGCCCGTAAGACACAAGTCCGAGTATACAGCGGCAGCCCATCTTTCCCTGCCGAGGTCGTATCTATTATAGAGACAAATTGCGCGAGCGCGCGGTGCTCGCATTATGAGGAGCTGTTACGCAGCCGAGTCAGGTGCCGCTGAAGTTTGCCGAGCTTTCGCTAGTTTCACTTGGCCAAGTCTCTCTCTCTCTCTCTCTCTCTCTCTCTCTCTCTCTCTCTCTCTCGCTCTCTAATACCGACCCTCGTGTATACGCGTACACCATCGCCATTGATCATGTCTCGAGCGTCAGTCACAGGATTCTGATGAAGCAACGCGGATGTGTACACGCGAGAGAGGAAGAATGGTGCTAATAATATGGAAGCAGTCTTTGTTGGTTGTGCGTATCTCAAGTGGGGGTTGCTTTTGTGCGATGTACAGCGCACTTGTTTTAGAGGAGATTGGTCGGAGAAAAATTATTCTTTTGTGGTCGAGAAGCGCGTGTTGAAGACGTTTACTATTATTGACAAGTCGATCACGCGCGATAAAAGAATATTTATCCAGCGTCCTTGATTCATTACGACGGCCCTAAAATTCATCAATTAAGTTGCTCTCGAGACAGCGCAAAAGTTCGCCATTTGTGATTCAATCAAACGCTGGCAAGCTTTTTTCGCGAAATCAATTACTCAGTGTCACCAGTCGTCGTCGTCGTCGGCTGCGCTGCACAGCAACTCTCTTTTTAATTTCGGAATCCACCGGCACCCTTTAGCTTTTTTTTCTAAAGCTCTGCGCGCGCACATTTGCATGAGAAAGAACCGCGCAAGAGTATCACCTGAGCTCGCCTGAGTCCGGAAAAAAATCAATTTGTAATTCAAATAACGCGCTCGAGCACTTGTGACGGTTATCTGGGCGCGCGCGCGGCGCCTTTTGCCAGTAGAGCAAGGATGAAAAATACTAAAAAGGACTGCCCTCACCGGCGCACCGACAAAGGAGCAGCTTGCCGCCCGAAAATGTAAATCATTTCGAATTATCGAGTTCACGCTGCTATGACGAGGTGCGGAGAGCTTTATTCGCCTTGTTAACGGTGCCATCGTGCCATCTGGTGGCAGAAATGTAAACCTAGGTATGGTGTAAAACATGGGGGACAACCACAACGTGGGTTGCGAGTTTGCGACAACTTTTTTATTAATATTAGCGATATTGTTAATTACGTCGGTGCTGGTATTAGATCCTATGAAGAAGGTGAACAAGTATTTAAAGCAAACCATGTAAAGTTTTACGGAATTATTTCAAGCACCCAAAACATAACCAATCTTGTTGCGCAGTGCTTCTCGTCGTCAGCGTTGGATGCCGGATGCGCAGAAATGCACCCGATAGATCACTTCAGACCGCACTGACATTCGTACGCCAACGTTTTGACAAGCCTCATGAAATAAAAGTAAATTTGTCTAGAGTAAATTTCAAATTAAAGATCGAGTGCTTGTGTTCGTGTCCAGCTGAACAGAGTGGAAAATGTAAGCACTGTGTGGGTGTTCTTATATACTTAAACAGTTACGTACCATTATTATAGTATGTATGCCAATTTTTAATAGTTTTTTTCTATTTTGGACCTATGGTATGCATGACAATTTTCAATACAGTTTTTTTCTCTATTTTAAGAATTTCTGTTTCAAGTATACGTGTACTGATCTCAAACAAAAATGGGGCAAATTAAAAAGTAATGCGAATGAAATGTACAAATCTGAGCCATTGGCCAAGTTTTGTCATTTCCAAAAATTATATAAAAGAAGACGTTTGGTTCAGTATGAGGAGAAGAAAGATGTTGATTTCTTAAGTATTTTAAATAAAGGTCTGCTATACTGTACTATTATATACAATACTGTGTAAATGTATACACATGTATGTGTGTAAGTAATAAATAGTTTTTAGATTTGGATCCGCCAAATGAATTGATGAAGGTCTTAGAAGGTACAAGATCTACAATGAACTAGTGTATGGGCAATCAATTTTTGTCAGAAGTAAGAAGAATAGTTGAAAATTTATTGAATGTTGAAATATACCCTGCAATTGAAGAAACGTCAGTGTTATACAAATGTAATGGAAAGAACATTGATTATAATAGTTTAAGTCGTCATCCGTTTTCAGTAGTTGCAAGAAATTGAATTTCTTATTATTTATGTGCAGTATGGTTTGCAAAAAATGCAGAAAGAGTGACTTTCTGTTTGAGAACTGTGCTGAATAGCTTATTATTTTATCTAAAATCATAGCGTTTAAAAGACTTCGATTAAACATCGAGTCTGGATAATGCACAAGATTTGACTCATACCATTTTTAGTCAAAGAAATTTAAAAAAACTCAATTTATATGAAAGTTTTGTATCGTATAAACTTGAAACTTGATATTCAAGCCATTTGGATGTAATTAAGCACATTTATAAAGTTTCAACACTTAAGTTAAACCAGAAGATCCAGTTCGTTCCAATGAGAGGCATTTGGCGCAAGTTTTTTCAAACCAACTGGATTTTCCAGTCATCGATGATTCATCAAACTTTGGAAATATGTTGAAACACATTGAAAGGGCTTGTGTATCAAATTTCAAGTGTAAATCATGCATCAAAATTAAGATTTGCTATTTTTAGTCACAGAATGTTGATAAAAACGTTTATTCAGCCCCATTGGCTGCCGCTTTGTATGTGTTGATCTTGCTTTAGATCCAGAGGTGGGATAAGCGGACGCCTTTATGCACCTTTATGTACCTCTTTTTTTGCTGTCATGTGTCTTTGGCGTATAATACGTTTTATTGCGAGTTATCGGCTCTGTGTATATGTACGCGAAGGTAAGTTAAGCGCGTGACGAGTTTATAACTTTATGCGGCTTAGCGGAACTGTGAAAGTGTTTGGTTTGTCGGCGATTGAGCTCTTGAATCTAGCTTATTTCTATGCGATTTGTGTATAGGAACTATTTTATCAAAAAGCTCGAATATGATCCGTTGAGTTATCACTTCCAAAGATAAATGTAAATTCATTTATATAAGAAAAATATTGACATTACATTACCTTGGAGACGCCGCCCAAACAGCTGACCGTACGAGCGACGCCGATATCCAGGTATATGCGACACCCACGGTCGAGGCGTGGGTGGGCTGACCCTTCGTTTATGGCTCCCGTCGTCGCTGCCCCTCACCTGGGCGGCTCGGCCTCATCAAACCTTAATGATATAGTCTGACACACCTCTTCTGAGTACAATCAATAAATTCGCCGCATCTCCGAGAGGCTTATCGCAATAAAATGCAGACGCGCTACGGAGTTCGGTAACGGCATCTGCTCTTGGGTTTTCCCCGTTATAATTAGAAGAAAACTATACACATGCTGAGGCTACATGCATTTCAAAATTATATCTACATATATATGCCAGATTTCAAAAGAGTAACAAACCTCTGCACGTCGTACACCACTTAAGGATTTAAGCTCCATCCCTAAAACACATTGCGTTGTAAAGTCGACGCCGGACGATTTGTTAACGCGACGCGCCGGGGATGCGCAACAATGCATAGGATTATTTTATAAACACAGGCGCGCGACGGTTGGAAGAGCGAGTAGCCGAGAAGCTACAGACAAAGGGGACGTCAAATCCGAACTGACGCGCACGGCTAAAATCTCATATAATGGAAAATATTTATAATGGAAAAGGACTGGAGTCAGACGTTTTAGTTAGGATTGCAATAACTTCACCGCAAATTCTTAGAACAATCCGAAGGAATGCTCTCTACAATGTAAATGCAGTTCTGATAAGGGCTTGAAATTATACCGCTAGTTTTCAGGGAAAAAGTTTCAGGCAATCTAGAAGACATATAACTTATTATGCAGCTTTGCCACGCCATTAAGCTCATTCGAATGAATCCTCTCTCTCTCTCACGCTGCCTCCACTCTCAGGGGACTTTTTTAACCTACATTTTTTCGCGCTGTTTGAATTTCATTTTGAAATTCAATTCGAGCTCTTTCAGAAACTTGACAGTGTGTATAATACAGTCTTTCGCGATGAAATGCCGAGACAATGGTATATCCACGAGATGGATTTTTCTTCTCGGAAGATTAAAAACAAATATGCCGCTAGCTTTAAAAACTGAATTTCTAATCGAATATCTCATAACCCTAGCGTTTTTTTAATTATGTAATTTTCATTCCAACTATTCCAACTATCAGCTCGCAAGTAGACCTCGATCGAAAGAGTCGCCCATAAAGACACTCTACGTGCAGGCTATCGAATGAAAGAGTTGGAACACGCACTAGAAATCCCCTGTCATACGCTCTCCCATAGAAATCCTGCAAAGTCGTGCCTCGACACAATGACTTTGCCCCACCACCGCATTCGGCTTAACTCTGCTTAGCATTTTAACCATACTCTCTTCACAATCAAATGAATAATCCACGTGTGTTCGCGCATATTATGTGTGTGTGTGTGGAGCGACTCTATTTTTTTGCTCTCCCTTACGATTATTAACCCCTTTCGCTGCCGAAATGGAGGCTGGATCGTCGCCAACTGTCCTACTTCCGGAGCGAGCCAAGCGAGCCTGCTCGTGAGAGTCTACACGGCGCGTATACCTCCGGGCTGTACTAGTTGCTCTTTATATATCTCTCTCGGGTAAGGAAAGAGTCGGCGAATTTATATAAGAAGGTTACATCCCTTACGTAAGCCCGTGCGGATGATATTTTTACGCGATTGTGTACTTTGTAGAGAGTAGTACGGTAGTGCTGGTATAGCAGCGAGTGGATTCGGATTTTGGAATTCAGCTATACGCGTAGCTCTGGTGTGTTATGCGAAACGCGAAGAGAAGACGACGGGCCAGTTATCGGTGAGCTCTTTGCATCGATGGTCTGGAATAAGCTTCGATATCCATCATATTTTTTGCGCGTTATATTTGTGGAAGCGGTATGTGTATACTTTGTTTCCGTACTTTAGTTTCGCTTTGTGTGTGTAACGAGCGGATCAATCGCAGAAATTTACAATATTTATCGCTTTCGGATCAAGGATAAATTATGAAAGAGAGGATCGGCGGAACTTTAGATTTAAAAAATGCATATCGCGAATACGCTTTTGAATTGTTGAATTTAATCGTGAATTAACTAGCTGTGATAATAAATCATTCGATATTCTATATGCTCGGCTCTCACAATAACTACGTCCCAGTAAGTCAAAGTCAGACATTGTCAGCTCGCAGCTAATTTCCATTCCAATAAATCCCCGTAACTCAACAATCCCTGTACAGCAAAAAAAAAAAAAAAATATATATATATATATATATATATATATATATATATATATATACATATACATATAATACCTACCCCATCCCATTGACACCATAGCAGCGCATGCAAGACGTCAATCTTTCGAAAAGCGACGACGGTGCATACAACACGTAGCCAATCAATTGTCTAATACAGCACGACCGCGTGCGCGTACTCGTATACAAAAGTAACTGACACTTTTTGTTCGCTTAGCCCCAACGACGCCCCTTGGCGTATTGCGCACAAAGTCGTCATCCTGATGAGCTAACGTTTCTCTCGACTTTTGTGCATCTGTCAGCTGCCTTCCGACTGTCCAGTCGGACCAAACATATTATACGCGTGTCCGTGTCGTCGTCGTCGCGGGGCGACGCTTGATCTCGTGTTTTCCTCTCTTTAGCCCTGAAAGGGAAATCGGAATGAGATGATCTCGCTTTGTAGCTCTGCACGAGCCACGAAAATTGGATTCTTTTTTTCAACGCCGCAAGAGGCAATTTACTTCGCTGCGGCTTGCGCCTTGATGAAGATATGAGGAAATTGTTCTTTGCTTGTGACCTCGCGTATGCTTTATAATGGAGAAATTAAGGCTCGGTACTTATGTGCAGGCTTTTTTTAGAATTTATGATGCGTCCGATCCTATAAAGTTACGTTCGTTTTGAGGAGAAATTTGTAAAAGTTATTATAAGTATGCATCGTTTATATTTTCTAAGCGTTATCTTTATGATTACTTAACTCAGAGAATCCCCGTTTCATTTGTCGTACATGATTCGTTGATATGATAACCTGTATACAATTTTTATCGCACAAATAATTTTCGATAAAAAATTATGTGTACTTCGAGGATACTATAACGCCGTATATTTCTATTCGTTTGACAGCTTGAAGCAGATTGGTACAGTATGCAAAATATTATGCAGTGTAGACGACGACTTGATAAAATTGTTTGATGTAAAATACATCTGTAATTATATTTTTTATTTGAAAAAAATAAATATTAATTTATAATCATTTATCAGATGAGAAGTATTGAAATATACACTGCTCAAGTATTATCTTTTTGGGAGTGAGGTGGCGCAGGAGAGTGATAGAAGATGTGAGGAAAAAATAACGCAGAACTTAGTGTTCAGACTCGAGTGTTTATTCGCTGGATCTATCTTATTGGAAATAAATAAAAGTAAAATAATGAATCGTGCTCTATTTCTTGAGTGTTTTGTATGATTCGGACTTCAAGATGAAAAAATGATTAATTCATACATTATTTTGTCGATAGTATTTTGTTCCTTAGTTTTTTCATCTTTCGCATCTTCTGTTGAAAATACGAATTCTTCATCCAGAGGCATTGCTAATTCAATATTAAAATAAAACTCTTAAATAATAATTATAAATGCTCATATTAATTATTTTTAGACGCGACAAATAAAAAAATATTCGAGACTGGATATGTCATTACTCCGGGGATAGGAGCGCATAAGTATCACAGAACCCTGCTTAATTGGAATAGTGCCACGAAGGTTTGTCTTAGTGAAGGAGGTAATAATTATTTTATAATCAATTATTCTTATGAACAAAAAAATTATTTTTGAGAAAAACCTTTTTACATTGATAGATGCTGAATTAAATACATAAATTATAGAAATACTTTTATTTTTATGAATATTTAATCTCTGACTAAGTTGACTGATCTATAATTATGATATAAATATTGTATAATTATGTAATTCTTGAAAAACGATCGGAATTAGCTTACGAACGTAAAATCGTTGTACAAAAAATACTGCTGATGCATTGAAAAAAACGGTATGCATTACTATTTTTGGTAGGCACATCCAAAAAATTGAATACATTGTTTTAAGCGTTGGTACAACAAGCCAGTATTTTAAAGAAGTCCTCATCATTCATGAAAGTCATTACTTCATGTTGAAAAATCTCGTACATTTTCGGTCGTTTTAGTGTCTGGCAGACCACGCAAGTTGCATGATTAATTAGACTATTATGAGACATGACGTTGATAAATTTTTTCCTAATTCGCGCACAATATGTTGAAAACGCTTGGTTACATTTGCTTTCTAAGAAGGCGTTCGCCAACTCGAAATTTTTCACGTATTCTATCATTTTTGGTTCATCTGCTGTGAGTACGTCCCAAAAGGACACGTTTCTATAAAATTTTTTCCTGCGCATCTCTGCCAGCTGCTTTTTGCAATGCCTCAAAAAACGCCTTGCCTTGTCGTGGGTTTCAAAGATTTTTTTATTTTGACCGACGATCGATTCTCCCATCATCACTTTTTTAGCGATCTCGGCGATGATGTCCTTTAACCAGGGAGTTCCAAATCTCAGAGCACGGTGAAGCGAGATCACCTCAAGGCCCAGGACGTCAATGCCGTAGTCGAAGTAGAGCCAGGCTACTTCCGGATTTCGCTTGTATCCTGTTATTAATAGGTCGAACAACGTGGTTCCCGCTTTATTTTTGACATTAAAATCCGCACCGGACTCCAGTAACATTTTAATGGCTTTGTAATTTGGACCAGAATCACTATTGTAGCTATGAGAAGTCATCATTAGAGGTGTCTCATTTAAATAGTTGCGAGCATCTATGTCTATATTTTCGCTCCTGTATACTTCAATTACGTACTCTAGTACGCCAGGTTGATCGTTAAACACAGCCAAGTGCAGGCAAGAGTATCCTTTATGTTGAACGTTCAGATTGCCATTTGCCTCGTTCACTAGAAGCCTTACCGTATCCAGGTTGGCCCACTCAACAGCCTTGGCCATAATATGAGTGTCAGAAGGAGGTACCTTAGCTCCGTATGAAACCAGCAGTCGTATTACCCTGTATATAGTATTTAATTGACTTGAGATTGCCTTGTGTTCGAAGAGTGACATAAGAGGGGTGTTGTTGTAACCGTCGACTGCGTTGACATTAGCTTTGTTCTGCAGGAGTATTTCTGCGATCTCCAGATCTCTACGATAGCAGGCCATGTGTAAGGCACTGAAATCACCTGTTGGAGTAAGTATGTTCACGTTCACGCCGTAACTTATGATATTTTTGACTAAGTCCAAGTCGCCGAGACCAACTATGAGTGGAAATGGGACCCCAACTCGAATAAATTCCTGGCTTATGTCACTTTTGGATAAACCATCTTTCTGCATCGACATGTAGAAAATATTTAATTTGTTTGTTCGTTGTTTTTCTCCCATATTTGAAAAGAGATGCCACAAGCCATATTCATCCAGCTCCGCAAATGCATATAACGGGTAATATGCCATATTCGAATAAACAGAATTTTCAGTGTATCAATTTTTTAACTGGAACAAGCCACCTAAGTTCTATATTCGTTGCACACAATTATTTTTTGTTATGTAGGTAGAATTCAATATTGCTTTTAAGCTACTTCTTCTTTCGTTGATAATAGGCTGAATCTTCTTTGCACATTTAACACTCTGTAGACTGGGCTACTATATCCTCACACTGTCAGGTCTTCCAATATACTGAGCTTTGCGTGGGTCCGTCTCTACCTCATTCATCTATCCCCTCCACTCTCGCACATGGTTTGGGCCTACAGAGGGCCTACAGCGTAGACGCTTACTTTCTGGCTAGCCGGCGGGCCCCAGCACTGCATACAACACAGGTTACGACTCGTACATCGTAGGGTTTAAAAACCGCAAGTTTTTAAACCCTACGAGACGTCGAGTTTCTACTTTCTCAAAAATAACATAGGAAATGGCATAACATGAGTTAAAAAATCTGTATTGAATTTCTTCAGTTTATCATTAGTTTATACTATAAAACTATTTTAGAAACAATAAAGTTATTTGAGAGTTGTACGGTTTTTTATAAGAAATTTAATACTGAAAAATCAAAAGTACGATACGGGCAATCAGCTGTTTGCGTACAGACACGCATTGCCCTTTTACTTGTATTTTTTTGCTTTACTTGCTTCTATTTTAATAAAATTGCCACTTTCTGACCCCTTGTGTCTGTCAATTTTAAAAAGTTTTTCTCTTGTAACAATCAGATCCGAGTTTAGTAACAAACCTATCGAAATGTTTCAGCTCAACTGGCAATCATTCGTTCTTCATTAGAAGAGTCTATAATTCCAATATATCAAGTAGAACATGGAATCCAGGATTTGTAGATTGGTTATCACGATCGATTTTAAAAAGATTACTGGGTAACAGTGAACGGTCAAGACGCTAATGCGATTGGATACCTGCAGTGGGCTAAAGGTGAACCAAACAACGCAGATGGCAATGAACGGTGCGTTGCTTACAGTCTTAGATTAGGCATGAACAATCTGAATTGTGACCGACAAAAAGAATTTATTTGTAAAATGGATCTATATGGCAACCCTTTTTCAATCAAGTTAATATAGCAATCGCTTAATTAAAAAATAAAGCTAAACCAAAACATTTATCATGAGTATTATCTCAATATGAGATACGTTTCTACAACGACTGTACAACAATCATCCACAGACGTTGTATAGGACAAGACTATATTAAGGTTCAAAAATAAACTGTGAAATCATTGTTGATCAGATATTATGACTAGCTAATTTTTGCGTATACTCATAGAATATATGCATATAATAATGTGCGATACATAACTATATATGTATTTTGAGGCGCAGAACTCAAATTTGACAGTTTTCATATCAATAAATTATTATATTATTAGTTATTTAACAATTTATTGCATAAAACGTCGATTTTCGCGTATTCTCGTATTGTATATGTGTGACACATCGATGTATACGGTTTTAGGGTGTAGAACACGAAACCGATAGTCTATATCCTAAAAATTTGTTAGATTGTTTATTATTTAATAATTTATTGCATAAAACGTCGATTTTCGCGTATTCTCGTATTATATATGCGTGACATATCGATTTATACGTTTTTTAGGGTGTACAACACGAAACCGATAGTTTATAGCCTAAAAATTTGTTAGATTGTTTATTACTTAGCAGTCTATTGCATAAAACGTAGATATTCGCGGATATTCGTACGGAATATGTGTTTTATCAATCTGTACGTATTTTGCGCTGCTGAATTCGAATATGACGGTCGTCGGAATTACAAATCGCCAAGAATTTTGTTCTTATAACAATTAAATGCCACAAATAATAATATTAAAACATGATTTAAAACGTTGAAAATATTATTAAATTAAATATAATACATTCGTTATTATAATCTTCTCTTAGGTCATCAAGTGTTAAAGATGGATTAGTCTTCTTCAGAACTTTTAAAGAAGCTTCCGTCGCAAGCGAGTTAACTGACTACACTGAGCGAGATGCGCGCACTGCGCTGTGCATGTTTCCGCGCCAAAAGCTGCAAGTTCAATTATGCCGCGCTCGGACATAGCGCGTTCTGAGAGACTACATAAGTACAACATTTATTGAAAAGCCAAAAGTCATATTACATTTTATTTGCAAATACGCGAAATACATACAGATTGATAAAACACATATTCCGTAAGAATATCCGCGAAAATCGACATTTTATGCAATAGACTGTTAAGTAATAAACAATCTAACAAATTTTTAGGCTATAAACTATCGGTTTCGTGTTGTACACCCTAAAAACGTATAAATCGATGTGTCACACATATATATAATACGAGAATACACGAAAATCGACGTTTTATGCAATAAATTGTTAAATAATTAATAATCTAATAATTTATTGAGATGAAAACTGTCAAATTTGAGCTCTGCGCTATATCGCACATTATTATATGCATACATTCTATGAGAATACGCAAAAATGATCAATTTTTCATTAAATTGTTAAATAAACAAAAAAATAACAACTTTTTCGCCCGGAAACCACGAAATTCGGATTCTACGCCTCAAAATACATAAAAAAACGTTTGGTTACCGTGGCGACCTCATATATTGAAAATGGATCAATCAGACCCGACTCAACGCCGGGACTATAAAACAAAGACGCTTTCCCGAGGACTACCGAAGGGACTCGAAGCAGTGCGCGCGCTCCTCTATATCTATAGCTATATACACGCAGTCATGTGCCTGCGCTAACGCCTCCCACCACTCAACTCTCTGGCTTGGCAGTCACAGTTCAGCCCTTTAGCTTTTCTGCACTGAAAGTGACCTTCAAAATCCGTGGAGTAAAACTCCCTACTGAGGTCGTGGCAGTCTAGGAATGATTATAAAATCACTCCTAATCGTACTGGCCTGTCGCCACGAATCGCCTTGTCGATTTGCTCATGTAAGAATCGAGTAGCGTAGAAACGTTCGCTAAAGTAATTAATACTAGGCAAAATAAATATTAATAAAGAATAAATACGCAGCACTTGCTCTTATCCCTAGAAGCCCTTGGTTACGTCCGGAACAGACTTCATGCCTATAAAAAAATTAAAGAAAAATAAATTATGCGATCTTACTGCTCCAGACAGTCGCCTTTCACTGTTGACTTTTCCTCATTTTATTCATCCCGCACTTTTTCTTGACTTTTACCCCCGAGCCTCCTCGTTTTTCCCCTCCGTGCAGTTAACTCCTGTGTCCCCCGTCCCGGTGACGTCTGAAAAGGGGATTAGAATTTCAGGCTTCTCCTCAACCCCCCTGAGAACCAAAACGTTATCTCCCTGACCGCACACGTCCACAATAGCGACTTTTCTGTTTTTCCTCGCGGCTGTATACGAAAACACACGCGCTACGTACTGCAGCGACTTTTCTCCCGCGCCGATTATACGGAAGCGCAACATCCGTTGCGAGAGAGTAGCGCGAGATTGAAAGAGATTGAAAGAGAGCCGGGGCTCAGACTTAATCCAACCAGGGATATTCCGCTCTTTCTCGCTGCGGCAACGTCGCGGATGGCTTTTCGCCCTGTTTTCGCGAGCAGTGTGTGTGTCACGTAGTATAGAGGCGAAGGTATATAACACGCAACGCGAGCCGTGGCCGCGGTTTTATTGGACCCTCGGGTCTTCGGATCGAGAGGGTATAGGATCTTGGCTAAGGAGACGTTGCCGTTGAATTGGGTTATTTACGGAAAGCTCTTATTCTCACGATGTGTCGATTTGTCAAGCGGAAAAAGTAGATTTCTTACTTAGTTCGTTGTGGTATCGATCTTTTCTTGCGCGCATGTACTCTGCTTTGTTCCAAGGAGAAGATGCTACTCTCCTGTTTTCTTTGGTTGTTTGCTTTTTTCCGTGGATAATTAATGCACCTGCTTTGTTAAGCCCAGCCGCATCTGGAAGTAAGAGATAAACAAATTATTTATTATTTTTCAACGCTAAATATTTTCAAGTTTTTTCTAAAGTAAACAACTTCTATATTCAAATTTATCGTATCCAATATAAGCCGACATTTTGGGAAAGCTTTGACAAAGTGTACGAATATTTCATGGAATCATCGAAAGGCTCACGTGTACAGTGGTGATCGACCCCGTGTCAAAAATTGCTGAAATGGGCTAATTTGGGTCATCTCTAAGAATCAACAGCTTCAAAACAGAGAACGAAGCTTGTCCGTGTTTACCGTAGAGTGCCAATCGGATTATGGAAGCGCGACGTGCGACTGAAAATTCGAATTATTAGCGGAACTTCGAAGCGAGCGTTTCGTGAAATAACAGATAATCGTTGTGTTTTTCAGGAGATAAATGTACGAATTGTTGCGGGGTATCGTAGTTTAATAAAATGTCAATTGGTTGTATAATATAGTGAAATATTTTGACTCTATTATTGTTCATTGTTCGATAAATAATACTGATATGTTTCGTCTGCCAATAAGACGATTTTTTTATATTCTTTTCATGATCAATTAACTCCGTAATATTCACCAATGCCACGAATAATTTAAAAAAAGAACCGTACAAATCATGCCCACAGCCTCCTATTGATTTCCGTTCATTCCGCGGAGCTAAAATTGTTCGGAAGCCAGGGTTTTACGAGTGACATCGGGCTGTAGGTGTTCGCGGCGCAGGACCAGGTGTGCACAGGGCTCCCAGAGGATATGTCGCAGAGCTGGTTTAATGGCGAGTTTGCGCGAGCTTCTCTCTCTCTCTCTCTCTCTCTCTCTCTCTCTCTTTCTCTCTGGCAAGCATCATACCAGCCCGGCTCCAGCTATTTTGCATTATATCGACTACGTTTTTTGCTCTTCTGAGCTGTGGTACATCACATTCGATAGACAAGACGGCCTGCTTCATTTGAAGATATAAATCACATAAATTTGGAGATTTCTGGCGGACGTGATTTGACATATTCACTTCCACACCGTGTCCGGCCCCATTTACGTAGGTGTGCAGCCTGCCACGTTGCTCATCCTGCTTCATCTTGGTATCTTCGAGGATCGCAGCTTCATCGATCATCCCGGCATTGTGTATTGTGGCGGTTACAACGAGAAGTTTTAATGAAGTGTGTTCAAAGTGTTCTTTAGACTTTTAAATTTTGTCATTTTATTGTTAGTATAGGTTAAGTATTTTGAGGTTAGGATTTTTAGGTTAGGTTCTTGCTCATAGGCCCTCGCTTTATGTAAACGACGGTGTTATGTAACTGCCATCTCGTTATAGTTACATTAACTATACTCGCGGTTAGGTATATACGGTCGCTAACAAAGTATTCTAGATTGTCACCTGTAATACCAAAAGGAAGTTTTTATATACGATTGTTAGCTAATTATTTGCGAAATTTAATTTATTTGAAATGCTTCCGCTTCCTGGGAACTGGGAAAATCTTTCCCAGGATCAACAATTGTCATTTTTTATAAAATGTTTGTATTTGTATGAAGGAAAAGTCGAAGAGCGTTTTGAAACATTAATTGATCAATTTGGCGCATCTTTAGCAATGATTAAAAAATTGAAAGAGTCGTTATGTGCACTTGAGGTCGACAATACTTTGTTGCGAAAAGAAATGAACGATTTAAAAGAATCGCTTCCCTCAGGTTGGTGGCATTTCATATTGGTGTACGTCGCCGTTAAAAGATATTGCTAACTCAATTTTAAATCATATGGGTCTCGAATCGTTGAGTGCTGACATACTTGATGTACGTCCTTTTCACATTAAGGGCAGAGATAAATATTATAAGTCGCATACACATTCAGAATTACTTGCATTTTCTTTTATTATACAGTTCAAATCAGTCAACATACGAAATCATGTACTAAAAATTAAAACAAAAATTAGGCGACTTTAAATTTACTGACATTTGTAGAGACAAAGATGACCAAGCTTCGAATGCGTTGATTTCACTACACGAAATGCTTGCTAAACAACAGCATTGCGGTTATTACTCAAAGATAGAGCCAAAGAGTGTGGGTACAAATATGTGTGGGCTCGGGAAGGTTGTTTATATGCACGCAAAAGTGATACTACTGAGCGGCTAACAATAGTTACTAAGTCTGATATCTGTAAACTTCAATCCTAGCTCGATAAATAAGCCACAATATTCTTATGCGTTCCTACTACAAAGATTCTTTAAATATTACTACTATAGTTAACAAGCTGTTATTATCTTGAGAGAAAGGTTACTATTTTGCTACTACACTGTTATTATATATTGCTACAATCTATATACATGCATATCTTATATAAATATCGCTATTACACTTATTATACGTAGTATAAAAATTAAGTTATTTACACGTTGTACATCTGCGTCTACGAATCATAGTTCTATTTTTTTTTCTTTTGTAATAGCGCTAAGTTGTTTATTTTTATTTTTCTTTTGCAATCTTTATGCTTTTGTTATACTTTCTGCAAGAAGTATTTTTGCGCATTTATTTGTAGCTTTATTAGTATTAGTTACAACATTGCTCCTTATCTTACTTATATATGATGTTACCATCTTGCGAGCTTTACTTTGCATTAATTGTGTATTATTTTATGCACCATGGCATACGGTTCTACCGAACCTTGTCACAAATAAGTCAGTTTTCAATCAATCAATCTCTCTCGATATATATATATATATATATATATATATATATATATATATATATATATATATATATATATATATATGTATATACAAATGTGCTAGCTCGCTGTGCGACAGCATTTCGAACGAGAGCATGACACATCCCCGTTTATACGGCGAAACTTTTCTAATGACCGCAGCGGCATTGCTGGCTATGCGCTCTCGACTGCAACAATACCGATAAATATTAAGTTATCAAATTGGGTCAAACTGCGAGCTCATCTGAGATGCGGCTTTGTATAAGCACGAGGAAACTGTGCCTTTTTTTCTCGTGGATAGATGTTTGTCGTAATGATATCTGAAAATTATGCAGAAGCTTGTTGAATACGTATTTGGTATTATTATGTAACGCCAATTTTTCCCGCGTTATAGGATCTCCAATCCGACGAGAATACACCACCACATTCTGACAAAAAGCTCCTCTAAAGTAAAGCCATAACTCTTTCGTCACGCAGGATTCTACTGTCATTACCCCCAGCCTCCACCGCGACCACATCCCCATAGAAATATACATCCGCGCGCATTGCCCACTACATTTTTCCCGTTCAAAGCGTTCTCTCGCGCGCTTCACTAAAAGCCAGATAAATTTTTGAGCTCTCACCACCCCCTCATTGTTAACAAGATCCACCCGCAACAACAGCCAACTGCGGCATCTCTCCCCGGTGTGTAACGATAACGACGCTGGCCTCCTCCCGTAATGGAATGTGTTAATACAGGATGTCGTTTCCGAGAGACGGCCACTGCTGTAATTCCAAGTTTATCCCTTACGACGGCGCGTTGAAGACGCGCGCGCGGCTAAATCGACGCTGGGCTAGCGGTGGATTAAAAATATCGACTGATCGTTATAACGTCGAGAAGCTGCTGCTCTGTGTATATACTCGTAAAGCTTCGGCAGGATGAAGCGGCTTTGGGTCTCTCTGTATATCCAGGAGCGTCGTTCGCTCGGGAAATTATCTCCGCGCGAAATCTGCGATGAACTATGGAGCTGGACCCTACTTGGCTTTGGGATACGCGCGTAGACTTGATGGCCAGTTTAACGGGTGACGATTAATTAATGTTTTATAGATGTTGTCCTTGGATGAGTAGGCGTAAGAGGAATTCTGGGGCGTTTTGTCGGGCGAGCTCAGATGATTTCGGAAGGGTTTACTACTGCTGGGGTAAGGCATTCTTACGTGAGCGAGGTTAAAAATGGAAACGCAAGAGAGCTGTGATTGACTCTAAAAAAACTCATCTTCTGCTCACAAATTAATCCTCAACTTATACTTTACGTCGTAATTTTTAACCGACAGAACGAATCGACGTCATCAGAGTGCCGCAGGCGAAAACGTCGGGACTGAAATCACCATGCCAATAAATAGCTGCGAGGAAACGGCGTTACCTTCCCCCCATAAAAATCAGCAACGCGCAAAACCTTTTTGCCGCTCAAAAATTTAATAACCGGCGACAGGGCGAAATTAATACTCGCGGGCGGGCGCGCGTGCGTGTACAGCGTCACTCGACTCTTAAAACCCGCCGCACAGAAACCCCATAAATCAAAACCAGCGCAGGGCCGTACACAACGGCGCATCCCCGAATCGGCGGGCATAACCATCGCAACCAGCGCACAAGCCATTGGTTCTCGCACCCAATAAGTTGTAAAATCGTCGCATTCCAACAGCAGCAGCAGCAGCGCCTCCCATAAAATCCTTGATTACTCGGCGCGCATACGTATCTCGCTGCATAACCGCATGCGCCTCGTATTCGCCAGTAGGTATCCAAAAACATAAAAGATTATTACAACGTAATCCCGGCGCACACTCGGCCGTAAAACGCAGTAGTAGCAGCAGCAGCAGTAGCTAGCGCAAGAGAGAGAGAGAGAGAGAGAGAGAGAGAGAGAGAGAGAGCTTTCTCTGGTCTGATGCCAGTGTCAATCGCAGCGTCCGCAGCGGATTATTGCCTCTCGCGAGCGTTTGCACGTGGTCGGGTATATACATACATGGCTGCACGAGCTATATAACTACACTCGCATGCCGGCCCTGCGCATAAACTACGGATGCTCGCCCGATTCGCTTTGTCCATGTGTGTACCTGTGTGTGTACGTGTGTGTGTACAGGAGAGGGTACATCGAGAGGGCATACCCCCATAGAAGCGTTTAGCGAGGGCTCTGAGTGGTCGAGCGGAGATTACCGACCGCGAGCGTAATTGCCGAGCGAGCTAGCGAGAGTAGGGGTCCTCTGTTTAATCTGCAATTAATGTTTCAAATTGCCATAAAGCCTATGGGCTGCTCTGGCTACGTAACAGATGCCACTTATCAATGCGCACACCGGCTCTGTCTCTCGCTTTGCGCGAGCAGTTATGTGCGTTAGCCTGGGTGTAGTTTTGCGCGGAGTATGCGGGAGATCCGATGCGTTTACGGATAATTTTCGTTCCAAGGTGTGGGTATAAGATGCTTCTGCTGCTCGTAAGTGCAGAGGACTGTGTACACGATTTTAATTGTGGATTTGAGGTTTATGAAGGTGATTCGCCAGCTGTTATGACGGGTCTTGGTTTTGTTGGGACGTGGGCGCCTGCGCTCGAGGCGTTGCCTAGATGTTTGTCGAGAAGTAGTGTGTGAGATGGCATTCTTCGGGTAATAGATGCTCCGCTCCGGGTTTATACGTGGGATTCGAGGTTTTAACGGCGAGGTGAATTGCGTGATGAATTTCTTGTTTGAAATGTATAATGGTGCAGTGTAATCGTGTATTACACGATTTTGTGAGAATTTGAATTGATGTTACGTCGATAGAACTTTAATGACTCGAGATGATGACGAAATGGTTCGATAATCATCTTAAACGCCATAAATAGACCGACTGTTAAGGCACAATAAAAGCACTCAAAGCTCACGTTTCCTGTCGCACCAAACGCACAGAAAATCGGAAACACAACTCCCAACAGTCGGAATCTCTCGAAAAACAGAAAGAGTAATGCCACGTGTCGCTCTCCCCCCATTGAGATCGAGCTGCACCCCCGTAAGATCATACCTATTAAATCTACCCCGAACAGCTGTACCCAAAAACGCGGCAGCGTATCGAGAAACCCGGAGAAAGCCCAAGAATTCAACTCTACGCATTCGAATACGTGTATAGAGCCAAAACGAAATATATATCATTGCACGCATTATCCCGCAGCGAAAAGACGCGCACACTCCCGCGATCAAATCTACTTACAGCTATATATATATATATATATATATATATATATATATATATATATATATATATATCGGTCCACTTGCCGTTTCGAATGGCTTTTCGTTGTTTGCGTTCGTCACCCTCGCGCGCGCGAAAGGCTGAAGGAATCCTTATGCGCTGCATTTTCAGCCCCTTAATGTTACTTGCACGCATGATTTTCGAGGCGAGAAGCAGAGGAGACCCCCTTCTATACGTATACAGAGGCGCGTGTTGTCGTTCGTAATTCGAGGTTATTATTCGTTTACGCGAAGGGACAAAGCATAAAAGAAGTTGCCGGGGTGCGGAGGTCAGGATGCGAGGGTGTGCGGCGGAGAATTTATAGGGAGTGCGTATAGTAAGCTGCGTGTGCGGACCGTAGGGCGTTGATGCGAGGCGAAAAAGCGTATTGTTTATAACTGTGCTATAGCGTGTAATTTTTGCCGTCGAGTTGTATATAAGAACGCTGTACAATTAGAGTGGATGAAAAATGAACCAAAATTTATTTTTTTGAAATATTTTCTGGTCTTTCATTTTGTGAAATAAAAATTATAAGCAAATTTATAAATCTATATAATACACTTTAAAAAGCAGAAAATTGAGCGGCGAAGCTGGTGAGCAGACTAGTGACTGGCCAGTGCAGTACGAAGTACATTTGACTGGTTAAGAACTGCGAAGTATAATTTATATAAATCTATTATACTAATAAATAGGTATAATAAGAACAATCAAAACATATTTAATAACGATAATTATTTTTAATTAAAATTCTACTTAAATCTACCGTTTACCCAAATAATTGTGATAATTTTTCAAATGTACGTGTTAAAGAGGCAAAAAGTAACAAGCTAACCTAGTATGCTATGTAGTGTATACTACAGGTGGGACAGGCTGTCTGCTTATATCTTACTTATATTCATATAGCAGCACAATCAGTACCTAACCATACACACATACATATTAGAGTATACCGGGTCTCCCAGAACTCTCCTCGCGGAGAGGATGGTAGTCCCCTTAAGTTACAACTTAAGTAATTACTAAACACTATTTAAAGACGACTTACTACTTAAGTTATTACTCAAGTTATAACTTAAGTTAATACTTAAAATTTTTGTAATTTTTCGAGTTATTACTTCAGTAATTACTTAAGTTATTACTTAAATTTTTTTTACTTTAATTGAAGTTTTAACTTAAGTTGTAACTTAAGTAATAACTTAAGTAATAACTTTTTTATCAAAAATTTTACTACACGTCGGTTTTTCAGGGTCGACGATAACATCGAATATTCCTTTAATGAAATATTTTATTGAATAATTGGCTACGTACATCAACCGCGCACATTAAAATAACTCGGACTGCAAATTTGATCTAATTATTTTCCCAAATCCGGTACAATCAAAAATTTTATTATTACAAAGCTTCTTCTAAGAGGAAGCAAACAATCTTGTCTCGGAGCGATATCTCGTCTTAGATCGGGGTCTCGTTTTAGCCCGAGATCTCAGTCAAAATTACGAAATCTTGCTTTGGAACGAGATCTTATCTCATCTCGCTCAAATTTAAGGTGATATCGGGGCCCTGCCCCCTCCCCTTTTGTATTTTGCGATTAGATAAATTATAATAAATATTATCTGTTTTGGGAAAAAATTTTAACTCAGCTCGCTTTCGAGAATAGCTCCAAGGTTGCACCTGAATTTGTTGGAAATAATATACTTTTCTTGGGGTCAATAGTTGGTTTCAAATTAAAAATTTACTTTTGCTCCACTTAAAATTTATTTCTAATTAAATAATATTTAATCTTATTTTTTAAATTTTATTACTTTCATCAAACAAATATTCGATGTTATCACCGAACTTGAACACTCGGCGTAAAAATTTGCTAATAAAAAAAGTTACCCCCGATCTAAGACGAGATATTGGTCCGAGACAAGATTGTTTGCTTCCTCCTAGAAGAAGCTTTGTAATAATAAAATTTTTTACTGCACCGGATTTGGGAAAATAATTAGATCAAATTTGCAGTCCGAGTTATTTTAATGTGCGCGGTTGATGTACGTAGCCAATTATTCAATAAAATATTTCATTAAAGGAATATTCGATGTTATCGTCGACCCTGAAAAACCGACGTGTAGTAAAATTTTTGATAAAAAAGTTATTACGTAAGTTATTACTTAAGTTACAACTTAAGTTAAAACTTCAATTAAAGTAAAAAAAATTAAATTAATAACTTAAGTAATTACTGAAGTAATAACTCGAAAAATTACAAAAATTTTAAGTATTAACTTAAGTTATAACTTGAGTAATAACTTAAGTAGTAAGTCGTCTTTAAATAATGTTTAGTAATTACTTAAGTTGTAACTTAAGGGGACTATCATCCTCTCCGCGAGGAGAGTTCTGGGAGACCCGGTATATCACATATAGTATATAGGTTGTATATGTTGTGACTGACTCAATCATTGTTGATTAGGTGTAAATTATAAAAAAGTGTCATCTATGTGCCCAAAGTCAACAATGATGAGGTCTGCCATGTGAATTGTACAGATATGTTTATCTCATCAGTATGCGAGCCAGTTTATACTGTGAATGACCAAATCTGTCGTTATCACGCTAAATCCGTGGGTATTAAAGTTGGATGTCTATTCTTTTGTGTGAAGACTCGTTAAATTATTTGACTGCCATTTCAGTTTTCACTTAACCATCTTGGTTCGACCTTTCACCTTGAACCTTGTGGCTTCAGCGGCAAAAAATACAGGTGGGCTCATACATGAAAGTCGAATTGGCAGCCAGTTTTTAAATAATTTAACAAGTCTTCACACAAAAGAACAGACATCCAACTTTAATATCATGGATTTAGCATGATGATAATGATAGTACTTGGACATTGACAGAAACTGGCTCGCATACTGATGAGGTTGAAATATCTGTTCAAACCTCATGATTGGTGACTTTGGGCACACCGACGACACTTTTAACACAGTACTTGCACTTACACAACACAAACTCAGTCAGTACCGCATACTTGTACATACTTTCATATATGAGTGAATACATCTGTAGGGTTAGGTCGACCCTTTTAACACATACCTTTTATACTAAAAGTTTATATTGAAACATTGTCAAAAAACATATTTTTGATTATTTCTTTTGATTCTAAGTAATTTTTATTAATTTTCATTGCTAAAAATAGTAAGAAACGCACAATTGTCGTTATTTATATTTTCAAGTCTGATTTCCCAGTCCTTGGCCAGTGACTGTGTCAAAAATCTGACGAAATAGGCACAGTGACTGGCGAGTGACTGCTAATAAATTGCTGAACATTTCTACCAGGAAGACTTTCCACGAAAATCTATTTAACAAACGTAAAATAAATGACGCCTATTCAAATGTTCGTTCGACAAACTCGTTTGCATGGGAAATAACGCACCCACCGCAAAAAAACACCCGAATCCTATAGACATACACACCAAGAATATAACATTACACACATTCCCTTTTTCAAAAAGCTATTACGCAAGCTCGGTTAGTCCCCGACAGCCGCCAACACCTCATTTCCCCAACGCCCCATTAAACAAGCCCTAAATCTCGTGCCTTCGCACGAAATTCAATATAAGGAAAAACCCTTGGCACGTATAACTTATTAAAATCCGAGTCTCTTCCAGCAGGAGGAGAGAAAAAAAGCAAGATCTATTGCTGGCAAAACGAGAAAAGCTCGTCCAGACGGAAAACACACCCCCTTAAAAAAAAGGGCACCCCGGTGGCTCGCGCGGTCTTATAAACCCCACCCACGGGTCGTTGCAGTACGTTACTCCAAAAACTATCTACTTAGATACTTTTATATTCAATACATTTGCGATGCCGAGGGTCCGCGCGCGTCTCTAGCACTCCCCGGAGAGTCTGAGCGAACCCCTTATACCCCCGCGCACATACGCACACACGTATACGTTATCGTCCGACTCTATCGAAGGGTTAGACTACAGCTTATATTCTTCATTTTCTCTTTTTCCGCACGCGCGTCTGTTTCCCTTTTTCCAATGCCGGCATCGCCCTTGTCTCCGAGTCTCGCGGGCCTCTTTGTCATCGCGCGCCTCTCTTTCTCCTTCGGATATGCTATCGATTCTATTTTTCAAGCTCCAGACGCGTTTCACGAGAGAGAGAGAGAGAGAGAGAGAGAGAGAGAGAGAGAAAAAAGGAAGCCATATGTATATAAGGTGTACGTGAGCGCACGCTGGATAAGTTTCTTAGAGAGGGAGAAAAAAGACGTTTTGCGGTGCAGCTAAAAGCCGCGACGTCAAATACCGAGCGGCAGGTGCTTTCATCGAGTGCTGCTGCTGCCGCTGCAGTGCCCTGAAAGCCTATCGAGTTCGCGAGAGGGAGAGAAAGACTCGAGAGCGACTCGCTGCGTTAGGCATAATCGATGTATTATTATATATTGCCTCGGAGCAGCTCGACGAGAGCCATTTGTAATTTGATGTGCATGGAGAAGCGATCGCGAAAATAAATTTGCCCAAGGTAAGATTCGACGTGGAGCTGTGGATGTGTAAAGGTATTGAATATAAGGGAGCATGTGTATGGCGCTGTCATTTATCGTGAGAGGCTTGAATATACTGAATCGCTGATGACTGGAGAAGCTTTTTTTAGCGTTAGATAATTACCGAGAAGATTATGTGAGGAATGTATAATAACGTATTGAAATGGTCAGAAGATTAATCAATGTTAATATATTTATTTGTATACACTGATTTTTCAATAACAAATTGTGAAAAAAGGATTGAGCTTTACTACTTATAGTATAGAAAAATCATTGCTGAAAAAATTATCAAACTGTAAAATACAACGTTGATATAATCTATGATGAATTACACAAATCACTTGTACATGTGTTACACTCAGCGAGTGTTATCCCGGTTTTGGGATCGGGCTTTTCGTTGCAGGTGTCTTTAGTTCCACACCCATGAACCAGCATCTTCAGGGTTTTATTTCCGAAGAAAGACTTGGCTAAAACAGTAAGATAACGTATTTCGAAGAGGCTATAAGCGTTTCTCACATGGTGCATTTTTACAATACTTACTTATTATCGCTTTAACGCAGACGAATTCGACGTTGGCTATATTTTCATTGAGATTGAAAAATCCTATGCCAAATTCAAAACAGTATTAAATAATAAAATACAACAATCATAGCAAGATGACAATCGAAATGCGAGTATAAATATTATACGTGACAAAAAGAATAAATTAAAAGTTGATTAGATACATTACATTAAAGATCGGGGACATTTTTTTCTTACTTTAATCCAACACTTTTCTTAAAGGGGTCTGAAACCCTATTTTAACCAACCGAGTCGACTGAACAAGTGCACGGCAGAAAATGGCTTGAAACTAAAGAAGTACAATGAATTATGAAAAACCAAGAGTTAGTTGCCCTTCCTTTTATAAACGTCTATCGGTGTGCTAAGTTTCAAATAAAAATATTAACGCAATAATAAATGACATTTGAACGAAAATCAGGAATCGCAGCGAGCGTATGCTGAGAATTTTGCACATATGCACGCTGCGGTTACCGATTTTCGTTCAAATGCCATTTATTATTGCGTTAATATTTTTATTTGAAACTTGGCATGGCGATAGATGTTTATAAAAGGAAGGGCAAAACTAACTCTTGGTTTTTCATAATTCTTTGTATTTGTTTAGTTTTAAGTAATTTTCTACCCAACATTGGTACTGTCGGTAAAAGTTGGGTTTCAGACTTCCTTAAGTATTCAAGATAAAATAAAAATATATATTTGATTACCTTCTCCGGTTGGAGTATCTTTACAATTAAAGATGAATTTTTTTTGTTTTAGATTTAGTGCACAATCGACGTCCGTCGCAGAATCACACTGATAGCATTTCCCAACCTTAGAGAATACTAAATCCGTATACATTATAATTATATTTTATTATATTACGAATGCTTATACATTTGAAATTTATATACATGTTAAATATGCTTTACAATTGTTAGTTAATTTAACAAATTGTATTTTTTACCTGACTCAGTGGAAAGTAAGAAACACAGAGCCAAGGCAATCACACTCTTTGAAATAGACATTTTATATCGTCAACTGTAAGTATGGTGATTAACTGAATGCTTATATCACTATAAGTTGATCATTAGGACACAGAGAGATGGGTGTTAACTGCTTTACTCAGAGAGAAATACTTGATAGCTCGAGTGATCGACGGCTACTGAGGTCCAGAGCTGCGGCTCGTCGTATGTGTGCGTTAAATTGCTTAGCGATAACACGCGTTAATTAATGTAGGTTTTGAAAAGCCAAATATGCGGTATCGCGGACCTTGCAAAACGCAATCAAATCTTAATACCACTGAGAGTGCGATTCGTCATAAGTGAGCTAGAATGACTGTACCAGCTAGTGAATGAAAGATTAAGAAAATTCTAAATTTAATAAATTTTTTGCAATACTTATTGAACGGTATTGCAGTAGATTTTTCAAATAAGGTAGTTATTAAAAATATACTTGTTTTGGTAATAAGAATGAACATGCTTTATAACTTATGCGTAGAAAGAATAATAAATACGTAAATATGCATGTCGTTATGAATAATTCACATAAACAAGCGTGCTTATACTGCACAAAAGAATTAAACGCATTTTCTCGTTATAACGATATAATATAATATAATATATTAGATCGTCGCAGCATCCATATCACTGGAATTGACTTTCATCCTACTTCTGTCCTTCGCCATCCATTACAGAACTCTTTTCCAGTACTTGGAAATTTTCCAACCGCAGACGCGATAAGGAAATACTTATATCAAGCGAGCAGGCGAACCGTGCATTCGGCTGTAATTTGAATTCTTATAACACGCTTTAAAATTTTTTTCAAAAAAGTTTGAAATTTAGCATCACCTCCTCCCCCGCACGCACACCCATGAACATCCTCGCACCATCACTCATCATCCCAATTAAACCATTTCCCCCTAAAAAATCTCCGACACTCGTGTGCATGTACATCGGCAACAACGAAGACCATCGAAACACTATACCCTGTGCACTCGCGAAAAAAAACTGCCAAATAAGCGCACAGCTATACAAGGCCAAGGTTCAGTGATGCGAACAAAGACTCTGTATACTACATACGCAGACCCGAAGAAAAAGACACGTTCGCTTTGTGTTCGGCCACGCGCTGATCCACCTTTTTATAGCACACGTGTGCGCCTTTTGTTTTCGCACCAAATGCCCTCCATTGTGCTTTCTCGCTCACCGTATATACCGTCGCATTATAATATATACCTGCAGAGAGATATACTTATACAACAGACGCGTGTATATAGGTATATAAGAAGGTCGTCGCGCGGCGCGGCGTGTGTGTATACGAGAGGAATAAACACGAGATGATCCCGGAGCTCGTTAAGTAATTGTCGGCAGTGCGCGTAATGCGAGGATCGTGTAAGGCTTCGCATGTAGGTATATAACGTTCGGCTTTAGCTCTATCTCTCTTGCTCTATGGGTGGGTAGTGTGGTAGGCGCCTTGTACGCGTGTTTTTATGGGCTGAGCTGTATGTGCGTGCGGATGCGAGTTGTTGTACTATGCTGCTCTTGCTTTATGAAGGACATCCTCTGAAGGGGTTAAAGATGATGAGAGAGTTGCTCGTGTGCTGCAGTCGCGTCTACGGCCGCCTTCCTTTTCAGCTTGTTTTCCGTGTGGACTTCTGATGGGCTCCGGTTCTCGTGCAGACTTTTATGTAGACACACGTTTGTAAAAAAAGTCCGACATCGGCGTTTACGATGAGCTTATAATATGATGAAGATGTATTTTAAATTAATCAATATTGCGTGTGCGTTCGTTCGATGCATCATCCATTTGAAACGTGTAAAGCCGAAGCGATCAGTTATTTCTTTACTCGACGGAGAGAAAGAGGCTTACCGAGTTCACTGAATGCAAACGGAAGTCCTGTTCTGTCAATTCACTTGTGGCGCGCTACTGTACTCTATACCCCGGCTGGGACTGCGTGAAGCCATGTAATCGTACGACTGTTAATTAATCGATGTATTCTTTAAAAGTAATTTATTTGAATTTCACCAAGAAAACCGCCGCAAAAAGCTCAGCGTCCTTCTCATCGACCTCACACCCGACTCCACATACATTTGCGTGTCTGCGAAGAAAGCACTCGATTCGTTCACTTTACACAAGACTCGCGCCGCGTGTGCAAACATTGATTTTCGTTTCGGCATGTGCGTGTGCGCCTTCTCTTCCTCTTTTATGCCTACCCACACACATTCACTTTTCTCTCCATCTAATTTCGTCGCAATTTATGTGCCTCCGCGTTTTTCTCTCCGGCCGCGTACAGAGACTATGCAATCAAGAGAGCGCAAAAGTAGTACGTATCCGTAATCATAGATAAGGCGAATAACAGGTGGAATAGGAAAAAAAGGTGGGATCCGTGCGTGCGCGACGCTCGAGTTGAAATTGCCGACGTAGCGCGGATCTGATATACCGTTGCGTTGCACACACACAGGCACGGCTGGACTATGGGAGCTGGAAATAGCTTTTATCTCTGATTGTATGGACTATAGAACGGTCTGTGTCTAACAACGCCATTGCCGCGGTTCACGCTGCAATAAGCATTTCTCAATTACACAGTCAACGCGAACAGTTCTAACTAATCACCGCACAGCTCAACCAGCGTTGCACACTTACGCGTCGAAGCCCAAAACAATGCTCAATCACCTCCGTGCTCGCAATCGCCTTATTCCGACCCCTTAATCTGCCCCGAGCTCGAAGAAACCGAAATAGAGAGCGAGTATAATATGCGCTGTACTCGTACGCATTCTCAATAGAGAGCGAGAATAAAAAAACGCGAAGGCTGTACAGCGAAAAAAGCATCCGTCTCCATGCACACATCGCTGCCACAGGGGAGTCAGTTGCTCGAACAATGGACAGATCGGTAAATGGGCATAAGAAGGGAGAGAGTGAGAGAGCGTACAGCCCTAAAAGTTAGCTGCTGCGGGGCAGAGCTTTTTGCCGCTCAGCGCGCGCGCATCTGAAGGGTCTGGGGCTTCGAGAAAGATATACGTGCATTATGCAGCAGGAGCAGCGGCCGTTTGAAGTCCCACTTTCGCGCCCTGGACGCTAAAATTCCCAACAGCTCTGCTGCGGCGAGTATTACGCTCGCGGCGTGTATAGCGCCTTTATGTCCTTTGTCTTTGCCGGAGCCGCGTAAACAAGTGCGTTTTTCTCTGCCGGGATTTTTCGCTTTTTCTCTCTCCCTGCGATCCTTATGATAGTTTTAATGTCTTTTTGCTTTTAGTCTGGAGTACGTCGAGCTTTTTTGTCGCAGAACCGGTGTCGTTCGTCAAATTTCCAGCGCGGATATTCCTACCGATCGATACTCCTTTGATCCGTGTACGCACACACGAATCTCATATAGGATAAGCTTTCTGCTTTGTCCGTTTCTTTGTCCCTTTTCTCGGAAATGAGTCGGACATTGACGAGCGCATAACTCGACTATGTGTACTGCAGTGTATCTGGCACAGATTCAAATTCGACTAGTCATTAAGCATTGTTCAGCCGGAGAAATACTGTTAGACGTGGTCTAGGGTTACTCGTCGAGGGCTAGCGCGAGCATCCATTCGATTGCGAAATTCAACACCCCTTCGATGTGCTTTCGCTCGCCCATTTTCAATGCAATCGTTCCACGCGCGGAAGATCTCTCGGATGAGTCGATATTACATTTTGGCGTCGTTATTTGAGCGATTATAATCCCGAGAGTAATATTTGCGGTACAGTTCATAAGATGTACCCAGTATTTTAACACAGTTGCAGAATTATTGCCATAAAGCTCAGTAAAATAATTGTATCGATTAGTAAGTATCCGTTTCCAAGTTATTTTGAATAGATTAAGAATTAAACGTTGCCGATAGCAAAAGTAACATTCTTTATGGTTAAAAATGAAAAAAATCAATAAATGAGGCAGCTTTTCTTTTAAATAAATGAATCATATCTTTCTACCACAGTAGAAACTGAATGAATCAATCTACCGATCTATTTCAGTGTCAAGAGAACAAGTGAAAAACTTTCCTGCACTTTTAAAATGCATCCGATATTTCTCACGTCGATATATGTCATTTTTTGTAATTTTGCAATATCAACATCAACCAATGTCTGGTTGGACATCTTAGTTAACAAGATCGTAGAAGACATTTAACCAAAACGAGTATCCATATTCACGTACAAAAGTAACAGGATTCTAACTTCAAAAAGTAATGCGCTCATTAAGAAAATTTCTGAGCAGATTCCCGTAATAAATGTTGATTTTGAAGATGTTGGACGTACACGTGACAATCGATTCTTAGCCATGCCCGATTTAAAGGTGCATAAAGATTTATCGTTAAGTTTAATACTCTATCACAGAAGCGATTCAGAGAAGAATGATTTTCGTAAATTATTCAACACTCTGTTTTCTTACTCAAAAATTGACCAAATATCTCCGAGGCCGCGATGTTTTTATTTCAACAACGCTGGAACTTTAGATTTTCTATTTAATTCAGTTCTTGAAGAATCTTGGAATCTCAGATTCTTGGATGTCACAGTCATCGAAGTGGTATTAAGCAGTAACAGTCTTGGTAAAAATGCTGTAGAAGATGTGCCTTATATTTACTCCTACAATCCGTTTTACAAGATCTTCATTAAAAGATACTTTAACGTATCTGCAACCATTTTTCCAGATAAACTAGTCGATCTTAATGGCTCGGAGTTCTGGATTCACGTTCCGTATGTACCCGATAAAGACCATAAACTCGACTACACTAAGCAGAATAATACTGTAGTATACAAGCCATGAAGTATACCTAATTTGCTATGGCGTCAAAAATCATGAACTTTTCGTTACGTATTATAGTTTCTGATCATCTACTATTATTCCAGTTGGGCAACGCCATGTTAAATTTCAAAGCCAGGAGCCATATAGATGCACTTGCTTCTTCAATGCCAACCGGCCTTTCAAATCATTTCGAATTTCCGATGCCAAATCGTTGTGCTAGACTAATAGCGCTTGGTCCAGTCATGTATTATAGAAACCTTTATGTTTCTTCAAATCTATTCTTAGATATGATTATGATCCCATTATTATTAGACATTATTACGATTGCATAATAATGTCTAATAATAGTAAGCAAAAATCTGCCACGGAAATTATCGGGCAAAATAATTATATTAACTGTTCTTGTCTTGTCTATCAGATATTCTAAGACGTTTAATGTAACATAAGATTACAGAGCACTGAATTAAAATTTGATACGTTTCAAAAAATAAACGAATCAAAATTTAAGTTTTATATGTTGGCGGAAGACCATATGAATAGCGATAAGGATTTCCAAAAAAGAATGCAGAGCATAGAATCAAAAATAATATTTAATAATGTGACATTCTGCGTGAATGAATTATTAAATAATGGAAAAGTTTTTTGTATAATGCAGGATTTCAGAGCAAAAGTGTTTGTTGAAAAATATATAAATTCGGATGGGTCTTCTATATTTCAAGTCATAGATTCGCTAGGATCTCAACCATGTATGTTGACATCATATACATTTAGAAGAGCTAGCCCGTATGCTTATAAACTGCAGCGCATTTTCAAGATGATTTTTGAATCTGGCATTCTGTTTTCGCATATGAATGACGAATCAAGGCATACAATTTATGTTCTTATCGACAATGCCCAAGCTACTGTTAGTTGGATATATTCTGGCTTGCAGCGTTTTTTTAATAGAGTGTGTTTTGAAGAAAGTACATTTGAAATACCATATTTAGCAGAAAATAACTATATTGCGTAATTTAGCTCAATTACGTTTTTCCAACCATATAAACAAATAGATTCCTTATTATGTAATTAATTAAAAATTGAGTACAAAATGATCTCAAAAGCAACCTAACCTTCTATCAAATAAAGTAAATAAGTTCTTTTGAACAAATTAAAAATCATTTTTCCACTGGCCGCATAGCAAAAATCACATGGTCTATCGTTAAGTATTTAAAAAATCAAAAATAAGCATCTACACTACAAATTAAACATCTTGCACGAATACACTGCATATAAGGCAATATAATGATGAATACTGCCTGCGACTGACTTGAACACTGAGTTGGGAATATCTATCACGATCATCACTTTTACATTTCATCATTGATAAAATCTTGAACACACAAATTTTACTTAATGTTTCTAATACCTAAACCCACATAAAAAGTGTACATTTCAGTGTGAGTGTTGAGTGTGATCTTGTTTGTACATATGCATAAATATATGCAAGGTTAGGTTGCCACGTATAAAACGTTCGGCATAATTGTATGGGATATTATGCACACTTACCGTCGCCTATTAACAGGGACAGATGGCCATGTTATGCCACATAATCTAGCTACTGGGCATAAAATTTGGCATATCGTGGCCATATTAGCCTCAATTTCCTACAAGGGTTGTGGGCCATATTATATCCAAAGTTAAAATTGACATTGGATTGCTATGATCATATCGATATTTCTAAGTACATGAAGTTACAATTATTCCTGAAGAGAAAAAGTGCAGGTTATAAACCGAAAAAGTCCGCGGTATTCACAAAGGGTAATATTGCGAAATTCTTGAACGATGCACCTGACGAGATATATCTGGCCACAAAGGTGAGTAATAAAGTGTCTTAGTTATTTCAGAGTGTCTTCTACTATATTTTTAGATGAAATAGACTTCCATGCAAAATTTTAAGTCACTATCTAAAGTGGAATAATATTGTAACAAATATTGTAAAATCTGGATTCGTCGAAAGCCAGAATTTCAATTTTGATTTTTATAGGGTTAATTCGAATCATCAAGAGTCTTAACTAATTCAGAGTGTTTTTTTATTGCATATTTGAATAAACTATACTTTTACACAAAATTCAAAGTCTGTTTTATAATATAATTTAATAGAGTGAACTTTGGTTGTTTGGATTGATGAATTTTCATGATTTATTTCAGGTTGTGATTATAATGGGAATTGCAGGTGCACTCAGAAGATGTGAAATGACAAATTTATTGACGAGTGACTGTTTAAAAGGAGCAGATTTGCTACTTGTTAGTATAAAGAACACCAAGAACTAAGTACCTAGGTCATTCCCAGTCATGGGTGAATTATACGATATCTACAAAAGATATATGAATATTAGGCCAGTTTTGTCATCGAAAAATGTGTGAGATGCGACATCTCACGCAATTTTCGACCGATCGGGATGAAATTTTGGGAGGAGTCTCCTTTCGCACAAACCTAAAAACTAATTTTTTTATCCGGATAGTCTACGTTTTCTTAAAATGCGGGCACAATTTATTCAATTTTTGCAGATTTTTTTAATAAAAATGTTGGTGTTACACGATTATCGCTGAGAGTTTTTTATCAATCGGGCTAAAAAATGTGTGTGCGAACTCCCTTCGTAATAGTAAGATGCTAAATTTGTTTTGGGCTTGATTCTGCATGTATATGCAGAATGCGGTCACATCCAAAAATTGCTAAAACCGGTTTTTTGGCTCTAACTCAAATTCCATGCATTCTACAAAAAAAATTAAAGAGTAAAGTTGTAGATCTCGAAGAAATACAATTTTTTCCTATTGACACTTTAGCGTAAAAATGTTTTTAATTTGAGTTAACAGGCCAAAATCAATTTTTTTATATCAATAAACCAGTATTTATCGTAAAACATTGAGGCTATCCATTTTACATAAAAACCTTAAAAGTAAAAGTTATAGATATTTTGAAAACACAACCCTTTACCATTACAAACATTTTTTCAAAAAGCTTATATGTATGCTAAGGAATCAATATTTATAAGTATGCTAAGGAAAGCGTATGAATCAGCCAATTGGCGTTAAAAAATTTGGTGCTATGCCAAATGAAATTGCTTCTTTTTCAATGCCGACACAGTCACTGGTCACAGTTTTCGAAGAACCTCTGCTACACTTTTAGTAGATGCCGGAGTAGACATAACAGCTCATAAACGACATGGTGGCTGGAAGTCGAATACTGTGGCAAAAGGATATATTGCTGATTCGTTGAATAACAAAAAACTAATTTTTCATTAAATAACATCTGGAATCGCATTAAATAATGTAATTGATACTACAAATACCAGTTCTAATGTTATAGTGGTTAGAATTGAGCCAGCAATGACTTCATCTATAACCAATACCCATCACGAAATTCAACAAAACAGAACATTAAAAAAATCAAAACGTTCCTGTCAATAATGATTCTGTCTGTCAGGAAGAACCATCTACATCACAAAAACAGAATTTAAATATTCCTGTTACTGAAGAAACACCATCCACATTACAAATTCAGATCTCAAATACAAATATTTTTATATTTGGAGAATATATTTTAGATACTACAAATTCTAGAATAAACAAAAAAGTTGCCAGTTTTCTATGATCCAGATATTGGTTTGTTTGTTGACATGATAAATGGAAATCCGTCTGCATTCGCTTGCTCGCAAAGCTCAGGCCCTTTGTTATCCTAATAAATAACTCCATCATGTAACGCGCAAGCGGGAAAATCTCATAACCCGACTAATTCCTCGGCGGCGTCTGGCGAGACGTGATGTTTATGATGTACGGCATAATTACGGCGATAATTCAGCCTAGAAAGGGGCGAGAAAGAGAGAGAAAACAAAGCCGGAGACTCTCCCGGCCCGAGGAGCAAGAAAAGGAGGAGGACAAGGTGTCTCCCCCTCCCCCTAACCCTGCCTCTCTAGGGACTCGTAATGCCCTTACATTATTTTATACTAAAAGCTGCGCTGACCCTGCGACGCTCCCTCGCAAGCTTAAATAAAATGTTTGGTATTAAGCGCGAGGAGAGACGCAATGCTCGTAGTGGCGTGATTAAGCGACGAAAATGGAGTTACATTACGTGCGCGAGTTTGCAGCTACGCGTCTTTTTTTCCTCTTTTATTTGCATACTGCGCATATGCGCATGTGATACTCGTCGATCTAATGAGATGACTTCTCTTTTTTGGCGAGGACGAGGTAAGAATGTGGCTGAACGGGAGGTGGTGTTGCACACCTTGTTCTTTTCATCGAGAGATTAATTAGTCGCGGCTGTCGTACGCCGAAGGAAGGGTTGGTAGAGATTTGTGTAGAGGAGTTTTAATTTTGTGGAAATTACTGAATGGCTTTACTACGTCGAGACTAGTTTAAAATTTCTCTCTAAAATATTAGCAGCGATCAGTCTGGGCGTATAGGTAACGTCGATATGATAATATACAGATCGTTCATTGTTATAAACGCCAATCATCGAATATTCCATTATTGCAAAAACCCAGTATAAAACTGTCTGAATTATCCATCGCACACCCGAACACGCCAAATTCGTATCACCTCAAAAGAATCAAAATACACTTTCAAATCCGTCGTCCCTCGAGCCGATGAAAGCGGGTAACGGAAACGTATAGTTCAATTTTTGACGCGAGAATCGATCGGCCTCGTTTTCAGGTAAACACCATTGAAACTCCGCGAGATTCCGGAATGGAAATCAGGGGAAAATTATGCTTTGTTCGCGCCCGAGCGGCATCGAATATACGCAAGTTAAACTGTCCCCTTTTCACCGAACTCGGCGCACTCGCTCGCTCGCTCGCTTACGCGCAGCCATCAAATAATTGAGCGTCTGGCTAGAATGTCCTTCATTGTGCCCCAGTTTCTTTGTGCTTCCAAAAGCGAAAGTTTTAATATTTTTTATATTGCCCGCTTGTATTCGAGAAACGTTATTATTTAAATGCTCGGGAGGAGAGAAATAAAAAAAATATTGACAACCTAAAGGTGTAGAAAATTAGCTTTTATTGTCGCGAAAAAACTTCCGTTGTTTGAAACCACTCGGCGCACAGTCCCGATTGTTTTTACTCTGACGAACTCGCCGAAAGCCTCAATTTTTCGGGTGCGAAATTCGCAGCCGTCGAATCGGAGGATGTCTCTTGCTCTGATGCGTCGCATTGTACTCTTTTTTGCGAGGAGGACTGCGCGCGCGGAACACATGTGCGCCTCGACGCTTTAGCCACGTGTACGCATCGCGAAGCGACACGGCAGACCAAAGTGGCGGAAATGATGTATACAGCTTTGGGCTGCACACGTCTAATTCATTTGTACCCTGCTGTGTGGGTGTCTCGTGCGCTCTGCGAATAACGAATAACAGTATAGAGACTGATGACCGAGCTGAACTGGAATTGTTTTCGGATTGAAATTAGTTTAAGCTATATTTTAGTTCGATTGTCGATAAAATTGTAGGTTACTTTGATGGGCTTTAATTACTTCCTCCTAGAGGAAGCTTTGTAATAGTAAAATTTTGAGTTTCGTCAAAACTTCTAGAAAATACTTTTTGGTGTGTTAGAAGTTCACATCACGTGTTTTTAGAAAATGTCCGTATGGATGTGTGTGTGTGTGTGTGTGGATGTGTGTGTGTGTGGATGTGTGTGTGTGTGTGTGGATGTGTGTGTGTGGATGTGTGTGTGTATGTATACCGTAATATTTCTGGAACTACTCGGTCAATATCAATAAAATTTGACATGCATGTATATTTTTGGATTCTGAATTCGGAAAAAACATTTATTTTTTATTTTTCTAACATTTTTTTTTTATGGCCAATTTTTGATTTTTGTGTAAGGGACGGAGAGGAGACGAGTGGGAAAGCGAAAAAGAGTAGACGCGGGCTTGAACAACAGACCTCGAGATTAACAATCGAGTGCTCTAACTACTGAGCTAACATCTACGATGCATTCGGACGTTATGCATCGTAGTACGGCTCGGCGGACTCTCATCGCTGACTCGTCTTCGCTGCTCGCATTGCAGACGTGTGCGTCTGGTGACTTTTGAAAAACACTATTTTGCGTTTTTATCAATCATCCCATCGTTAGAATCAATGAGCTAATATGCATTTGAAAGAGAATAAAATTAAACGGTCACGTGTTAAACTATATCTCATTAAAATTACGAGTGATTTAACTACTTATTTTTTCAGTAAAAAATCGAAAACTGGAAAAAATGAGTTTTGTTTGTGCCTCGAATGCGGAAGTAAAAAGGCTTTATTGAACTTGAGATTTTGTTAAAAAGTAGATATTTTATGTGTCTTGGCTAAGTTCATTGCGCAGCTTTCAAACCCCTATGGTTCTTAAGATATCATGGTTTCAATTTTTTTTGAAAATTTTTTGATTCCTCATGTCTCTAGAACAATGCAGTCAAATTCTTCAAAATTTTATTTGGTGATTAGATATAAAAAAAGCTATTCGCTGCTAAAATTGTAAACGATTTCGATAAGAGCTAAAATGTAAAAACTGATTTTTCTTAAAACTTTTTCTTCCTCTTATAGGGGTGTCGTTGCACGTCGTTAAAGTCCCACCCTATTAATTTATGTCAAAATGATATAAATAAATAAATAAATATATATATATATATATATATATATATATACGCATCAGTGTGATGACGCAGCATATTAATCACAAATATTGACATATTGTAAAATATTAATAATACAATTGAAATATAGATAAAACTTTTCTTTTATAGTTGCTCTGTACTCAATTCCAACTTATTCAGATCCACAATATTTTGTATTATTTTTTACTTGCTCCTTCAGAAAAATAATCGAGATTGGAAATATTTAAAAAAGCATTAACATTGTATATTTAAATAATATTTTATCTATCGGAACTATAATTATCGATAAGAGGCGCGACACAAATGTACTTGACGTAAGAACCTATAGGGGGCGGATTGCGACTCGGATGATTTTCTAGTAGTGGTCAAATTAAGAGCCAAATTAGTAGCCGGGTAAAATAGTAAACAGGCGAACAAAGTAGAAACCTTCGACATTGAAAAGCTACGAAACGGGGTAGAGCGAATTCAGTATCAAGTAGAAATAAGTAACCGATTTCAGGTTCTCGAGGACACAGATACACCGACGGAGGTAGATGATGACCCAAACAGTCTATGGGGGGCTATCGAAAGAACGGTAAAAGAGGCCGCGAACAAAGTGCTAGGTAAAAAGAAAAAGCCAAAGAGCAAACCATGATTTGACGAAGAATGCGAACTCTGGTTTGAAAGGCGCAAAAAGGCTAAAGTAGACAGCGTTCGCAATGGAAACGATAGGGCCGTAGAAGAATACCACGAAATAAGAAAGCAAGTGGGTGTGATTTACAGAAACAAAAAGCGCGAGTACCAAAAGAACGAGATTAGAAAAATAGAAACTAACAGTAAGGAAAATAACCCGCGCGAGATGTACAAAGGAATCAACGCTATACGGAAGGATTTCCAGAGTAGATCGCAATTAATGAAAGATGAGGGCGGGAATCTCGTTACAAGCGAAAATGAACTGCTAAAGCTGTGGAAAGGATATTTTGATAAGTTACTAAACGTACATGAAAACTGCGAGGAAACGGGAGATGAAATCCACACTGCTGAACACCATATGGAAGAACCGACCTACAAAGAAGTAGAAGCCGCGATCAAAAAACTAAAAAACAATAAGGCCGCGGGAAATGATTCTATACCAGCTGAACTACTTAAATATGGGGGCTCCGCGCATACATTCAGAATTTTTTAACTAGTATGTGCTATTTGGAAAAATGAAACGATACCGAAAACTGGAAAGAATCCATCATCATACCGATTTTCAAAAAGGGAGATAAGACAGATTGCAATAACTACCGGGGAATCTCACTTTTAGCTACCTGCTACAAAGTTCTATCAAACGTAAACAGGCCAGACTCACGCCCTTCGCGGAAGATATAATAGGAGAGTATCAGTGTGGATTCCGGCGTAACGGGTCGACGAGCGATCAAATGTTTACTATAAGACAGTTGTTAGAGAAAAAATGGGAACATTGCGAGACAATACACCAACTATTTATAGACTTTAAAAAAACGTACGACTCTATCAAACGAAGCAAAATGTATCAAATTCTTGTGCTCCTCGGAGTACCAAAAAAACTGGTGAAATTAATTCAAATATGCCTGAACGGAAGCACGGGAAAGGTCCGAGTAGGCGGTAACGTATCCGAATCATTCATTATACGCGACAGTTTGAAACAAGGTGACGGTCTTTCTACGGTACTCTTTAACTTAACGCTAGAGTATGTTGTTAGAAAAATGCAGACTAGCGGGCTAGGTGCAACCCTTAACGGAAAAACACAAATTCTGGGATATGCGGATGACTTGGACATACTGGGGGATAACGGTGCAGCGGTAGCGAGAAATGCGGAAATTCTCATAAATGTGGCTAAGGACACGGGGCTAGAGGTGAGCGAATCGAAAACGAAATATATGATCATGGACAAACTGGGAATTTACGAAGGTGAGGGTGATCTTAGAGTCGGAAATTATACTTTCGAAAAGGATTTTATATATTTTCCTATGTTTGTAGAAAAACTCCAAGTTACTGAGGGGAGGTCGAAATTTACACTCAGATGGCACCAGCGCCTGGACTACTTATGCGATCTAACTCATCAACTATATTTTATTAAGTCATGCTATCTAAGTAAACAAATTAAAATACATTGTTTATATTAACAATACAATAGTGCAAAATATATTGTCTAACAAAATTAAACTTAAAATATACCTATTGAAACATTTTTTGTGGCTTCAAGTACATAAATAAACATTTTTTAGCTTTTGGCATTTTTTAAAAGATTACGTATCAATAGATTTTGATTTATAGTTCAGAAGCTATTCAAAAAATCAAATTGTACATACAAATCTTGAAAACTAAATTTAAGCACATTAACTGTAAAGGAGCTGTGTATAGCGCCTATTACAGTAATTAGTATTTCTAGGCCGTTGACTAATGTTATCGCTTAAATAAGCAATTGGCAAGCCATTTCTTCCAGGGTATATGCGAAGTTAACTTAAATTAGTAAATACTTTTAGGAACATCTGAGATCATGTCCAACTAAGGAGTTTGCAAATCCTGATAAAATAGTTGAGACAACGCCAGAAACATCTGCTGTTATAATTCCAGTTCAGCCTGAATTTGTGGCTGTGGATGAAGCGGTGGAAGCCTGGGTCGTAAGTTGTTCTTTATTAATTATAAAACATTCATTTTTATTTTCTATGAATTTTTCCTGAAAATTTTCAACGTAACTTTCGATCAACAGGTCGATGAAGGTCCCAGTCCACTGGAAGGTGTCCGAGAAAGACGGAACGCTGAGCGGCTATTCAGACAGGCTCGGAGGTCAAACAAGAGAAATTGACTTATGCATAATTATGTCTCTTACTTTATTGGAATAAATGTTTATTTTACCTGCAATTTATACAATATATATTTCAAATTTATATCTGTTGGATTTTTTCTAAAATCTGACATAGTTTTTAATTTAGAAATATGCGTAGTTCTAGGATAGTTTTATTTTACTATAACTGGGAAAATCCAAGCGCAGACGCTGCACAAAGTTCATCGCCAAAATCGGCAGCGCATCTGCTCTTTTATGACAATAAGTTTCTCGGAGACGCGGTCTGTTTGCTGCTCACGAAAAATACGTGCGACAAATACGGCAATTAGGGATTAAGAAGGAGCGCGCACTTCGCTGAGTACGCGCTCTTTGATACCCAAGTGAGCGGCGGGGGCTATTAAGAAGGGTCCGTCCGCTCACCCTTCGATCGCGTCGTCGCGTACCTGGATATCGGCAGCGTCCCTCCTGCGATCAGCCGTAGGACCGCGTCACCGAGGTATTGTAATACCCTCAGCGGAGGATAGCAGTTAGTTCTGCCTGAATCGAATAAGCGAGCAGTTGTCCAGTCGAATGCTTCACTGCCAACGCTGTGATACTTGTATTCATTTCTTGTTCCTTTAATTTGTTGTACTAATAAATATACTTGGCGAAAGAAGCTATACCCTGCTTGATTATTTATTTTCAACAATCTATTCCTATTACCACTGCCCTACTCATCCTTGATATGTACACATTAGTATGAAATACGCGTGTGTGATACACTAGAATTGTCGTTTGTACCATACCAGAAAACGCTAAATACGTCACTGAAAAGCGTGCGGTATAAGCGAATTGAAGTCACGCAGTGCTACAAATACTATTGTTTAAATAAAACTGTATCAAAACACACTTTTTGACACTCTGTGTGCAAAATTCGATTTCTCATAGCTGCTTAGCGCGTACGAAATGCCCGATTTTCACACTAGTGCGCGAAATTCTAAATTTCATGCACAGCTTATGTGAATCTTTGAATTTCGCGCACAGCGTGTGCGAAAGTCTGAATTTCGCGCACTCGTATCGTAATATACTATTTTAAATGTTTTTATACAATATTTAAAAATTACTATTACAATGCTTCCTTAGGAAGGAAGAAAAATTGTCTTTAACAAAACTTAATGAATTGCTAATGCTTTCGTCTTGTCTTTGTAATCATTAAAATAAACCAATCAATTTTTCCAAATACTTGAATCCAAATTCACTACAAACTTTAACATTACTAGCGGTACTAGTGAGCTCCGTTTTTTTATCGTATCATATATTTTCTCAGTATACACGATTTAAGGTTAGGAATTCATACATTTGCAGAAATCGCGCACGAAAACGAACATCCAATCGGAACGCCTCTTTACTGTCCTTCAAGATGGTGCGATCAATTCTCTTAGATAGGACTGCCTAATATTTCTCAACTCGAAGTCAAAAGAAACAGAACAAAAATTTCAGCAAAAAAAAAACCCTATTCACTTAGTCCGAGCCGTGCATAACGTATGATTTGCAAGCTTCGCGGTCCCGTTCTTCACCGACTGCAAGAGTTCAAGATCACAAGGTCTGCCGCGTGACAAACTTATTCGGTCGCTTTAGCAAATCGAATTGTTTTTATTTCTCCCCGTCTTGCTTCTGTATACCTTAGCCGTTCTCCCGCTGCTCATTAACGCGTACCGCCAAAAAGCCTCGAGGTTAGTGTATCGCCTGGCGCAGTTACAAAGCTGTGCTTTCTATGTACTCTCTCGCTTACTTCTTTTTATTTTTATTCGCGCGATACTCTTGCCCCTCAGTCAAATTAGTCTGCTTAGGCAGATAGAGAGAGGGGGGGGGGGCGAAAATAAACTTTATTAGGTTATTTCGCGCGCGAGTGGCATAATTTAATATTTGGGTACTTGAAATGGTAATGCAAGAAGGAAGATTCACTTTTTCCGCTCCCGGCAATGCCGAAAAGTTTGATCCCTAAATCCGCCCCAGCACGGATAAAGTGTTTTTATCGGCTTATCATAAGTTTGCTAAGGGTTGATGAAAGTTATTGTTTCGCGGGATAACTGTCTGCGCTTTCGTTCGTGTTTTGTAATTTTTTTAAAAAGCAGCTGCGATTAAGGCCAATTCCTCTTTTCGCGGATAAGACGTTTTGATTTTATTCAGTTATCTAATTTTTGAAACAAAATATTGTACTCCCCTCTCTACTCTCCCTCTTGTTCTAAAAATAAACGCGCGTTGCTTTATCTACGCATCGCAAGTATCAATAATAGATTAATTGATTAAACCTGTCTTATCTGACTAGAAAAAAGAATATTTGGCATTTATTGACCTACTCCCAGACACTGTCTCGTCCGTTGTCACAGCTCTCTGCATGAATCATACATTTTCCGTGTCTTTTTTTGGTGATTAAAAATCTACAATATTTAAATTTACAAACGAAAATACGCCTCCTTATTTCGAGATATCGCAGTACACCTACTTATCAGGTCATCACAGTCAAAAGATTCATAAGATCAACAAATCCCTGCGAACAGATGCGCGCCGAATTTCCCTGTTAAATGTACCGCACAGTCGTCTCTCTCTCTCACGATCGATTGCTAGACAAAAGCTCGCAATTGAAAAGATTATCCTCCTGCGCATCAGCCCAACAGTATACACAAACGACGCCAGTCGCTAAATTCTACAGACGACTGTTTATACACTCGCAGTTCGGTAATGAAATTAGCAACGCGCACTTGATCCCACGTCCAGCTTCCTGCGAAAACACACGACCGAATCGAGACCCCAACAGCAACAGCAGCCACTACTCGATAGAAAAAATAAAAGTCGAGCGAAGAGTCAATTCGCCACAGGAACGCATGAATGCCCAGAGAAAGGCCCAGCACTTGTTTGCTCATGTGTGCAGCTGGCGGTGTTTTTGTACGCGGGGCGCAAGTCCCTTGGAAAAGCATAGGAGAGAGAGAGAGAGAGAGAGAGAGAGAGAGAGAGAGAGAGAGAGAG
>QLSS01000041.1:379900-414937 GCA_024372645.1 Trichomalopsis sarcophagae
ATATATATATATATATATATATATATATATATATATATATACGTCGATCCCCTTTTCAGTCGCGGCTGTCGCTGCGCGCGGCCAGTCGATCTTCGCTAGAAGGACTGCGTGTTTATTAGCCAATTTCCTTAGTTTGCATTGGTCGTGCAATTCGAATGAGGGAGGCGCCGTGACTCTGTATTTCGGAGGTTCTAGATACTCCATGAGAGAGTTATGACTTCATAGGAAAATTCGTATTTTATCTAGCATGGTAAAATAGGAGCGCGTAATAATCTGTTTTATAAACCGAATTGAATCATTTGAATATTTCGATTAAACTTGAGCATAACGTGCTAAATATTCTTCGACTTTAGTACTCTCCCAAGTAACCGCACCTCATATCCGTACACATCGGCATAGAACACGCGTTCAGTTTTGCTGGCGGGAAACAACAGATCTTTTGTGTGTACAGGCCCTTTGTACGGTTCTCATCTCGGTTTTGCAGCCGCTTACTAAATGACGCTAAATACCTCGCGTCTTTCACCTTGCTCTTGAGCTCTTAGGTTTCGGGATGAGAACTCGGATAACGGCTCTGGTAAATAGACGATCCATTTTGCGAATAGGCTGTGCGAAAGCGTATGGCTATAGGAACAATGCGTGTAACGCTCTACGCGCATCAATAGGGACTTGGAATAATTTGATGTTAAATATACTCGATTCAATTTACTGGATTAAGATTTTTTAATATATCAAATTTTAAAAGTTCGCATGTACAAAAAAATTAAATAATTCTAACTTCACTTTCTTCATTCGAATTCGCCCTTAACTCCAACGTGTCCATTAGCGTTACCACCCACTGGCTGATGTACACCGCCTGTCACGCTGACGTAACCATTTTTGCTGCTCCAAACCTTAGCCTTTCCGTTTACGGTAAACGAAGTCTGTCCACCTTCATTTTTTAACTTCAAAAGTAATCTTTCCGTTTCTAGATCTCAGTGTTCGCTAAAATAATTAATCGAAATATGTAGATTGAAGCGCAGATCTATACACTTCTGTATGAAATACTGATAGTGTATGTTACTCACGCGAACGATCTCGTTTACTGGGACACCATCGACGTAGATAATCTGCTCTTCAGAATGGTCAGCTACACTCTGCTGTTCTACAGGATGATCGATACTTGCTGCCGATGAAAGTCCCACCAAAGCGAGGATCAAAAGCAGAGCGAATGCCTTTATGGTTATTCGAAAGGAGATTCTAAAAAGTGAGAAACATGGTGAACAAGTATGCATGGATGAAGTTATTATGCTTTGAATGTGATAGTTTCTTGCATACCTGACGAAAAAGTGATAAGAAGGTGATCAGTTGGATGATACCAAGAGACTGAGGCTCAGCTTTATCGAATTTATACTTTTCGCGCGTCATATTATCAATAGCGTCGAGAATTTTCGCAAAGCTGATAGTTGAAACTAAGAAAACACTTATTCATAAATTGTCATGCAGATGTCAAATATAACTCATATTTTCCACATTTGAATGGAAAATTCATGTGTGTTAAAAAAAATTATGCATAAAATTGATCAGAAACTTTATAATATTATAGTAAAATTGTGAAAAATTATGAATTGTAGTGACAAAAATATTTATATTGCACTTGAATATTTGATGGATGTATTCAGCTGTTGTCTTAAAGAAGTTCAAAATAATGAATGAGATAACAGATTATGTTGCGTTGCAGGAGGTCCAAAGAAATCGGTAGTATGACAACATTACGTCAATGACATAAAGGTGCATCATAGTTGTCGATTGTAAAACTAATTATAGCTTAAACCGAGCAACATATGGTTGTATGAGTACATAGTAGTGAATAAAGTCGACTCATAACAAAAAATTAATAAGTGTTTCTTATTGGAGTGAACGGCTAATCGTGATGTTGACACTGAGATAGTGATTGGAATAGCTGATCATGCAAGCATTATTTTTATAATCATGTGTGTCTTATAGGTTAATGCAACACTTGACTTGGACAAGCAGCGAAATTCTAATGTCAGCTCAATAGAAAGAATCAATAGATTAAAAGTATTTTTAATGTCATGTCATCCGATTAACAATTTTTAACATTTAAATATATTTTTAATTTTTTATAATCGTTCATTCCGTACACTTTTTAAAGCTGCAACGATTGTAATGTTAACTAAAGGTATTGTTAAAAAGCATGCTCGAAAATAACTGCACTTGATAAATCATAATTTTTTTAGATGATGATTGATTTAATGAGACGTTCTAAATTTCTAAATGAATTAAAGAACACAAATTTGTATTGAAAATATATTTATATTCGTTTCTTAAAAGTAATTTTGCAGGAATTAAAAATTTAAAATGTCTTAATTTATTTTCCCCAGTGGAAGGATCCGCCAATGCCGACCTGTCCTTGGGGCTTGCCACCGGGCTGCTTGTTTGCACCGCCGCTGATGTGAATACTGCCATGCTCGTTACCCCAGACCTTTTGCTTACCTTCCACGTTCCAGGAAGTTTTTCCACCTTCCTTCTTGGCGTTGATTTCGACTTGGCCGTTCTTCTGAGGTGAGCGACGAGATCTCTGCCAAATTACCAACAGTTATTATAATTGTTAAATACTTATACAGGAAATCACTATGAATCCACAATTGATTTGTGTGAAGATCACTTACGCCACTCCAAGTTCCTTGACCGGGGAAAGAGGGCACTTTGGGTGCGTTCGGGTGGGGTTTCTGGACTGGTGGTCTATATGGTGAAGCATCTACGGCTACCATAAGGGCTACAATGAGCAGTAAGAAACTTGCTAGGAACTTCATGGTGTTGATGTTTTTAGTGCTGTTGAAAGGTATATAAAATTTAATAAAATAGTAGCAACATCATTAGTTATTTATTGTTACGAATTTCGCAAATTACTAAGATGTGTGTCTCTTATTAACTGCGATTACTCTTAATATTTCAAAGCACTACTTACATTACACTCAACGATGATGCAGAGGACTTTGATAATATTCTTAAAGATCTGAAAGTATTTATAGTCTTGATTTCTATCGTATCATTCAATGCGATTTTCAAGAGTAGGGATGCTCGTAATCTCCAGTCATAATATAGATAATAACATAAAACAATCATACAGAATTAATGCGATTCACAAAGCTTTGTCATCCGGTTATGAGCTCGATTTGAATAAATTTTGATAATCAAAGTAAATTAGCATTCTGACGCGGAAACTACTGCTGGGATTTACGCTTGTTCGACAGAAATGAAAATCAAGCAAACAAAATTAAAGCTGTTAAATTGGGATTCACGGCCGTCTGCCTGTATGGAGAATCGCGTTTAACAGTCTTCAACGCGATCGTTTCTGACAAACAGAGTAGGTGATTCACCGAGGAAGCAGCAGCTTTATATGTAGCTATTGCCAACATACGTAAGGTAGATATGTGTGTTGATTCATACATGTGTACTACATTCGATAACCGGGGATATACCGCAGCCGTTACTATCTTGTGAAACGATGATATGTTGCATAGTTTACTGTTTGATGAGTAAACCGAAACAGGAAAAAATGTTCTCTATATAAGATGAATCGTAACTGTTTCTGTCATCATTCGATTCTCAACCATCAACTTGAACCGTTTCTAAAAGTGAGTAACAGTAATTTTGAGGTTAATTTCAAAATAAACTATACATTATATATCATATTTTCTAATATATTTTTAAATATATTATAAAAAATGTGATAAGAAAATTAATAAATATAATTTTTGACCAGTGCTTACGTGCTTCTTAATTTTTATTACATTTTTTAATTTTTATTTTTCAAATAATCTATCGTGCCATAATCGATATATCGAGAACTAATAAAAAATCATTTATTTATAGCTGAAAACTCAAAAGCCACAATGAAGTTCTTCCTCAGTTTCTTGCTGCTCGCTGTAGCCCTCATGGTGGCCGTAGACGCTTCACCATACAGACCACCAGTCCAGAGGCCCAACCCCAACGCACCCAAAGTGCCCTCTTTCCCTGGTCAAGGAACTTGGAGTGGCGTAAGTGATCTTCACACAAATCAACTGTGGATTCATAGCGATTTCCTGTATAATTATTTAACAATGATAACTGTCGGTAATTTTGCAGAGACCTCGTCGCTCACCTCAGAAGAACGGCCAAGTCGAAATCAACGCCAAGAAGGAAGGTGGAAAGACTTCCTGGAATGTGGAAGGCAAGCATAAGGTCTGGGGTAACGAGCACGGCAGCATTCACGTCAGCGGTGGTGCCAACAAGCAGCCCGGCGGTAAGCCCCAAGGACAGGTCGGCATTGGCGGATCCTTCCACTGGGGAAAATAAATTGACACCAATTTAGTCAACAAAATATTGCAAGTTCCTATAAGAACTATTAACTGAACATGTTCCTTGTATATTTTAAGCCTTATTCATAAGAACTTAGAAGTTGTAAGCATGCTTGCCAACAGTACTTAATTCAAAAATATATCTCATATCGCTGCATAAAAAATTGGTATAATCATTTATAAATTAATAACCAAGCAATCGTACAAATTGCCGACAATTCCTTGATAAATACCCCACAGCTGGAGCAGCGTAAATCAAAACATTATGAAAAAAGTCATTCATCACCGGTCAGCCAGAAACAATATATTTATATGAAACAAGTTATCATTCATTTTTGACGCCCGATGATTAATCGCTAATCCAGCAGTCCAACAAACACATCACCCTTCCAACTCATGCGTCGACACGTTGCATTGCAGCAGCATCAGCAGCAGCAGTAAAAGGGTAAGTAATTGACGAACTGCGAGCATCCATATACACACGGGACAATATAACGCCGGGCAGCGTATATAACGCACGTGCGCGCGTGTGTACGCAAAATATCGGAACAAAGACGGACGAGCAATTAAAAAACGTCGAGCGAGAGGAAAATGCGAGAATCAGAGGGGAAAAAGAGAGGAATTACGCCTCATCCCCTAGCGCGTCTCGTAACCACCCCTTACCGATCTTCGCTGCGAGAGCTGCATGATCACGGGAAAATACACACAAACGCTCTGCGCTACATAGCAGCTGGCCTTTCCGCCGGCGCAACGCTTGCAACTACGCTCAGAGTATAATGGCTACACAGTGGCTGCAGTGTGCACCGCAGAGCCGGGAATTTAATCACTTCGCGCACCGTGCACCGCCGAGAGGGGAATCGCGGTACGCGCTATCACCCTTTTTCGACGTGGGTGGGGCAGACGACGAGATGGAGGAACAGCGTATATGCTTGCACTTTGAAGGAAATGATGCGTGTGATGCGATATGCCATTATACCGAGTGATTGAGTGGGAGAAATATTGAATCTAGAATATTCACGTGCTACTGCTGTAGCGTGTTTTACTACTTGAACAATGTATAGAAAAAAATCTAGACGCATACCCCGCGTACAAGCACTTCGAAAAAAATCGATGTACGCCGCGTGCGCGTACACCCACCGTGACCATGAATAATTTTGACGAATGATATCCCATTCAGCATATCGTTGGGGTGTACACGCACGTATGAAGTTCTTACCTAAATAAATAAAAGGACGTGTAATTGAAATTTTACATAACGCCCGGGGATCGGGGCGTAGAGAGAGATAGAAGACAAGTGACGCGAGTTAGGATTGATGAGCCGGCAAATGGGAATCGAGGGTAATTTAGGCTCCATTCATTGAATTTACGACTGTGCGTGCTATGAGCAGAGCCCCCATACGGCGTTACTAAAGGCGAACTTGATAGCCTTTTTTTCCAGGACCTTTCTATTGTCACGCGTATCAATGCGTTGCAACGAGTGCTTCCATAATGCATCGCTCGCCGATGTTGTACGAGCGACACACTTGTTCTCCTTCGAATTTCAAGCTTCAGTTTTAATTAAAACTGTAACGCAAACTTCGCAAACTTCAATAAGCCTCGTTATTTAAAAAACCGCTGCCAATTCATTGGCATGTAGCTTCCTTCAATTAAATTTATAGTTCCAATAGATAAAATATTATTTAAATATACAATGTTAATGCTTTATTAAATATTTTCAATCTCGAAAATTTGGTTGAAGGAGCAATTAAAAAATAATACAAAATATTGTGGATCTGAATAAGTTGGAATTGAGTACAGAGCAACTACAAAAGAAAAGTTTTATTTATATTTCAATTATATTATTAATATTTCACAATATGTTTGTGATTAATATGTTGCGTCATCATACTGATGTATATATATATATATATATATATATATATATATATATATATATATATGTATCATTTTGACATAAATTAATAGGGAGGGACTTTAACGACGTGCAACAACACCCCTATAAAAGGAAGATAAAGTTTTAAGAAAAATCAGTTTTTACGTTTTAGATCTTTATTTGAGAACCGCTTGACGAAATCGTTTAAAATTTTAGCAGAAAATAGCTTTTTTATGGTTAATCACCAAATAAAATTTTGAAGCATTTGACTGCATTGTTTTAGAGATATGAGGAATCAAAAAATTTTCAAAAAACAAAATTGAAACATTGATATCTTAAGAACCATAGGGATTTGAAACTTAGCCAAGACACATAAAATATATACTTTTTTCCAAAAGCTCAACTGCAATAAACCTTTTTACTCAAGTGCAATAAGCCTTTTTACTTCCGTAATCGGGGCACAAAAAAAACTCATTTTTCCAGTTTTCCATTTTTTACTGAAAAAATAAGTAGTCAAATCACTTGGAATTTTATTGGGATATAGTTTGACCCGTGACCCATCGACATAATTTTTTTCGTGAGGTTATCATGTTTAGTTTCAGAGATATGAATTTTTAAAAAAAAATTACCTGTTTCATTTTATCTGCCGAACAAAGTGTTCGATCCCGGGGACTAAACGGGGAAAAGTAGGTGATTTTATTCTCTTTCAAATAAATATTAGCTGAATTGTTTGTAACGATGGGATGATTGAAAAAGACGCAAAATAGTGTTTTTCAAAAATCAAAAATTTCCCCCAAAAAATAGTTAAAAAAATAAAAAATAAATGTTTTTCCCGAATTCAGAATCCAAAAATATATATGCATGTCAAATTATTGATATTGACCGAGTAGTTCCAGAAATGTTACGGTGTACACACACACACACACACACATCCATACGGACATTTTCTAAAAACACGTGATTTGAACTTCTAACATACCAAAACGTATTTTCTAGAAGTTTTGACGAAAGTCAAAATTTTACTATTACAAAGCTTCCTGTAGGATGCAGCAAAATCAAGCTTACGAAGTTTTCATTGAATCAACGTTGGGAAAAAAATCCAAGCTCGCGCTGATCTTTCCCGCGGAAAAAGACACGAAAATAAAGCAACATATAGAGCTGAAGAGTCATCGTTAAAACATGCCTCCAACATGTCACCGGGTTAACAATTAATTTGTCAACGCTAAAGTCGCCCGCTCCTAGAACGAAAACATCAAGGATAGCTCTCAATTTAAGTTTCCAGCCCAATTACGCGTTGCTCAATTAACAAGTTTTTGAATTACCGCGCGAGCTCGCGCTCGCTTCTCCCGCCGTGCGTACACGCCCACATCTCTGTATTAAAGAACGTGCGGCGTCGCGACGTCGAAGTTTCTTTCAACCACATCGTCTCTCGCCTAGAGCTACATCCGTCTTTCTCATAGCCGCAAGAAAAATCTCAGGACACTAGGGTAGCGAGGGATAGGTCGTTTCCAGAGAAAATAACCGCGAGCGCGAAATATAATTCGCAGTCGCGAGTCTATTTTCAAAGCTGTATCTATGTGTGGTCGTCGACAATTTGCGAATTTATTGCTGCTGTGGAGATGTGTAAATTGGTGATTTTAGGCATTTTTTCCGAGTGTTGCAAGTCTGATATTATTCTTTTATAATGAAGTTGGTAATCAATATCTTTTAATTAACCTCTGTTGATAAATTCAAATCAAAATATTTAACAAAAATCAAATATCGGCGCCAATCAGCCAGATATCCAGCAATGAACAGTCATATTGCTTCTCTAAGACTTTTTTACAACACTTGTCCATTATTTTATTTCAGAAAAGAAAAATGTTCTATTTGCAGAGAATAAAAACTGGCTACTACGTAGCGCTGCATCCGCTGCTTTAGACTCGCGCAATTTCAAGACCTGCAGCACTCAATCGGCAGCGGTTTCGCTCTATCAAGCAAACAATGTCGACCTTAACGAGATTATCGCGGCGCATGCATAGCCCCGCTCTTCTCTTTCTCCCTCTCCCTCTCGCCCTCTCACTCCTCATGCTTATAGTACCTATACTCCTGCCACTTCCCATATCGATCTGGAAATTAAGTCAACGTCCATCAGCCGCGAAATTCGTATGTATACGTATATATATATATATATATATATATATATATATATATATATATATATACGGTCACTCGATCCGTGGAATTCAGAATGAGCGTCGCGTCGTTGATGAAATTATTTCCTAACGTTCTTTTCAACTCCCGACGCTTCAAGATAATTATCGCCGCAATAAGTGGAAAAGCCAGGACGCACGCGAGACTTCGTGAGACATCAGAAAAAGAGGCTTCAGAGATGTTGTCACTTTTTTTTCGACCAAGAATTCATTTGAATATATAACAAAAAAAATTCGTGTGAAAAATCGCGTCGGAATATAAGGATTCCAAAATCTCGGAATCTAAATCCTCCAGGAAACAAAAAAGGCGTTTGCTCCTGAATGACCGATAGCCCTCATAAATATTAATCACAGCCGCGACAAGGAGGAAGAAAAAAAGCTCCGCATCACGCGACTGACGACCACTGGTATTTCTTATCACGAGCTCGACGTATACGCTACAATGTATAATACAAAGCCCGCGATCCGTAAATTATGTACCGCGAAGCTCATATACCGCTGGGGGATGCGAGACTATACACAGATTTGAGAGAGTAAGGCGTCGCGGCGCGTTGTTATCTCACGCAGGCATAGTTGCGTGCGAGAGAGAGAGAGAGAGAGAGAGAGAGAGAGAGAGAGAGGGCTCGCCTCGCTCCTGCCAATCTAATCGCTTGTTGTTTTGCCGCTGGCTTTATTCGCACGGCGTCAGTCTTTGCCGTGTCCCGCGGAGAGAGTTTTGATTCCGAAGCGTGCGATGCGATGAATAATTATGAGCAGCGAGTTCTTTTCGACGGCGTCGGATATACTTTATTCGCTTGGGGATATCTGGAGCTTGAGTGTGAGATGTAAATTAGATTGTGATTTGGATTTCCTTATTTTTTTTTAGTTACGAAGGTGCTACTTTGTGCTGACGGATGTCGTGTATTGTAGCTTAATGGGTTCGTAATAGGTGATTTAGATTCGGAATCGAGGGTTATTTTTATGAGCTTATTAATAGATCGTGTATAAAAGAAAAAATTGTATTTTACATTTATGCTTCGTAGAACTTTTGTAACGTAATATAAGTTTGAGTTGCGATGTCTGATGAAAAGGTGTAGCGAAAGTGATGTGCGCATCAGCGCTCAGCGGATGTAATAACAGACTTTGCAAGCGTTGCATCAATTTAATGAGTCGTGATTGGCACGTTAGTGTTTATTGACAGAGCTTAACAAAGAAAGTTTACTGTTCATTGAGGATATTGTCATCGGTGAATAAACGTGAAACAGCAGATTTACAAAGTTAATTTTTTACCTTATCGATTTTCTGACTCATGAAGTAATGGTTACTTTTTTCACTCCAAAAGTAAAACTCCATTTCGATCAATACGTTCAAGTCTAAATGTTTCAACAAAAAACAATACAAAGCTCGATCACGGCCAAAAATCAAATTTGTAAGTGTCAGGCATCAAGTTAATGAACAGCGATTGGAGCGCGCAGCTCTCCGCTCTATCCTAACTCGACGCGACAACGAAATTTAGCCGTCGACTGGCTCTGAACTGTACTATCCAGCCGTCGACGCGCGATGGGTCTCGTAATCTCGTTATGCAATTTAATAAAAAATCTTGGACTAAGGGGGGGGGGGGGGGGGATTGAAGGATTCAGTCTTTCTCTCTTCGACGCGACGACACACGATACGACGAGGCTCGTCTCGGATTGTCTGTTTAAAGCGCACTGTCACGTCTGACAGTTTATATATTCGAGAATGAAAAAGGCTGTAAGCGACAGCAGCAGCAGTGGCGGCGGCGGATCAACCCCTCAATTGCGCATGTCAACGTGAATAGTGCAGTTTCATTGACGAATGCATTGTTGTGCGCGCGGGATGTGCTGCAGCAGAGTTGTGCGAGGATCGCAGAATTTTTTTACTCTCTCTCTCTCTCTCTCTCTTTCTGTCTGGGCGCATTTTTTCTCTCTCTCTTTCTCTCACTTTCTCTCTCTCTCTCTCTCTCTCTCTCTCTGTATTCGTGGGAGCAAGCGAGGTTTTGAACCGCGCCGTGATTACCTATTTTATTTGAAATGCGCGCGAGGGATATAATTGTAGGCTTCGCGTGATCAATAACGGTCTTTTAATACTGAGCAATTATCACGGCTGTATTTTGCAGGATATTATTTTGTTATGATTTGAAGCCAACTTAAAAAGCATCCAAAGCTACATTTGTGGCGAATCTTTGACATAGGAATAGCTTATCAGGTAAATATAAGTTATTTTGAGTTTCAGAGTATTAAAAATTGAACGTTACACGGACAAAATAGCTGAAGCAACATGCATTATCGTTAAACATATAAAAAAATCAATGCACGAACAGATTCACTTCAAATAAATAAATCATATCGTTTAGTTCTGCGTGTACGTCTATCGCATTAGAAAGTAAAGGGATCAGTAGTCCATCGTTATATTTCAGTGTCAGGAGAACAAGTACAAAGCTATATCCTGCACTATAAAAATTAATGTATCCAATATATCTCACGTATTTGTACCTGATTTTGTACAACCTTGCAACATTAACGTCAACCAATGTCTGGCTGGACACCTTAGTTAACAAGATTGTGCAAGAAATCCAGCCAAAACAAGTGTTCATATTTAATCATAAAAGTGGTAAGATACTGACTTCAAAAAGTGACAAGCTCATTAGGAAAATTTCAGAAAGAATTCCCGTATTAAATGTTGATTTTGAAGATATCAACCGTACAGGCGATGAGCGATCCTTACCTATGCCAGAATTCGAAGTACATAAAGTTTTCGCATTAAGTTTGATACTGTATCACAAAAGCCAATCAAAGGCAAATGATTTTCACAATCTGATCAACACTCTGCTTTCTTACACGAATGTTGATCCAATATCTCCAAGACCAACGACGATAGAAGTTTAGATTTTCAATTTGATTTATTTCTTAAAGAAGCTTGGACTCTCAAATTCTTAGATCTCGCAGTCATCAGAGTAATATTAAACAGAAAAAGCATTGGCAAAAGCATTGCAGAAGTGTCTTATATCTCCATTACTATTCGCACAATCCGTTCTACAAGGTATTTAGTAAAAAGTACTTTAACGTGTCAACGACTATATTTCCGGATAAACTAATGGATTTAAATGGCTTAAAGATTAAGATTCATGCACTCAATAAAGGCAAAAGACTCGACTACACTCAACCGAATAGCACTATAGCTCAAGCTGTAAAGTTTAATGAATTTGCTATTGCGTCAAAAATCATGAATTTTTCGTTGAGAGCTTTAGTTGTCGGGACCCTACTATTATTCCAGTTGGGAAGTCAGATGTTAAATTATACTCATGCGGAGATCCTTGCTTATTTGGTGCCAATAGCTCTTTCAAGTAATTTCGAATTTCCTATGCCAAATCGGTGTGCTAGAGTAATAGCATTTGGCCCAGTCCTGTATACCAGTAAGCTCAATATTTCTTCGAATTTATTCTTAGATATGATTGTGATTCCATTACTATTAGTTATTATTACGTTCATGGCGCATCATTTAAGTATAATTTCGCGATCGTGGCTCATTTACGATATTCTCAAACGGAATCTCAGTCAGCAAAACTCTGCCACGAAAATTATCGGGCAAAATAATTATGTTAACTGTTATAGTCTTGTCTATTAGATATTCTATGACATTCAGTGTAGACATACAGTTACAAAACACCGAATTAAAATTTGATACTCTGGAGAAAATGAAGGAAACGAAATTTCAAATGTATGTAATGATATCTGACTACCGTCATTCATACAGCGGTGAGAATCTACAAAAAATTAAAAGCATGCGATCACGAATGAGTTTAGTAACAGAACTTACTGGATGTGTGACTAAATTATTAAATTATAGAAGAGTTTTTTGTTTCATGCAAGATTTTAGTGCACAAGCATTTATTGAGAAATATCATCATTCGGATGGATCTCCCCTATTTCAAATTTCAGATCCGCTAAAATCTCAACCGTGTCTGTTTTCATCATATGTATTTCAAAAAGCCAGTCCTTATGCTTATAAAATGCAGCGCATTTTCGAGATGATTTTTGAATCTGGCATTCTGTTTTCGCATATGAATGGCGAATCAAGGCATATGAGTCATGTTCTTATCGACAATGCCCAAGATACTCTGAATAATCCTGATTTCTTGACTCTTAGTATGGTATTTTTAATCGGGCATATTCTGGCTTGCTGCCTTTTTTTAATAGAGTGTGTTATCAGAAACATATTGTTTAGAGTACCATTAAGCAGAAAATAGCTTCGTTGTCTGGGAAGAACAGTGTTTAATGATTATTAAAATATGCGATAACACTATTTCATAAACATCAAATTATTGTACCGGCACATTTTATACTTTTTATCAAAGTTGTCTGTAATATTAAGATCTGATGTAATAAGATAAATAAATAAAACAAAGAAAGAAAACACATTTATTGTCCATTCACTGACAGAATCCATCCACGAATTACAAGCCTCTTCATAAAAATAAACCAACTAATCTCCCAAGCAGCAGTATTTTTCGCGCCACTAATAAAAGTCTCCCAAAACTCCATAAAAGTCAACGGCCGCCCTGAGAAAACTAAAAAGAACACATCCAGCGGTAGCTGTCATCATTTAGATCTTCTTCCCAAACATCCCCCGTCCATAACTCCGCATCAAAGCTAAGGGTTGTAACATAAATAACGAGTAGCTCGCTGAACTTTACGACGGTTCCTCGTTAGGACTACTTATATCGAAGAGCTCCTAGGTGGCCTGCTGCTGTACGGAGTTTTAGTGTTCTTTTCGAGAGTGACCCGCCCTTTTGGAGAAGGTACGCTCATGAATATTCGGATCGAAGAGATGTCGCTGCTGGCTGAGAAGGTATATGTACATCAGGACGACGCGAAGTGGCTAATTGGCTCGAGTATAGATGTAGAGATCTCGATCGTCTTGGGCGACCGCGAGTTTTCCGTTTTGAGGTGTAGGTACAGATAACTTTATCGATAAGCTGATTTCTGGCAGTATTCGTAGTGCAGGTAGCGCTTGTTAACAGGTATAGCTACAAGACAGGTGGCACTCGATAAACTACGTGTTTGTTCATTTACTTATATTTTAGTTTTCATTCGAAAATCAAATAAGCATATTTTGTAAAAAATTAAAAAAAAACGCATCACTTTCAGACAACTTAGCAGCAGCCAGCCTGTCAGTCATTCCGTTAGTGGCCTTATCAATTCCCTCTCTCTCTCTCTCTCTCTCTCTCTCTCTCTCTCTCTCTCACTCCACCACGATCGCTGTACCAACATACCGCACAGAGCCACTCATCACGCGATCTTCGAACCCAGTGCGCGTCTGTCTGCGGACTCGCGATAAATGCCGACTTTATAAACTTTTGATCTCCGCCGGACGCGCATAAATGAATGCTCAATGTGAAAGCCGACCGCCGCCGCAGGACAGCCGTATGCCGCACCGTCGAGATATATGTCACGCAGGGACTCGCGATGTGTTACGCGACCGGCACCGCGAGGACTTGTCCGCCTATCAGTATGTGCGGAGGCGGATAGAGTGAATTGTTTTTTTTCCATCGTTCGTTTTGGGAAATTTTGTCGGACAGCCGTGGGGGTGATCGAATGATCGTTGCTATCACTTTGATATCTCTTATCGATGTATATGCAGGCTTTATGTAACACTTCGCAGATTTATGTGACTTTTTTAGAATTAATATTGTACTCAAAAATTTCAATAATCCGAAATGCAAACGTACGCGGCGGACAGAGAAAAGAGTCCAAAGATAAAAAGCAAAAACGTGAGAGACAAGCTCGTACGGTAAAAAGAGAGAAAGCAATGCACGCGGGAACATAAATCGAACTTTTGTATTTCCGTCGTCGACGCTATCCATTGTGTACAGGGGAAAAATGGAGCAATGTGTTATTTTTCTGCATCTACATACTCTCGCATACGTGTACATACACGACAAGCTACACTCGCTGAATTTTTCGATATGATCGGAGCGACAATCGACGCTTTGCTACTCAACGCCACTCGATCCCTTCGCTTTTTCTATCTCATTCTCTCTCGTACTCTTTTATCTCCTACTTTTCTTATCTATCTTAATGTAAAAAAGCACGCAGCTTCTTTTATTCGTGGCCAGCGCTGCAAATACTGTCAGGGTGTATATACTTTGAATTTTCATTACCAGGATTATTTGGTGTATAAAGAAAAAATAAGTTGAAATAAAATAATATAGCTAATCATACCAACTCGCAGTCAAAACTAGTTATACCATCCTGTGTTCCCGACTCTTCGACAACGAGACGTATAAAACAGCTCTCAACCGCAAGATGTACATTTTAACCCCTCCTCCTCTCCGCGCATCCTCGAGGCGATAATTCATACCCATGCGTCGAGCTTAATTAAATTCGAGATTCCTAGGAACAACACAAATCCTCCGTCTTCCTATATAACGCTTAACTCCACGAGTTTAGCAACTGAAATTTTTGATACGCCTTGATATTATCCACCATAAGCTATGGATCCCTCCATTCTCGTCGAGATTCCCGATTGAAAATCATTCCTTCCGATCAAAGCATGTCTCGTCCGCGCATTGTGTTATAAATACAATAGCCTCAGCGAGCGGCTTGTTCTTCTTCGTATACGATGTACAGTACACAGAGCGAATAACGCGAGAAGTGTAGGCGCAACGCATAATTGTTTCAAGCAGGCATTATATTGCCAATCAAGTGGCTTGCGGCAGCTTCTATTACGCTCCCAGGGGTTATTGCCTCTCGGCGTAGTCAGGGGCATTGTTGTTCGTTAGACGCATCCAGCCTCATTACAATGAGATATCCCGCGTCTCTCGTTTTTGCGCCCGCGTGCAACGTCTCGCGCATCAGCCGATATCTGACGTCTTCATTCAGCGATGCTTCTTGGGGTTTTAGCGTGGAAGCTCTATAGGAGAGCGTCTGCGGTGTAGACTTACGCACTGATGCGTACGTAATTAGATTAACCGTAAGATTATCCCTTGATATTGAAAACTACTACTACTACTATACACACCGTTGATGGAATATTATCGTAACATATTTTATTATTATTTTCATCGTCATATCAGGGTCGGATTCGATTTTATTAACGTTCGCGCGCTCTTCCGCATAGAGAACTCATTATCCTGCTGATAAGGAAATAATACCTTTTATCAACACGAGTGACAGCCCCAAGAGATATTTTTATTAATGACTCGTCGATCGGAGATTTATGCGAGTATACACGCAGTAGGTTTCGCGCGCGCTAAGCCGAGACTACTGCTTCTTTCATTAATAGACCGATATAAATAATATTTTTTCGATCTCCTCTCGAGTATCGCAGCGGGAATATTTCTTCCCATTGTCGAGCGCTCGTTCGCTCTTAATTTTTCACCCCAAGACAGATCCTGGGAAATGGCATAAGGCACGCACTGGAGCTTTCGAGAAAGCTATCTCCCGGCTGCGAAATGCTGACGAGGGTTGCTTGCCTCGTTTTTGTTCCGTGAATGAGATGTGTATGGCTTTCGCTTCTTTGTTCGAGTTTTGATTGTTTTTTGATAAATTCAGTTCGTTCTATGTGATTAGTAGTTTGGGAAGTATAACGCTTTGAATTTTAATTCCGATATTTCTACTCGATCGATCCTCGCAAGTGCTGTCTCTCAGTTTTACGTTATCAAATATGAGCCTGGACCGATAACCTTGTCCAGTACATCTATAAATATTTGAACAATTAAACTCGCTCGATACCGTCAGCCAGTTCGAAATTATTAAAACGATATAAAAAGCTTGCTCTTTGCGGTAGAAGACGTCTCTTCTTAATCTTCCAAAATTATGACTCTTCTCTTCAATATCTCAAGCACATCCACGTGCACTCTCGCAGCATCCCACGAGAATCGACGAGAAAAAAAATATACTCAAACCCTCCGCCACATGCTTTATTATCCTTGTAAAACACGCGGTTCCATCATCCTTCACAAGCTAGCAGAATAAGCGCCAGCCTGAGAGTCGGCAAGATTAAGAGCGAGTCAAGGCGCTAATGCTCTCGTCGTCGACGGGGGCGAGTGTTACATTACACTTTGTAAGAGGTGTCTCTCCCGCGAACAAACCCTCCGCTGTCCCTCGGGAACGCCTACACACTTCTGTTTTTATTTCTGCGCTTTAAAATTCCATCGTAAGACGATACTCCGCAAATTGAATGTTTTCCGCCCGGCACTTTATACATGTATACGTATAGCGAGCGCTCGACCCCCCTCATTTTTTCTCTCCCCCGCAGATACCGAACAATCGGCATTACTTTTTCTCTTGGAGCGAGGAATTCGAGATCGCTTTTCCGTATTGGGAGATTTTCCTTCCCGATATTGAATGCAGCGCGTTTGAGGTAAAATCAACTTTTGGATGTACCGTCATTATCGTTGTGTGTGTATAGGTATTGTGGAAGGAAAGGGCGGGAAATTCAAAGGCGAATTTTATTCGAGCGTGGCAGTTTTCGCAGTCGAAGAATGGATAGTTAAAGTGAATGGAGAGCCCTTGGACGCGAATTAGGATACTTGCTGGGGAAATTGCTGTTTCGCTTCCGTCGAGTTGCACTACGGCGTAATGATGGTAAACGCTGGGATTGTTGTGCTGGCACATCCCGATGGGCGGCCAGCGCAAAGTGACGAGTCACTATTTACTGAGAAAACGTACACCTCGACGACCAGTTTCCCTCCCCGGCGATGTACTGTTGCCACGATTCAGCTGAATTTAGTTAATGCTTTGGCGGAGATTTAATTTTAATTTCGAGAGATAAAAAGTCGGCTTTTAGTACTACAATTTTATTAAAAGCCGACTTTTTATTGAAATTTTCAAATCCACTATAACTAACGTTTTCATTCATTTCGGTTTCTAAAACCACGAATCATAAAAAACAAAAATAAACGAGACAACATTTTTCAAAAAATCATCTCTCCGTAGTATTTCGCGGTTTTAATTCCACGCACAATACTTCCCAAAATTCTACAAAAATCCTTTGCAATCGCCCCAGCCTTTCACCGCATCATCTCGCCAGTTTTATCATTTTCACCCTCCGGAAAAAGTCGAAAACCCCCAACCGCGAAAACATCCGCGCGTTAAATCAAAACCACAACGACATCAGCAGCAGCAGCGGTAGCGGCAGCAGAAACGTATCAATCGTAAAAAAGCGCGGTTCGCAGTCAGCCCCCGAGTTTTATCTTATCGACAGTATACCTACCGCGGGGGTGGCGCGAGAGGGCGACTACGGCGCGCGAGAGGGTCACACTCGAGCCCACCGAGTGCTGCCACCCCTCGAGCGAGCGATAAACCCGCGTTGCTACTGCTGCGCATTTTCCACGCGGAAAATTTTATTTGATTACCGACCAATGGAGCGCGCTACTGCTCTCTCCCTGCAGCTGCAGTTTGCAGTTATGCGCGAAAACGACAAATGTTTATGTCGGCCGGAGGACATTAGCGCAGTGGTAAAAGGTGCAGACTATGTACTGGAAGAGTTTGGACGGAATCAATACAAGGTGCGATGGGTGTCTGGAAAGTATGGATGTGGAATCTGTGTTTGTGAAGTCTAATTAAAAAATTGCATGTTTTTATTTATTTTATTTATAGTTCAGTTGATTTAAAGTCATCGCACGAATAAATTTCGAAAGTGATAAGTAATGTTTAACGAATGTAGAAATGCCAATTAATATAAAGAAATGCAATACATGTATTCCTATAGAACAAAAAATTGCAATTTTTCAGGAACGACAAAAAAAAGTTTATTCGGGAACGGATACGTTGTTACTCCGGAGATAGGAGCGCATCACAGAAATATTGAAATAGAAATAACAGGAATAATTTTTTTTAAATTAACAAAATACACTTTTATTTTAGAAAAAGATGCATGTCTGTCAGACGGTTTTCGAAAAGCCTCAAATAATGCCTTCCCTCGTTGACCAGTCTAAAAGTTTTTTTATTTTTACCGACTTTAAATAATCGGTCATGGCAATCGCTTCCTCGGACTTACAAAATGCACGCACATCCATTCACTTTCTCTAAACGCAAACCCATCCCACTAGGGATGTGCGAGTACTCGAAAACTCGGGTTACTTGATCGAAAAACTCGACTCGAGGAGCTCGAGTCAAGTACCGGGTCGAGTCAAGTTACTCGAATTTTTCAAACTACTCGAATTTTCCGAGCTACTCGAATTTTTCAGGTTACTCGAATCTTTTTAGTTACTTGAGTTTCTTGCACTACTCGAGATTATTTTTTAACCATATATTTATCAAACCACTCGAAATTTTATAATTATATTTACGCATGGCTTTAAGACAGCCTCAGTAAAGCAGGAGGCAATGAAAGTGAGAGCTCATAAAGCTTATACAAGCGAATTACTTTTCGTTCGTATATAAACTAAGAAATAAGCTTATAGGTTAAGCTGGTCGTGGTCAAGCCCTACAGAAGTCGCAAAAAACGCACTGCTCTTACTGTTCTCGTAACTGCAGTTGTGAACCCCAGTTCGAAAAGCGCGCTACATTTATGCTCGTCCATGGGGCGGCCTATTTTCAGGGTTGCACTGTAAAAAATCTTGTCGGAATATTACTAACGCAGTAGTAAACCTATCCGTCCATCGCTCAGCACAGTGAATTTACAACAGTATATAATAATTTTACTATTTTGCGCGCTGTAATTTTACAACAGCGGTAGTATTTTCACACTGAACGCGAGAATTTGACCCCTGTAAAATTACTACGCTAAGAGTATTAAACTAATCCGACCTACGCTGGGTGTTGCAATTTTACTACAAGAAATTGCTAGATTTTTATAATTTTACGTAGTTGAGAGTAGTAAAATTGCTATACGTGGGGTTGGAATCTTATGTAATTTTAATACATTTTAGTGATTATAAAAAAACATTTTATATCACTGAAAAAAATAAATCCGCATTTATATCACGCCTATCCGTGGCATAAATAGTCCTTTATTGCACCGTGCATACCTCACGGTGCAAAAAAGGACTGCTAATGCCACGGATAGGTGTGACAGTGAATTTATGCTAGTCAGTGCTATAAAATATCGTAAGATACACGCGTCATAAGTCGATCTTTATGGCACGGCGTTAATCGCATTCGCTACGCTCGGACGCTTATTAGGGTGTCCCAAAAAACACGAACTTTCGAGTATCAAAAATCTTGATGCAGTCTCATATTCCTTAATTATTTTTAGGCGGCGAATTTTTTAATTATTTTTAGGCGGCGCTCAAGCTGCTCAAAAGTTGATGAAACTTTGTACACTTGAGCCCTCAGCTAGGCAAGTGTTTTGAGGAGACGGCGATAATCACCTTCAGCTAATCCGACCCTTGGGATGCGTTTTCGGCTCTACCCTATAAAACATGTATGACCAGTCACTCCTTTTCCAAACTTTACCCTAGTCAACAAGATAAACTAAGATTTTTAGTTCTCGTATTTTATTTATTTTAAATTTTCTCGTATTATATTTACTCTTACTATTATAGTTTTTATAGGTACAATAATTTTTTTTTACTTCCGAAAATATGTTTTTTTTAATAAAAAAAAAAGAAAAGAAACTGATTTGAAAGAAATTTGTAAACAATGATACTTTTTATTTAACTAATATTTGTCAAAAATATATAGAAAAATTCATAGCAGAAAATCCCATAGAAATACCGGAAAGCATGATCATGACAATTTTGACCTGAGTGACCGCCCCGACCCAAACCCTAAAGTTTTTGCCTACGGATCCATTTCAGCTCTTAATTGACCTGAGCAAGGTGCTAGCTCGAAATGTCGGTGAAACGAAAATATTTTTCGAATGAGAAAAGAAGCCTATAAAATATTTCTAGGTGAACGACGCCTTGGTTAATTGTTGACAAAGAGTTAAACTTCAGTAAAGTGAAAATCTTAGTTCCGTAACTTAATATTTGTGGGCTGTATGAGGCTCTAAATATAGCAAAAATGGCTGTTTTTATCGTTGAATATCTCAGCGTTGAACAAGCCTATTTTAATGAAATTCAGTTTTATGATATTCTGAATTGATAGGCAATACGCACACAAAAAAATAATTGACCTCACTACATTACATCATGCTTAAAAAAATTCGAAGCATCAGACCGTTTTTTTTTTTTTTTGTATAGGTTTTACATTTAAATCTTTGAAAAAATGTAGGCTAACTTTTTGCTATGCCGGAATATGAGACTGCATTAAGATTTTTGCTACTCGAAAGTTCGTGTTTTTTGGGATACCCTAGCGCTTATACACGCCGTGCCGTAAAGTACGACTATATGCCACTAGTATCATAATGTACTATTTTACAGTATAGGTTTAATTTTCGTTCACGCTTTAAAATACGCTGTTTTTAGAGCCGGCAATATAACCGGCAGGCCGTGTTTAATATATTATGTGCAATGTAACGCAACAATTTTACGTGTGTTTAAATTATGTATGTACCATGTCTATGTAACTTAACAAACACAGTCTCACAGACATGCCCGTGCGATATACATACATCAACTAGCTTCAAAACGGACCTTGCGCCCAATAAATACTGGCTGATTCTGCATGTGAAAAGGATAAAAAAGGTATCTATAATTTTTTGTAAACCTAATAGTTTTTAAATTAAAAATAACTTAATATTGAAAAAATCAAGTTTATTTATACTTCTAATTCAAAAACTATTAGGTTTACAAAAAAAATATGGACCTTTTTTTATCCTTTTCACATGCAGAATCAGCCAGTATTTCTTTTATTCACTTATGTCATTTAACAACAAAGTTCAAATTTTGACAAAATTGCCGAGTGATAGAACATTTTTGTAAGTACTCAAAATTCACATTTATTGAATCACATGACTCATAATACATTAAAAAGTTATAATTTTACTATATTTATTAATATAACATCCAAATATTCCAGGCCGAATAATTTCGAGTAACTCGAGTTTTCCGAGTTACTCGAAAAACTCGAGTAGATCGAAAAATTCGAGTAGCTCGATTAGTTCGGATACTCAACTTTTTCGAGTACTCGACTCGAACTCGAAAAAAAAAACTCGATTCGACTCGACTCGAGTTTTTCGGGTACCCGCACACCCTTATACATTCCACATCAACTCTAGCAAGCATCCGGCAAAACATATGAGAAAGATTTCTCTCTCTCTCTCTCTCTCCCTCCCTCTCTCTCTCTCTCTCTCTCTCTCTCTCTCTCTCGTATATACGTTACAGCGTCGCACGAATCTCCGAAAGCTCAACGATTTACGAGTGCGTCAATGGTAGCAGCATATCCATACATATCGCAAGAGGGCGAATGTTTACTGCGCGTTATCTTCGACGACCCTGGCGCGTGGTCTGCGATCGACTCGCGGGAAACTCGCAGACGAGCGATACATAAGTGGGTACGAGTCTCTCCGTTTTATCCTCGAGTCGTACTGCTGCGCACAGAGGGTCGCAAGTTTCTTCAGATTTTTAGGGCTGATACTTGGAGGGTGTAATAGAATCCCGCGAACCGAGCAGATAAATTGATATGTATCGAGTTAAATAGGGATCTTTTTTCCGAAGGGAATGTAGCTTCCCGGTGGCGGTATATATACTGTCAATTGTGCGGTTCGACTCTTTGGTTTCGCGCGGATTACGCGGAGGGAATATTTTTTCTCCTACGATACCGTACACTCTCATTACCTCGAAGCTTTTAAAATGATAACTCATTATCAATTCCAGCATAGGTATACTGATCCCCAGAACGTACCCAGTAGGTATCAGTTTTCGGACGAAATGAAAACGGCCCCTACGGGAGAGAGAGAGAGAGAGAGAGAGAGAGAGAGAGAGAGAGAGAGAGAGAGAGAGAGAGATAGAGAGAGAGAGAGAGAGAGAGGAGCCGACAATGCGACTGTGTCATCCATTTTACACAAGACTCTGAAATATCGACGGCATCAATAACCGGTTTAAATTGCTATATACGTGGTGCACTCCACTTCGAGGAGAGGCACTTGTAATCCAGCTGCATCCGCACTCGGTCGTTAATACTGACGGCGACGACGTTACTACTGCTACTACTGCACCGACCTTGATTCATACTGAGGGTTGCTATTAACGGCGAGATGCATTTCATGCGGAGGTTAGGAGGTAATGACTGGAAATTCTTGGTTGATGTGCTTAGCCCCTAGCTGTAATCAATTTATATCACTGATTATTTTCGTAGCTCGTCACCTGCTTCGAACTTCTAGTTATAAATCGTATTACACGTTCGAAATGTCAAATATTGATGTACACCTTATCTCGCATCTTATCAGTTAATTTATGCGAATATTATCAGCATATCAGTTCAAAATCCAGGGCTTATCAATACCGAGAACTCTCTCATTTCTCCAGAACGTAACGCACTACTTTGTATTATTATCAAAACTGTTTCGAGATCACATCAGGGGCAATAAAGATCGCCGAGCGAGCGAAAAATTTACAACACCGCACTCTATCTAAATCGACGAACATTCAGGCGAGCGGCACCTTTTTCCTCTTCCAGCGAGCAGTTATCCTAATTCGCGCGAGTGCGCGTCGCCAGGTCGTTTTGTTTTTTTCTTTTTCAACCCACTGCCATTCCGCGAATTCTCCTCGGCATACACTTAAGCTTTTTTGTCCCCACTGCGAGATGACAGGGAAAGAGCGAGAGCTTCCCCCGTTTAGGGTATCTCAATGGAAATCTTAATAACCTCCATTAAGTCAGCTCTCGCTTGGCTCTGTCTCTCGGTCTTACGTGCCGCGCTGCAGCACCGAAGCGCGCGCGCACATAATATTAGCATAGCGAAAATGCCCCATCGATGCGACGACGAGAAGCACAAAGCGTTTGAGGTGTGAGTATACCTGTATGGGGAGGGAAAATTTATTGTTTGAATTAATATGTTGATTTTATGAGGTTAAGCGGACATTGCACGCAGGTTGTTGTTAATTGATCATTAAATTTTCTGAATTTTCGGCGGTGATTGTGTAAGTTATTGATACGATTGTTTGCTTGAATTGTTTATTTTATTGCAAGTAGTTCGTATGAAACGTTTGAATAATAACAGTAAAAAAAATGTTGCTGTCTCGGGGACAGCCGATAGAAGTGAATACTGAATTAGGTGTATTGTAGACTTCGTTTTTTATATAGGTGAAATAATAAAAATATGTTTTCGTTATTCATACATTATTTTATTTCTTACAAACTTTATTTATCTATGGTATTTATCACAGGTATCTTCATTTTTTAATTTAATAAAATAAACAATTGGTTTGTGGTAACTAAAGTATGATATAAATGTTTTAGAATCGATTTTATATACAAATTTTGAAAATACTGCATCTAATGTTGTGCATGTCTAATTGAATTTTATCTTTGAGGAATGTAATTAACCCATTAAGGCCCAAATGAACTGATCTTTGACGTTGATTATAATTGTTTACTGCTTTTTAAAAAAAAAATATTTGCATTTACAAGGCATCATTTCTTATGTTTTTGAGATCGCTCTATCGAATTCGGCTGAGAAATTTAAAAAAAATGACATTTAACCTTACTTTTTAAAGAAAATTTAAAAAAAAACACGATTTTTAATAAATTTTTTTTATTTATACATATTTTTGGACAAGGAAACATGTTTCTATTACCTCGAAACCTATTGAAAAAGTGATCCCAATAGCAAAGGCATAAAATCATTCTTAGAAAAAATTTTTTTTCCAAGGTGGCGATATCAAAATGGCGCCTGAAAGGTTTTTTTTCGATTTATGAATTTCAGTCTTAACAAATTCTGTTTCATATTTTTGAAGACAGAATAACATTTATGGGGGTTTTTTGGGGTCGCTGATCACGATCCTGCTATCAGAATTGCAAATTTCAAGATGGCGGATCTAATATGGCGGTCATTTCTCGGTCGGTTCATTCTGAAATTCATAAATCGAAAAAAATAATCCTTTCCGGTGCCATTTTGATATCGCCATTTTGGAAACAAATTTTTACTAAGCATAATCTTATGCCTTTGCTATTGGGATCACTTTTTCAATAGGTTTCGAGGTAATAGAAACATGTTTCCTTGTCCAAAAATATGTATAAATAAAAAAAATTTATTAAAAATCGTGTTTTTTTTATTTTCTTTAAAAGGTAAGGTTAAATGTCATTTTTTTAAATTCTCGTCGGAATTTGATAGAGCGACCTCAAAAACATAAGAAATGATGCCTTGTAAATGCAAATATTTATTTTTTAAAAAGCAGTAAACAATCATAATCAACGTCAAAGATCAGTTCATTTGGTCCTTAATGGGTTAATGGTTGTGCACTTTCGTCAGCAAAGTTAGCATTAAAATCTCCTGCTAAAATCAGTGGCATTTCATGGTCATTTGTACCAAGCTCCCGTGATCCTACTTAAGTGTATACAAGTAGTGATCTATGGATAAATTGAATTATGTCTGTAATGCTTTGATTGGGTGAAATGTAAATCGCAGCCATGATACTATTAAGGATGGTAAATAAGTTATGTATTTATATGTATATGTATTCTACCGACAATTTATTTCTTGTTCCCTGGATTACAGGCATCTAGCCAGTTTAGCTAGGACTTTACTTCACTTCGGCAATTAAACTATCGCGACTTGCCTTATATACTCTCGGCTCGCTTGGATTTCGACAACAACAATTACAGTGTAAGCATAAGTGTTTACACACGCGGTTACCGTTAACCGATCACACACACACATACATTTTTGCACAACAAAACTCAAATCATTCTAACAGATACATATTTGACCGTCTTCCAAAACGCAGTGAGCAGAACATATTTCAGCTATTTCTGACGTCTGAACATCTAAATTTATAGGTCTTCTAATTTGCAATGATATATATTTAGTGACGACATTGGCAGTGTCACGTTTATTTTGAAAAATAGCCCGATGGAAACGTGCTATACAATTGAAATCAGGTACATCGAGGATATATTCTTGATCGCTCATCCAAGTTTCGGTTAAAAGTAATATATTACTATTTCTAATGACGGAATCAGTAAAATCTAGCGCATGAGATCGTTGACTTTGGCAATTGAAAGTAACAAATGATAATCCTTTTTTAGTTGTAATAAAATCTGTAATCATTTCTGCTGTTAATGTAATTCGTTGATAGCATTATTTCAGTTTATGCTAGGTAGAGAAAGCCGAGCGCGTGGGGACCGGGATAGCATTGTCCAGAGTATAGTGTGTGTAGTAGAGAAGTATAGTGTGTAGAGAACGCCGAGAGCGCCGAAAGCCAACGGAAAGATGCGATAAGGAGAGCGCGGTGAAGGGGGGAGAGAGAGAGAGAGAGAGAGAGAGAGAGAGAGAGAGAGAGAGAGAGAGAGAGAGAGAGAGAGATTGATTGATTGATAAACAGATTTATTAACGCCGTGACCAAAAGGCCGTAGGGCGAGGAGCAAATAGGAATAGAAATACAAATAAAGATGGCAACTTATAACAAATTTTTCAATGGCACAGCAGTGGCAAATATTTGGCATACAATAATAGACTTAAGCTAATGTATTACAAAATAAAGAGTTGCAAATCGTAAACAAAATAATGGAAAAACAAAATAAAAATATCTCTTTTAACCAGTAGTAAACAGCTCACCAATTAAAGGCAGCAAAGAAAACTGAGTAGTAAGCTCGCTAACATCTTATAACCTAATCTAATATTAATAATGCACGTAACATTGCTGTAGACTTAATAAATAGACATATAGGCGCTATTTAAATGCGCCCAAGGATTTGCTTAGCCTAATAGTTGTAGGGATAGAATCCCAGAAATGCATACCTTTCACGGTAAATGAATTGCGAAAAATCTCGGTCCTAGCAGTCGGTATCGCAAACGCAGACGCAATTTGGCATAGTAGGGGCCAAGCTCAGCATCTTTCATAAGGAAAAAGATAAAGTGTACCACAGAATTACAAAGCCTGTGCAATTTGATCGCAGGGTAATCCAGAAGGTCCATATAAACAAGACAAGCGTAGTCAATATACGGTAGAACCAGAACGTTGACTAGTTGGGTTTTTAAGCTAGTAGGAACACAATAACCCTTAAACCTAAGGCGATAAAGAGCAAAATGCGCATTAGAGTAGGTGCGAGATACATGAGCATTCCAAGAGAGAGTTTTAGAAAGGATTACGCCCAGGTTTTTCACAGAATCGTCAAAAGGAATCGGTACTCCGTCCACGACAATGGGTTCAATTCGCTGCAGATCAAGACGCATGTGGTGCTGGATTGATCCAACAATTATAGCCTTCGTTTTGGCAATATTCAAGAGGAGACCATTATTCTGCGACCATTTAAGTATACAGCTGGCATCCTCATTAGGGGATGCAACAGCTCGGCCAACATCGCCAGGCGCACACTGTATATATTTTTGGAGATCGTCAGAAAACAGCATACACGACTTACTACAGTGTCGAAGTACTGAGACAATCTCCTTGAGGATCCTTGAGGTACACCCGAGGTATTAGGAAGAAAATCAGAAAGGGTGACATCGAGGCCAACAACTGCCTGTGAACGCCCAGTCAGATACGAGTGGAACCATAGTATTGCGTCATTAGAAAAACCGATCGATTTCAACGTAGCAAGCAAAGTAGCATGGTCAATCGAGTCGAAAGCAAGCCTGAAATCAAACAAAAGAAGCAGGGTCAACAGACCCTTACCCGCACCTCGCCTGATATCTTCCGTGACATTCAGAAGCGCTGTTTGCGTGCTGTAGTTGCTACGAAACCCAGACTGGTACGGCGAAATAAGATTATTATCTTCAAGGTATGCAATAACTTGGTCAGTAATTATTTTATCGAAAACCTTGGCAAAGTGCGGAATGTTCGCAACTGGACGAGTATCGCCCGGAGAGCTGGGTGTCGAGCATTTACTAAGTGGCATAATGTCCGACTTTTTTCAGATAGATGGATAGACACCGCTCGAAATCGACAAGTTAAAAACTTCCTTGAAAAACGGGGCAATCTGAGGTATAACTTGCTCAAAATATGATAGGGATAACTCATCGCAACTCCGAACTTTGAAAGAGAGAGAGAGAGAGAGAGAGAGAGAGTTACCCCTGCTTCCCCTCCTGCCGTTCGATAACTGCGTGTCGGTCGGTTTTTTCTCGATACACTCCCCGGTAAAAATGTGTACCTAGCGAGCCTATAGAAGTATTCACTTCAATATAAGCTCACAAAATTAAAAAAGATAAACTTTGAATCGATTAAATTTTCAGTCTTCGTTTCGACAACGTTAATCTCCAGAAGCACGTCCTCTATATGCTAATTTCGCAGGTCATAATAAGAGTATATCCTCGTGCGTGCATGCTTAACGAGACTTTTAATTATGCAGCAAAAAGCAGTTAAACCGCATCTGCAGCATCTTCGTTTTCTTGCAAACTGTTATCAGTTTATCATTAAAAAAAAAAATTTAATCTCGAAACTGTCATCCATTACAACGCGTACAAGCTTTCTTCCCATATCCATATCCGATAAACGAAGACCATTTATTGATAAAACTACGTTCCAGCTCACTGGACAAAATAAAAACTTCTATCAATCCACGACAAACAAACAAATGTTCGCCGAGACGCAGAGCGCGCAATCCGCGACAAAGTAACGTCATTAGCATGCAAGATTACCTCTGCATTCAGGACTATACAGATCGCGTATAAGGGTCTCATTGTTAAATTAGTTTATTTCGTCGTCCACCGCCAATTTATTATTAACGCCCGGATAAACGAATCGCTCGATAACTGAGGATGCGTGCGTGCCGACGACTCCTAATGACTGCCGCATGTGTGGTGATGAATGACGCGTGTGCGTAGGCAGGTATAATATCGGCGGAGACTATTTTTCGTCCCGCGACAGACCGAGATCGCTAAAGCTTGTTTCGCGCCAGGGGGCAGTTGCTGGATCATGGAGCTAATCGTCTTTGAAATAACGAGCTGATAGGAGCGGAGTCGAGAGACGGTATAGTCTAAGGGAGAAATGCGTGCGGATGGTGATGTTGAGAAAAATTTTTTTTTGGAACATGTCAAATGTTTGGGGTACAATTAATTTTTGTTAATATAGCATGATTAAACTCGATTATCGGTCTTGGACTTTCTCGTATAGCTTTGTACGCCGATTGTGTCATGGTCAGAGTCATGGGCGAAAAATATGAGAGGGCATACGAGCGACCTGTTACTGGCATGTAGCTGCCGCTGAAATATGCTCTTGCAGAGCAGTGATTTCATATTTTACTACGTGTAGCATTAGCTTCAGTGCCTTCGGATATTAATTGATTAACGTTCATATAAATCATACCTTTAGCCTTTTTCATTCATTTTGTTACAGTTTTATTTATCTACTGTATAAATAAACTATACAAAATTATATAACTTTCTAAAATAAATGTAAATTTATTTATGCAAAAAATATTATTGTATGTAAATTATGTAAATTTATTCATATAAGAATAATATTATTAAATACAACTAGAAGTTCGAGAGAGCTGCGAGTATTATGACTGCTCAGGCTTAAACAAATTGCTGTCCTCCGCTGAGAGCATTACAATACCTTGGTAATGCGGTCCTACGGTTGATTGTGGGAGGGCCGCCTCCGATATCCAGGTGTGCGACTACACGGTGGGCGAACGGACCCTTCATAAATCGGCTCCATCGCCCATCTGGGCATCATTTGGGTCGCGCACTTAGTGAAGTGCGCGTCCCTCTCTAATTCCCAATAACCGTGTTTGTCGTACGTATATTCTGCGTACAGGCAATAAACGCGCCGTGCGGGTTTATGTCGGTGGCTTTCGGCTTGAGTTTGGCGACGCACACGGCACAATACTAGGGCTCTGTTTATTTCAAAATTATATCTACGCACATGCCAGACTTTAGCAAAAATCTAACACTTCCAAAAACCATTCATATATTAATAAGACACAAAATAATTATTTAACACCGATACGCAGTTTTCTCTAAACCACCTCACTGAAAACTAAATTCCTCGTTCGCCAGCGCACACACACACCCCTTTAAAAGAGCGTAAACGTTCTCCCGCAAAGCCGAGCTTGCCGACTTGTCTCTCACTCGCGAGTTTAGCGCAGCCTGATAAAGCTGAGCTGGCAGAACAATATGGCGTCGAGAGCAGTTCCCGGAGACCTGCAACGTATCGCTTTTCACAAAAGATAATCACGGCAGCTGCTGCTGTCGGCCGAAAACAAGCGGAAACAGGCGAATTGCTGCTCTGAAACGGCAGCACGACGCGCGCCGCGTTTAGCTGCTGCGCTTCTCTCATCCCACTCTATGCTGGTCCATAGCCGTCTCTTTCACTATCTTCCGCAGTTGATGCAACCGATGCTGCTGCTGCCGCTGCCGTGGAGTTTGTTGCCCGACGTTGGCCTGAACTGAAATTGAAGACTTTATATGGGGGTATAGCTATACACTCGCGTCAATGCACTTACCGCTTGGAGATTATTAATGTGAGAGAAGCCTGTTAAGAATATGGCTATTAACACATTTTTTGTCAGAGTTTTTTGAGATTTCACCGTGTTAAATTGAGATTCGGAAGATGAAAGGAATCGTTTGCGATTGACGAGGAGTACTGCAAATTGTGAAACTCGGGTATAGATATGAAACAACTGTATATTTTAACTCCTTATACTTCGTATTTCTTATCGCGGTTTTACGCTGGAAAGAAATTTTGGGAAAAATATCTTGCTGCTGCAGAGCCTCGATTGAATTTATCACAGCATTCATCTTCCGCTCGACTGTGAGTTAAGAAATTAAGGAATATTATGATCATTATTAAAATAAAGAGGGAACGTTTTTTACAGCTATACATAATTAAAAAAATCATGAAGCATATCATCAGATTTTTTTGTTCGGAATGGCTTTTGTAATAACTGCCGATGCTGTTTCTTCAATCTCCCTTCCTCTCGTCAAGACATACTGGAATGAAACTGGATCACCATCGATTTTTAGCCGAGCTCCAGGCGTCAGCAATTCATTTTTTATCCACATGCAAATAATGTTTTGCTTCCTCCTAGAGGAAGCTTTGTAACAGTAAAATTTTGAGTTTCGTCAAAACTTCTAGAAAATACTTTTTGGTGTGTTAGAAGTTCAAATCACGTGTTTTTAGAAAATGTCCGTGTGGATGTGTGTGTGTGTGCGGATGTGTGTGTATGTATACCGTAATATTTCTGGAACTACTTGGTCAATATCAATAAAATTTGACACGCGTGTATATTTTTGAATTCTGAATTCGGGAAAAACATTTATTTTTTATTTTTCTAACTATTTTTTATTTTATTGCCAATTTTTGATTTTTGGAAAACACTATTTTGCGTATTTTTTTCAATCATCCCTTTATTACAAACAATTCAGCTAATATGCATTTGAAAGAGAATAAAATTACCTACTTTTTTCCGTTTGGTCCTCGGGATCGACCGCTTTGTTCAGCAGATAAAATGAAAAAGGTGATTTTATTTTTCAGTAAAAAATCGAAAACTGGAAAAAATGTCTTTTCTTTGTGCCTTGATTACGGAAGTAAAAAGGCTTTATTGCACTTGAGATTTTGGGAAAAAGTAGATATTTTATGTGTCTTGAAGTTCATTGCGCAGCTTTCAAATCCCTATGGTTCTTAAGATATCAAGATTTCAATCTTTTTTTTAATTTTTTGATCCCTCATATCTCTAAAACAATGCAGTCAAATGCTTCAAAATTTTATTTGGTGGTTAACCATAAAAAAGCTATTTGCTGCTAAAATTTTAAACGATTTCGTCGAGCGGTTCTCAAGTAAAGAGCTAAAATGTAAAAACTGATTTTTCTTAAAACTTTATCCTCCTCTTATAGGGGTGTCGTTGCACGTCGTTAAAGTCCCTCCCTATTAATTTATGTCAAAATGATATAAATATATATACACGCATCAGTGTGATGACGCAGCATATTAATCACAAATATTGACATATTGTAAAATATTAATAATACAATTGAAATATAGATAAAACTTTTCTTTTGTAGTTGCTGTGTACTCAATTCCAACTTATTCAGATCCACGATAATTTGTATTATTTTTTAATTGCTCCTTCAGAAAAATAATCGAGATTGGAAATATTTACAAAAGCATTAACATTGTATATTTAAATAATATTTTATCTATCGGAACTATAAATTTAGTTGGAGGAAGCTACGTGCCAATGAATCGGCATCGGTTTTTTTTAATTATAAAAATTGCTATCAGTTGCTTAGAGAAAATGTAATCACAAGACCACAACATATTAATTTGGTGAGATATCGAAGGTCATCTGCTCCATCGTTCTCAACTTGGTATCACTATTCGCAATTAAATATTGTTCTACGCAATTCTGCGCACATGCACTTCCAGCAAAGAAATCACTTACAAATATTAAACTTCTGTTTTGCTCTATTATGTCCTCTGCTTATTTGAACTCGAGTTTTTTGTGAGTAACAATATTACGATTATCGCTAATAAAATTTACTAAATCAATGTTTATTGAATGAAAAAAATACAAAAGTTGATTATAAAACCTAAAAAGCGAAAACTACGATCTAATGCTTCAGTTCTTGTTACCGATACGCGTGTAATTAGGCACAATAATTATAGTACCGCTATTCTTTGTCTAGACAGGCTTTAGTAACGATCAGAAAACTTAAATTTTTGTCTGTAACTAACTCACTCTATTCAAATAGCACGCTCTCTGCTTTTGTGATATTTCGGCAGAATCGTGAAGAATAGGCCATAGAATATTTTTTAAGCCGGCAAGATGCCTTCCCGCATGGTTACTGTCGTCTTGCACGCAGGTATACGGCAATAAGGTACGCTTGCAACGCCCTCAAGCTCCTGTCACGATGCCATTATGCGCATGCGCAGATAATTGAGTTCGCGTACCTTTTCCCAGAGAACGCAGGTAAGGCATTATAAAAGTCGGCCATAGTGCTAGCCAGTCTATGAGCCAACGTCGAAGCGTCAACATCGAATTCGTTTGGAAATATGTCATCCCAAGAAAATTTAGAAGTTTGTCCTTTCGACAAGAGCCACCGTATACGTGGCTCCAGGATGGCGTACCATGTAAGGAGGTGTGCCAACAACCACCCAGAAATCAAACTGGAGATCTGCCCCTATAATAGCCGGCATATTTTACATCCACAGCAATTATCGGTAAGTAAATATTTTTGTTTTTGCTTCCTCCTAGAGGAAGCTTTGTAATAGTAAAATTTTGAGTTTCTTCAAAACTTCTTGAAAATACTTTTTAGTGTGTTAGAAGTTCAAATCAAGTTTCAAAAACACTGACTTTTCTTAAATATAGAACAAGATGAATTACCAAATTCTTTGCATTAGTTCAGTTTTACCACTTTGCGCTAGGAACTTTTGCAAGAACATTGATTTTTCACCATAATTAATAGTTTTTATCTAAAAAATTGAGTTTTATTAAATGAAAAAGACTCAAAATTGTTATGAAACCTTCTTTTACCACTACAACTGAGTCCCTAAAATTGAAATATGTACGAAGCAATAGAAACAAAAATTGTAAAGTAGTGAAGAAAGAAGTCATCAACTATATTTTATTAACTCATGCTATCTAAGTAAACAAATTAAAATACATTGTTTATATTAACAAGACAAAAGTGCAAAATATATTGTCTAACAAAATTAAACTTAAAATATACCTATTGAAACATTTTTTGTGGCTTCGAGTACATAAATAAACATTTTTTAGTTTTTGAATTTTAATTATTTTTTAGCTTTTGGCTTTTTTAAAAAGAATACGTATCAACAGATTTTGATTTATAGTTCAGAAGCTATTAAAAAAATCCAATTATTCATACAAATCTTGAAAACTAAATTTAAACACATTAACTGTAAAGGAGCTGTGTATAGCGCCTATTACAGTAAGCGGTTATTTAAATAATTTCTAAGCAGTTCACTAATGTTATCGCTTAAGCCATTTCTTCCAGGGTATATGCGAAATTAACTTAAATTAGTAAATACTTTCAGGAACATCTGAGATCATGTCCAACTAAGGAGTTTGCAAATCCGGATAAAATAGTTGAGACAATGCCAGAAACATCTGGTGTTATAATTCCAGTTCAGCCTGAATTTGTGGCTGTGGATGAAGCAGTGGAAGCCTGGGTCGTAAGTTGTTCTTTATTAATTATAAAACATTCATTTTTATTTTCTATGAATTTTTCCTGAACATTTTCAACACATAACTTTTGATCAACAGGTCGATGAAGGTCCCAGTCCACTGGAAGGTGTCCGAGAAAGACCGAATGCTGAGCGGCTATTCAGACAGGCTCGGAGGTCAGAAAACCGCTGCCAATTCTTTAGCACGTAGTTTCCTTCAACATTATGTACTGCTTTAATATCTGAATTGTTTTTACTTCATATATAACTCTATTGCTAAGTTTTTGTACTTTTTCGTTTGATAGATAAAATATTTCAAATTAATTATATATACATAATCAATGCGTAACTGAAAATCTTGTTTTTAATGATTTGATAAAACAAAAAACAGACCAAATCTATCCTGTATAGATTAAAATCCATCAAATATAACCGGAGATCTAAGTGGTGCATTTTTCAGTTATATAGACTATACAGGGTGAGAACAAAAATTTGAAGCTCCGAAATTTTAAATTGATTATTGCCTTTTTACTCCAGTTATCGCGTCACGTAGAAAGACGACTTTTCAGTTTTTGACGTTTTTCTCAGGGAGAGAGGGGGGGGGGAGGAACGAAAATAAACTTTATTAGGTTCTTTCACGCGCGAGTGGCATAATTTAATATTTGGGTACTTGAAATGATAATACAAGACGGAAGATTCACTTTTTCCGCTCCCGGCAATACCGAAAAGTTTGATCTCTAAATCCGCCCCAGCACGGATAATGTGTTTTTATTGGCTTATCATATGTTTGCTAAGGGGTGATGGAAGTTATTGTTTCGCGGGATAGCTGTCTGCGATTTCGTTCATGTTTTGTAATTTTTTTTAAAAAGCTGCTGCAATTAAGGCCAATTCCTCTTTTCGCGGATAAGAAGTTTTGATTTTATACAGTTATCTAATTTTTCAAACAAAATATTCGGTGTACTCCCCTCTCTACTCTCTCTCTCTAGTTCTAAAAATAAACGCGCGTTGCTTTATCTACGCATCGCAAGTATCAATAATAGATTAATTGATTAAACCTGTCTTATCTGACTAGAAAAAAGACAACAGTCTCGTCCGTTGTCTCGGCTCTCTGCATGAAGCCAACGTACAACAAGCAAACTTCTAATCGCTCGATAAATTGTGTGGTGGAGAGGCAAGGAAACTATGCACACACGGAATCAAGCGCGAACATAAATAGGTGGAATGTCTAATGGCAGCTAACCCCCGTAATTCATTTCGTAACAGCGGCAGCGTCGCTTTTTGTTCGCGAGTCGTGCTCTTCTCGAGTTCTTTTTTTCGACTCTCGCCTAATCGCTCGACTGCGTGAAAAAATGCTTCAGGCATGCGAGAATTTTCGACTTCGATATTAATGGGATACAGGGGGCGAATTTAATTTTGAATGAGAGAGAGAGAAAGAGAGAGATAGAGAGAGAGAGAGAGAGAGAGAGATAGAGAGAGAGAGAGAGAGAGAGAGAGAGAGAGAGAGAGAGAGAGAGA
>QLSS01000041.1:448276-459442 GCA_024372645.1 Trichomalopsis sarcophagae
AGAGAGAGAGAGAGAGAGAGAGAGAGAGAGAGAGAGAGAGAGAGAGACGGCGCATTTCGCGCTAGCGGCCGTTGACTTATTTCGCGGACCGATAATTCTAGCGGGTAACGAGAGTGCGAATGCCTCTCAGAGTGCACGTGCTCCTTTGCTCCTGTTTGTACTTTAATTTTGAGTTTCGAGGGGAAAAACACGGTATTACGCTGCTTTCTTAACAATATTTTCATTAAAAATTTTGATGTATTTAAACGGAAAATTAAAGGCCTGGGTATAATGATTTTGGATTAATGAGTGATTTCAAATGGACAGTAGAGTGAATGTAGCAAATTCCCACTTCTGAATTATCTCTATCTAGACAACTTCACATCAGAACACGAAAGGTGTTTATAAATGCGTACTCTTAGTCCAAAGATTTCTGTAGCCAGTGACAGTTCGCGGAGCGTTATTCACCAGCAAAACTGGAAGCTGTATTCGTATCGAGTATACAGCAGTAGAAGAGATAATTTTTACATATTTGACAAGCTAGAAAACTTTTAACGACTTTAAAATTCATAATCAGGGCTCGTGAAGATTTCTCGACGATATTTCGTGCACATTGTTTCAATAACCAAGATGCCTATCGTCGGCCGGATTGACTGCGAGATACAAACTTATAAATACACTTGGCAATTCGACGACTTCAAGTTAAGGCATTTGGAACCTGGAGAAAAGCTAAGATCACCGAAATTCGAAGCAACTTTCAATGGCAAGGAATTCGAGTGGCAAACACGCTTGTCTCTGAGCGAAGTTAAAGGATCCGAATCTGTGACTATTGCACTTTACACCTTTTCAACCAACGTCATTACAGCGAACGTTTCGTTTGGCTTTGTCGACACTGATAACAAAGTTGTTCAATTTATGTCGACTAATAAACAAAGGCATGACATAAGGCACAAATCTGAAGCGATTTGGGCAATCCCAGACTTTACCCACAAGAGCTTCGTATCAAGAGATAATAATTTGATCCATGGTTTCTCCAAAGTTATTATCGAGTGCGAAATACACGTTTATGCTACTTGCGCAAAGGAAAGAGAGAAGAAAGAACTGATGGAAATAGAACAGGATAACGTACTTCGATTCGAAGAATTCGACAAATACGAGCATCTCCTGAACAACGACGCATTTAGCGATGTGTCGTTCATCGTCGAAGGAAAAATATTTAAGGCACACAAGTGCATTCTCGCGAAAAGCAGTCCTGTGTTCGCTGCTATGTTCCAGCACGAGATGAGAGAAAAGCGAGAAAACGTTGTCAGAATCAACGACATGAGATACAATGTCTTTGTCGAAATGCTTCGCTTCGTATATGCTGGTAAAATCAGTCTCTACAACTATGGTGTCAAGTCTACTTCCGAAGAACTATTGTTTGCAGCCGATAAGTATTCCATAGATGGACTAAAAGAGAAGTGTGTAAAATTAATTTGCGATGATTTGTGCATCGATAACGCCGTGGACATCCTTATGCTTGCCAATCGGCACGAGGTGCAATACTTGAAATTCAGGGCAATGAAACTAATCGTCTTGCATAGTTATGAACTCAACAAAATACCGTATTTCGAGTTGTTGATTAGTACGCCGAATATACTCTACGAAGTTTGCCATGCTATTGCTAGCCACGGAAAGTTTTTGAAAGCATAACGATGAAGTTAAAGAGCGTTAAGTACGAATGTAATAGAAGCAGCAGCAGGTCTGCATTGTGAATAAAAATAATTCTCGGACTTTTATGATAATAGTTTAATGTTTATGAATCAATTAAAGTGCTTGTGTGGTTGTGAAAAATTGTAATTTTGCCTATGAGCGTAGAAGGCTCGCCGTTCCAGATAACGAATTCGGCTGTTATAGAAATCGAATATCCCTACTCTAAATTTTACTATAGTAAACATACTTATAAATCCATACCGTTGTTGCGTGATGAACGAATGAAAGCGTAAACCGTTATTTTAATACGAACTTTGATCAAATCAGTAAGCGGTTAGCCCTCGAAGTGACGCAGTCATGCGAATTGCCGTCCTTGCATTTTTCATCGTTCAGAAAGTGGTCACGTGGTCGTTCAAAGATAACATAGAAGGATATTTTTATTTAAATTAACATATAAGGATTAAGAAGGATGGCTACCATAGTATATTCTTAAGAAAAAGGAGGAGTCAAACTGTACTCTGTGCCATTTACGATCAGTGCTTACAGCTTTTAATTAAGAAGTGACATCACCTATAAAATATTTCTTAGATTTTCAACAGTTAAAAAGTGATATTCGTAAATTGTTCTCGTGTATATCTACATATGATTACCTATACTTTATGGAAAATGTTGAACCCTTATGTTTGCTACTAGATGTAATGCGATTGAACCAAACAGTTTTGTATATATGAAGCTTACTTTGTGCAAAAAGTTTAATGCTGACTATTTTTATGCCATTTACCGTTATTAGCAAACCTATTAATTGCATGAATACATAAACAGTAGCTCATATAAGATGCAATAAATTAATATAAATCAAGATTCAATTTGTTGTCGAGATGTATAGTCATAACGTGGTTGGTAATGTCGTCTCTGATATCGACGCTGGTAATAAAACATACAACTACAAGTGGATAATCACTGAAGACAATTTTCATGCGAATTATTCGACACATTATAACAACACTAGGGTGAGATCTCCTAAGTTTACAACGACTATTGATTATTATAAATTTGAGTGGCAACTGTCGTTGTATCCAGAAGGAATCGGACGGGGAAATAAGGAGGATTTAAATATTTCACTTTACAATTATTCAAATTGCATTGTCACAGCCGCCGTTTCTTTTAGCATTATTAATACCAAAGGCAGAGTTATCAGAAAGAGAACTATAAATATGGCAACATACAACACACAACTCGTATCTGAAGCAAATTGGAGAGTTGAAAAATTCATAGAACGAAGTTTTATAAATGAGAATGAAAATGAAATATTTTATAATGGCTTTCTAACGATCCAATGCGAAATAATAATATACGAAACTTGTGCAGTCGAACTACTAAAAGAAGGAAACATGGAGCACAGCGACCAAGAAGATGATTTAAGTGTGAACGAAGAACGACTTGAGCAATTAGATAAATACGAAACTATCATGAATGACGATATATTTAGTGACATATTGTTTATCGTTGAAGGCAAAACGTTGCGTGCCCATAGATGCATTCTCGCCAAAAGCTGCATTGTGTTTGCAGCTCAATTCAAATGCGAAATCAGAAAAAATCAAGAAAGTAAAATTTTGGTCATTCAAAATATAAGATATAAAGTTTTTGTTGAAATGCTTCGCTTTGTATACACTGGTAAAATAAACATCGAGATTAATAATGCCAATGTCAAGTCGATTGTCTCAGATCTTTCAGTTACAGCTGGTGTATATTGTGTGAATGGACTAAAACGCATGTGTGTAAAACTAATGTTTGAATATTTGCGGATCGATAACGCCGTGGAAATCGTTAAGCTTGCAGAACGTCATCAGGAGAAATCGTTGAAGATAAGAGCGATGCAGGTTATTGTTTGTAATTTGAATGTAATTGACAAAATAACAGATTTTAATACGTTAACCGAAACGCCGAATATACTTTGTGAAATTTGTCATTGTCTTGCAAAAATAAAGATTGTTTTGTAATATTCAACTTGTGCTACCATAGGTATTCTCAATCAAAATTGTAAATTTTGTTTATTTTATTGCTTACAGATTTTATTTATGAATAAATGCGTATTTTACGTGTCGTAGACATTAAAGAAAATATTATTGTTCTCCTATTTTTCAAACATCCACCTATCGTATGAAATAAAATAAAATTTCTTGTAATTTGATATTTTGCCAGTAAAGGGTAATTTTTTCATTTTTAAATTGATTAAATTTCAGAAATCTTTGCACTGTATAATAATCAGTGCCAACACAGCATAGAACTTTTGACAAACTTGAATAATATTCGTTTCGTCTGTAAAAAATATTTCACAACCAAGTAATTCAAAGAAGAAGAGTGTAAGTTTCGGGTGTATAAAACATGCATTGCAAGCAGAAGATTAAGCCGTCTACGACGAAATTCCGACTATTCAGTTTTTCTGGACTGTAGTTAGATAACAGATGAATCAGTATGTATAAATGTATATGTATACTATAAGCCAATGTTTTCTGAAAAGTGATATTCGGATCTCAGTTTTGTTTTGAAGAGTACCATACGATTCAGTAAGCCTTCTGCTCTCAAGCGGTAACGTTTATCGTGGAAACTCCTTACGTGCGGCAATGTGCCTGCTGTACTGTTTTTACGACCGTATATCTACTTATCTCGACAAAGAATAGCCAAATACTGTTTTTACTAATCTAGTCTAAAGTGTCGTGTGACGAACATATTGATAATATAGTTGTCCAATAAAACTGTGACAGTAACGTGAAAAGTGTTTGTGCGATTTAAGTGAATCTCAACAGTGTCAAATTTGAAACCGTTGAGATGGTTACCAACAGTCACGATGCCGTCGGAAAGATCAACTCGGAGCTACAATCGTACAAGTACACTTGGGCAGTCGACTATTTAGATTTCAATTTCAAGAAATCAGGAGAAAAGATGAGGTCGCCTAAATTTAAAGCAACAGTTGACGCGACAGCGTTCGAGTGGCAATTGTGGTTATATCCGAAAGGCGTAAAAGGATATCACGGTAAATCGGTATCAATCGCACTGTACAATTTTTCGAAAAACGTCGTCACAGCGACCACCTCGTTTGGATTCGTAAACGACGAAAACAAAGTCATTGGAACTAAGATTACCGAGAAAAAAACGTACAACACTCAAAACGATGCAGAAGCAATGTGGGGATTCTACGATTTCGTTGATACGAGTTTCGTATCCAACAGAGAGAATGGATTACTTCACAATTCTTTGAAAATAGTAATCGAGTGCGAAATTAAAATATACGCATCCGGTGACAAGGAAAGGGCAAATCAAGAGGATTGCGTGAGAGAAGAAGAGAAAACACAGCGACTGGAAGAGTTCGATAGATACGAAAACCTCTTAGACAGCAGTGCTTTCAGCGACGTGTCGTTCATGGTCGAGGGTAAAATTTTACACGCGCACAAGTGTATTCTCGTAAAGAGCAGTCCAGTTTTCTCCGCCATGTTTAACAACGAGATGAGGGAAAAACAGGAGCGGATGATAGAGATCGAAGATATCAAATACAGCGCTATCGCCGAAATGCTTCGTTTCATATACTGCGGCAAGATTAACCTTGAGATCGACAACACGGAGCTTAGCATTGGCGATCTTCTATTTGTTGCGCATAAGTATGACATCGATGGACTGAAGGACAAGTGTGAAAAGTTAATGGGTAAAAATTTATCCAACGATAAAGTTGTAGACATTCTCAAGCTTGCCGATCGGCATAACGCTAGCAATTTGAAATCTAAAGCAATAAAGTTTATTGTATCGCGCTCGAGTAATGTTTTGAAAATACCGAATTTCAAAACGTTGACCAACACACCAGACCTTCTATGCGAAGTTTGCCTTGCAATCGCATACAAGAAGAAGTAGCTCTCTTAGAGCATGGATTTTTTCATATTTTTGTATTGATAAATACATTACTTTGTTTTTTTTTTCTACAATATGAGAAATATTGCTGCTCATAGCTATTTTATGAATATAAATTAATTTGGCAATAAATTTAAAATACCAAATCTTGTGTTTTTCTAAATCTTATTTAAAAAACAATATTTTTATTTTCTATGTTTATTTTAAAAAAAAGTATTGATGAAATATGCACCTTTAAAGATTTATTCGAAACAAAAAAATACTATTGGACCCTATTTTGCAATAATCATTCAGTATAAGAATTAATAATTAATATTGTAACGTACATTTTAAAAACAGACAAACCATTTCGTTTTTCATCCTGTCAGCGTATCCGCGTCGTCTAGTAGGCTCATTAAACCATCGATTTTTTCTCCGCGCACAACATTCTTCCTCTCGATTCCTCTCGATTCCTCTTGTTCTTCGGTATTCTCGTCGCATGCAAAATGGACGATAACGCCGATACGGCGCGATTCATCGACGAGAGCCCCCTGCTGTTGCGGCGCTGCAGCCGCTCACGAGATCGTACGTCGTAGCCACCGACGAGATGAAAAATTCAATCGACGTAAATAAGCCCGACAGCCCACGGCGATTAAAACGGTCGCTGCTTCTCTCTTTTCCGAGCGTTCTTATTGTGCGTGCTGTCCACACGCGCGCCTGTCCTTTGTGCCTCGAATGTGAAATTCATTAGACTACGATTTATGATGATTGGCAGAAGATGTGCTGTTATTCGGTAATTTCGAAGCGGAGATGCGTTTGGTGTGCATTGGCAGCGCGTGATTATTTTATCCCTTTATTTTTAGTGTAAGAGAACTATATTATTAGTATCGAACAAAATTTAATTATTACAGTGATATTTTAAAGGATTGTTTGTTGTTGAGACAGTGGCCGCCATAGGAGTCCTCATCGGAGAAGCTAGTGTAACTCCGTGACAATATTTCTTTCATTTGTACAAATTCCAAAACCCTGTATACGTTTTAAATAAGTTTTTGGTTCAATAGTAATTAAAAGAAATACGTTCTGTACAGCTAACTATAACTATAAGAACACTCAATTTATTAACTTGAAACTTATGCTTAATATTCATCTTATGAAGCTGATTTTCGACTTGTTTTGAGCAACCTTTGTCGTTTATTTGCTAATAATTTTATTCTTAAATTTTTTACAAGCCTTTCACATTACCAGCAGAGTTATTTATTTAATTATTCATGATTGTAAAATGTTTGCATATTTCAATAGCTTTCACTTTTACTGCTCTTATGCTTTGTAAATATTTGGACAATAATGAAACGTTATATAATGTACGATCTAAAATCAACTTTTTCAAGGTACACGTACAAGCGAACACTCCATTCAACAAAAGCAAAATTCAGTTAACCATAAATCCACCAATATCCAGAATAGGAAAGTCAATCCCGTAATCAAACGAAAAACGGCAGCGCGCCTCCCAGCCCGCGGTAATTGAATTTCCCGGCGGCGGCGATAATTAGGCGCCGTTCGCTCGAAAAAAAACAACAAAACCAACGCTGCAAAGCTATGCACGCCCCGATAAAAAGCTCCCGCTTCGCTCTTGCATCACTCCCCGGAAATTTCACGCGCGATCGAGCCTCGCACATAATAATAATCGAGTTCCGCGTAACGATCGCGCAATTAAATCGAAATCAAAATAAACGTCGACGAGTCGAGAGCGAGGGAGAAAAGAAAAACGAGAAGCGTTGAACGTGTGGGAGGAAGGTGTAAAGGACCTGCAGCAGCGCTGCTCGCTTTAATTCAATCAAATGGCGCGTCCTCGTTGTTCGGCTCTGGGTATTTGCTCTGAGCGCGTGTAATCGCGCCTCTCGCGGCCCGGTGTGTACGCGCCCTGGCATCGCTATTAAGGAGGGTGCTCATTACGGAGCTCCGATGTTCCCCTTCGTTTTCGGACCAACCTGCGTCTTTGTGGCATCGGACGTGTGTGTATACGTGTTAACTGGATACTTCTTGATCGCCGCATCCGCTGATTAGGCGATGATGCTTAACGGGGATCTCGATCCGCCGCGCGAGTCTGCGCTTCGGGGGAAAAATCACGATACCGTTGTGCCACATGGGTATCCTGATGGTAAATTGTGAGAGCGACGATGGCGTAGATATTTTATGTAAATTAAGTGCTACGAAATAAAATTATACACGCAGGTATGTGCGAGAGGATCGAGATAGAAATAGTTGCTCGATCCGACTGAATCTGCAGTGTGATCTCGATATATTCTTATCGAAATGCACCTCTGTACCAATTTCAGATAGAAAACTCGTAACTTCCTCTCTCTCTCTCTCTCTCTCTCTCTCTCTCTCTCTCTTTCTCATCTCGAAGCAACTCGATCCCCAACATAATAATCGCAATTGAAAAAGCCCATCTCAATAACTCGCGTATTGATTGCCGAGTCGAAACAAACGTCGTTCCGCAGCTTCGAGAGACGGGAAACTTATAACGGCATATCTCGGCTGCGCCGGCGATCCCACAGCAAGATAATAACGATAATTATAGGCTGCGCGAGAGCCGAGGTGATGAGAGATTTGAATAATTGGTCCACTACGTCGAACGATCTGCGAATCCTGCGTTTCGAGGTGAAAACCATTTCGCGATGCAAAAGTAATTATATGGACGAGAGGTGAGCCGTGAGTTTGAGATGATTGGAAGTCTGGCAGGTGGTGGTGTTATATTCTTTGGCGAGAGCTCGGCTTCGCAGATTGAAGAATGTTTAGGCTTGCTTGGGTTCTTTTTTATCAGAGGTGAAATAAGGAGAGACGGATGTAACGAGCTTTGAAGGTATGTGTGGTTTTAGAGTTTATGTTGATGAGCATAATTGTGTGGCTTTGACTATTTAATCTTTACTTTTATACGTTAATTCTCAATAAGATGTGTTTTGTTGTCTTTTACGATGCAAACGAGAATAACACAGAGTGTGCACTTTTCCATCGAAAACGGAATCGGCTTCCTTTACTCTCTATGTAATACACATCCAATCATCGGCACGGCTTTGCGCCGGCAAGCGCAAACACGCATTCCTGTAATGCCAGGCCGCCGCAGCGACAGCCTAATGTTTATATCTCGGAATTATGCGCTCGATTTGGATTTATAATAAAGCGCACGAGGCACGAGAGCGCATAAATTATGTTAATGCGAGAGAGCAGGCGCGCGTGCCAATTTGAATTCTGTTAACGCGGCACCTTGGATGAAAGCTATAGGTGTATCTGTATAATGCAGTAATCTGTGTGGGAAGGTTCCCCTGGTCTGCGCTCTGTGTGCGTCTGGAGCGCGAGGACACCTGCTCTCTAGTGTGTATTTGGAATCTTTTAATGAGCGTTTTTCCTACGCATTCGTAGATAATAATACATTCTGAAGAAGAGAAGGTATTTCTTCTCTTTAGAGTTGAAGGAATAATTGTGAGTTATTAATTCTGGTACGATGTGATGAACACATACTACACTGTTTACTTATAATTTTGACTTTATTCAAATGTTAAAAATGAAGCTTATTTGTTCAGGTCGGAAGATCGAGTTTGCATTGCAGATTACGCGCGTTTGAATTCGCGAAGAAAGAACAGCCTCAGCCCTGAACCATCATAACTTTATTATCCAAATTATGCGGAAGAATGTATTACGGCAAAAACGGAGAGAAATTCCATTAGGAATATCGACTTTTCATGCTTACGTCCTCAACTCGGGCTAATTGTTTAAAATAACGTCCATAACCTGATTTCTCTGTCAAAAAACAGTGATGACCGGATTATTTTTGTTCTAGTCATTTTCAGTGGCCACCGCTATCTCCCTTTAAAGTTCACCAAAAAAATAGTCAGAACTGTAATAGATCATATAGCACTTAGGTCTATTTATATAGTTAGTATCTCGCGCCTAACACTCTCGCTTAGTAGTTAATAGTTTTAAAAGCTCATTTGTAGTTGTTACAGTTGTATAAAATGCAGGAATTCATTAAATCCATGGAAAATGTATCGAATTTTTAAATGAACCACCCACGTTTAGTTCTCGCTCAATTATATTTATTCAAGACAAAAACCACCAAAGTGTTCAATTACAATTGAAGGTAAAGGTTTACGAAATAGGATTCGGTAACACCGTATCCTATTTAGTAAAGGTACCGTTTAAGTATGTGCAAGGTCTTTTAAAGCTATTTAGATACTTGTAATTTTCAAAAATAATACAATAATAAAATATGTACCGTGAGACGCACAACATAACAAAAGCAATCCAAAAAATCAGTAACGTCAAAAAACGAGAACCGAGGCAAAACAATGTTTATGCAACGAGCTTTCGCGATACCGTCCCTCCGCACACACAATCCTCCCCGTGTAAGCGCGGAACGGCAGTTGCATACGAGGAAAAGAGTGAGGATTTTACTTTGCGCTAGCGAACGTCTAGCACAAGCTTAGTTTCGCTGCCGTACACCCTACTGGATAAAATCTCTCTTTTGCGGGGTTGGAATGTACATGTGCGCGTACGTACACCTATATAACGCATGCACGGGCTAGGGGAAGAAGAAAAAGAAGAAGAAAAAGCCGGGCGGGTCTTTCTCAATCTTTCTCTTTCTGCCGCTAGCGATAAAAGATAGTCAAGGGAGATATTTACTGCGCCCAGACGGGAACCGAGCCGAAGAACAATGTATACACGAGAAGGAAAAGAGAGCCGACTTCTGTATATTTTAAATTCGTCGCTGGTGCAAGTCTTATGGATGTATAAGCGAGCGGTGCGTATACCGCGCGCGCGCGTGTATGTGTGTGTGCGAGTAAGTGAGAGCGGGGAGTAGGGAACTTTCGGAATAAACATTGACGTAATGGCAGTTTTATAGGGATTTTATTCGTCGGCGGATGCCGAGCAATGATGCGCGACCCGTAAACAAGCCACCGAATCGTTTCCTCTCGTTTTTCTGTGTACAACGTCGACTGCCTATACGTACGTGCGTGCAATGCTGACTGTATTGAGTTCTTGTATTTTTTATCAATTTTTTCAAAGAATTTAACTATATATGTATAGGACTCGTCAAGCAGTGCAGTTTTTTCGTGCAAACGTCTTTGAAGGCATCGCAACGAATGTTCTGAATCTACAGGTGAAAATTTTCTCAGAACAATTCCTGCATTCCTCTACAATATTAGTTTCGACTTTTGCAAGAGTATCGATTTCTCTCTTACTTATGCAATTCTCGAATTACTCACAATAGTTATGCGGATCAATGCGTTTCGGACAATATTCATTTACTTCGTCTGATGTAAACAATATCAAAACACCCCCATCGATCCAAACTTTATGTTATTTCAACGTCTCGACCGGTCGCTCATAGTCCACACAGCAGTGTCACAAAGGCTCTCCCCGTAACCTCTCACTCGCTCTAGAAGCCACAGAGACACGGAGAATTTGTAAGGAATTTCGTTAGGGGATCTAAACAATATCCCAGACGCGCAAGACGGCTCCTCTCCGTGTGGCACCGTGCAGTCGACGTTATTGGGATTAGGGTATATATTCTCTCTCTCTCTCTCTCTCTCTCTCTCTCTCTCTCTCTCTCTCTCT